>OY986437.1:15877362-16444862 GCA_963920525.1 Dichetophora obliterata
TCGATTGTTCTCATAGTTTGGTTTACTATGGACCTTGCGTTATTTGTAGCAAAACTTATTTGGGGGTTTGCATCTATTTCGGCAAGAAAAGCGTCTGGGTTCAATTTAGAGGCATTCCACTTGCGTGTGCTCTTTTTGGCGGTGTTTCGAGCAGGGCGACTTGACATATTTACACAGTATGATATGTATTGGTGGTCGCTGCCTGTAAAGTCTTCAAGGACTTTCCACGATTTTAGCCTGTGAGCCATTTTCTCAGATACTAGTGTGATATCTGGAGTTGTAGCATTGCATCCCGGTCTTCGGAAAGTGGTGGCAGTTCCAGTGTTTGCGACTACAAGGCCTTGCCTGGCAATCATATCTAGAACTCGTCTTCCTCTATGATTGGTTGAAGGCATACCCCATTCAATCGCCTGCGAATTAAAGTCTCCTGCGACAATAAACTCTCCCCCGATCTGCAGAATTTTGTCTTCTATGCAGTCGAGTTTGGCCTGAAAGTCTTCTATATTATCGCTGGGGGTCAAGTAGCAACTCATTAGGGTAAAGTTGTGGCCAAGAATCCAAACAAAGCCGTTTCCTGCACCGCTTCCCTTTATTCGGAGCTTGCTCTCAGCCGGGAGCCAAATGGCTGCTGTCTTTGAACAGTCTTCCACCCAGATTCCGCTTATTTTTTCTTTGTATTGTTCGCTGATAATAACAACATCTGCATCTCTATCTAGAACTAGCTGCGAGAGAAGAGCGTCTGCCGTCCTACTTCTATGCATATTCGCCTGAAGTATTCTCATTTCTTCTTATTGGCTTCACACTTACGGGAGCCCGGTAGGTGGTCTACTGAAGCCCGGCCCTCATGATGGCATAAGCAGCATTTTGGAGGGTTGATGCATTCTTTTAGCTTGTGTCCTGCTTCTCCACAGCGTATACATAAGCCTTGGCCTTTCCGATCAGGGCCAGTGCAGCTTGACTGGACATGTCCAGTGCCGAAGCATCTGTAGCAGCGCTTAGTATCTTCAAGATATTTTACTCTGCAACTTGTCCAGCCGATAAGTACACGCCGTTCTTTTAGGATGGCATTTGCACTTTCCGTTGGCAGCGTAACGTATGCTCGTCGTTGTTCTCTGCTGTCAGTGCGCGATATAGCTACTCCCACCTCTGCTCCTGGGTTTTTGAGCGCTTTTCTAATGGCGACTACTACCTCGTCTTTGTCGGTAAAGCTATCCAGGTCGCGTACTTCGATTGTCACCGTTGGCTTAAGATCAGTAACGGTTGCATCATCTCCCAGTGTTTTTTTTATTGCCTCTCGGAATTCATCCTTGTTTCCGCCTTTTCCCAATTCTAAAAGAATGGCTCCAGTTTTCGTTTTCCGGATCGAGCGGATGGCAATGTCTGAGATTTCTGGTTTTACCCTCTGTCGCAGGTTCTTTAAAGTGTCGGCGTAGCTGTGGCCGTCTGCTGGTTGAACCAGAACTGCATCTGGTTTTTCTCGGGGGCGTGCTTTAATCTGCTTCCTTCCTCCTCTCTTGTTTCCATCCTTCTTCTCCTTATCGTTTTGTTGACAAGGTACCTCTGGTTTTTCTCGCAGGCGTACTTGTTTTTGTTTACCTTCTCCTTTCATTTTTTCTTTCTTGTTCTCTTTTTCGGCTTGTTGCTGTAATACTTTTGATTTTTTTTTTCTTGTGTGTTACAGTCTTCCATTGTGCATCTTCTTCTGGATCTCTACTTGTTTCGTTTGTTACAGCTTCCGTTTCTTTAGGCCTCTTTTGAGTCCCTTGCGCTAACGGACTTGAAGCAGCTCGTTTTGCGTTTGTCGTCATAGGTGTTGATACTTGTGCTGACGGCTGACATTTAGCAGCTTCAGCAAGCTTTCCCTCTTTCTCTGCTCCTGTCCAGTTTCTTCTGTAGCTAGCAATCACATCAAGCAATTCGTCAAGCTCTGAAACCCCGTTCTTAATGTCCATGTTGACATTTTTCTGCCTTATCATGGCCGCTTTCATCTTCCTGAGCACTTTTCTGCACTCTTGAAGCGATTCTTCCTCTGATGCTCTCATTTTTAAAATGAACTCCTGACGTGGTGAGCTATGAATTGCCGGAGCTGGTGAAGAGATTGGCGTGCTGTATCTAGTCGGGAGGGGCGCCACATCACAGCTGCTTGGAGTTATGATAGTATTATCTGGTTTCGATGGCATCGCTTCTTTTTGCATCAGCAGCGCTTCTGCAGTGCAACCTTTTGGCGGCGATCGCTGAGTTTTTTTGCTCCCTACAAATATACCTGCAGGTTCTTCATCAAATTGTTGTTGTTGTTTTGTTTGTTGTTGTGAAGTCATTTCTATTGGGTCCCCGCTTCGAGCCGCTATCTTCCCATGATTTGTCCAGTCGCTTCAAGCAATCCCCGTGGTTGTCTTTGCAAGCAGTGAGGTCACGCAAGGGTTGACATAGGTCTTTATGGGAGCCTATGTTCAGAGCCGGAATCTAAGCGTAAAAACAGGAGTCACTCTCAACTGTACCTGGACCACCAACTTAACGGTGACTTGTTCAGAACGTACTCGAAGCCTAGCCACAGTTTTAACGGGACGGAGGCGGCTGCAGCATTTGCCTGAAAGCCATTTCAACAAAATGTCACTTTTGCTTACTAAGGTAACAGAATACTGCAGCCTCCAGCCCATAGCAAATAGTCAATATCGTGTCCAAATCATAATCAATGTTCTTTCCGGGTTGTCATCAGGCTGAAGGGAAAGGGGTTCGTCCATGGGCTTAGTCCCTAGGCGGCGACGCATTTGATCTGTCGACTGCGACCACTAATTTTCCCGAAAGGAAAAGGTTCGCTTCGGGAAATGATCCCTAGAAGGCGACGCATTCGGTCTACCGACTGCGATCACTTTAAACCTCGGAAGAAAAGGGTCCGCTTCGGGAATTGGTCCCTAGACGACGACGCATTTGGTCTGCCGGCCGCAATAACTTCTCCTTCCGGAAAGAAAAGGCTCACTTCGGGAATTGATCCCTAGACGGCGACGCGTTTGGTCTGTCGACTGCGATGACTTATCTTCCCGGAGGGACAAGGTTCGCTTCAGAAATGAGTCCTTAGGCGACACCGTTTTCCAAATCAGCGCATAGGTTTTGATACTGCCGACCGCTACGGTACAGACGCAGACCAGAAAGCCGCCCAATATGGGTCAGACGCTTCTGGATTTTTTTGTAACTAGGGTCCGCGGGTTCGTAAGGCCCGAAGGATTGTATGAATATAATCCTCCCTTGCGGAATAATAATAATAATAATAATAATAATAATAATAATAATAATGATAATAAAAATAATAATAATAATAATAATAATAATAATAATAATAATAATAATAATAATAATAATAATAATAATAATAATAACAATAATAATAATAATAATAATAATAATAATAATAATAATAATAATAATAATAATAATAATAATAATAATAATAATAATAATAATAATAATAATAATAATAATAATAATAATAATAATAATAATAATAATAATAATAATAATAATAATAATAATAATAATAATAATAATAATAATAATAATAATAATAATAATAATAATAATAATAATAATAATAATAATAATAATAATAATGATAATAATAATAATAATAATAATAATAATAATAATAATAATAATAATAATAATAATAATAATACTATTAATAATAATAATAATAATAATAATAATAATAATAATAATAATAATAATAATAATAATAATAATAATAATAATAATAATAATAATAATAATAATAATAATACTAATAAAAATAATAACAGAGAAAATGTTTCTCGCCGTTATAGCCTCTGATTAATAAACGGCAGAAAATTTCTTATTTTAAGAGAAAATGTTTCTCTTAGTTAATAAATAAACGGTAGAAAAACTTACTCAAATGTAATAAGATTTCAACACAATTGCGCGAAGTTTCTTTAATTTAGCGAAATAGTTCGTAAATGCTTGGATAATTTTCCTAAACTATTTCACACTTCCGGTGTCATTTTAACGAAAAACATATACTTCATTTTTAGAAAATCGGCCATTGCGCTAAATGAAGCCCGGTTTTCTAACGATTGGGTGCTATTTTTCTAGATTTTCTGGAAATTTTTTTCTGAGTGTAGGTTGAATTTGCCTAGTTTTAGACTAGTACTGAAAAACTGGCCCTACATTGGCACAGCTGTCTTCTTTCCTGATGCTGAGTTAAAGCTCGATAAGTCGTTTATTACCTTATTTTGTTAAACGAACGCAGTCACTTTCGCGAGAGGGTTCGTTCTAATTCATTTGGAAATGGAATTTCCAGTCAAAAAACCCAAGTAAGGTGATTGCCTGTGTTTTACAAAGTGATGAGCAAACTAATGGTTGCTTACGTATCCTAATAAAAATTAAGTGTTCAAGTTCTTAGATCAGGGCTGGGCATTCTAGCACAGTCACATTTTATTTCGTCTTGTTAGTATTGGTGCGCTCTCGAATAGCGCACACTGAGCGAAATATTTGTTTTATTTATTCTAGATGTGCAAGTTTGTATGTTTATACCACCACTTATACTATAATATGTGTTTATTTTTCATTTTTAGTCATTGGTAATGTTCACTATTTCTTCTATGTCATTATGTCTATGTCAAAACCTTCTAAAATTAAGTATCAAAATATTAATGAATACTAATAATATGAAAAAAAATAATGCAAATAATCTTAATAGGCAATATGTATGAACTATATTAAACCTTAATAAAATAAAAAATATATGAAAAAGGAATTATGAATCCACAAACCAAAAAGTTGGTTTTTTAAGAGTGTATATAAAAATCCCGACATACATAGGTTTACACAGCATCACCGTCAGCGAACGACTGAATTATATTCAATTCTGTTGTGAGTTTTGTGTACATGTGAAAAGTTACGCTCAGAGAGCGCTCAGTGAGCTATGGAGAGCCCAGCGCTGTCTTAGGTCTATCAAAAATATTTCATTTTTAAAACTTTAAAAATTTAAAACAGATAGTATAGTAGCTTAATATAGTTATAGTCAACTAATAAGATAGTTAACTGTTATAGCTTAAGAATTAAGATGTATCCTAAAGGATTTTTTAATATAGTATACTTGTGGGTAAAGTTTGAGTTATGAACGAAACAGTTTTATTATCGCCAAATAATTACAGACTTACACAGTAACTGCAGTATTTCTAAGTAAAAAGATAATTTAATGCACGTATGCCAGTTATTGTTTTTGGTATGGTTTTTATTTCTAATAACTTGCTAAAATTATAAACTGGATAGAAATAACTAAGCAATTTTCCGTTCGTTTAACACGCTCTATCACATTTTAAAGCAAAGTTTAGACGTAGGACTAAATTTTCACAAATATTAAAAATGCAAAATAGACAGTCAGTCACAAACATACACAGCAGCGCAAATTACTGGTTGTGTTTTTTAGATCGCTGGTGATTTTTTTTAGTAAATCGATTTTTATAATTTTTGTTGCTCCTTTTTTTCAACACAAAATATTTGCACAAATTTTCCGAGTAATTTTAAGAGTTCAGTCAACTTTTTAGTAAATAGCACAACCAACGATGGCGCACATTAACGTTGACCAGCAGCACTTTAAGTTAATGACGTCACTTTAAGTACATGTGTGTATGTGTGTGTTTCGCCGCTAATGACCAACCGCCTTAGTTATTATAATTTTCATAATAAACCAATTTCGTCCCTTGTTTGGTAAACAATGAATTGTATTAAATTTATGTTTATTTTTTTACAATTTTTTTATTTTTACGAATTTAACGGGAACGACGATAATGCGGTCAGCTTAATTAAAACTAGAATTAAAAGTTCTGGCAAGTACTTGGTTCACGTTGCAGCAAAGACTGTCTCTAATCCTGGCTAGCGTAGGTGTTTTTATCTAGCTTATCCACTGTTTGTTCCACTAACATAGACACTGCTTTTTGGTCTAGTTTAAGTCAGTCGCACCATTGTTGTTGCCACCTCCTGCCACTCTGCTGCTTTTTGAAAGCTTCGTATAGAGTTTGCTTGCGTTGCTGCTGCTGCTGCTGCACCTATGATATTTGCACCCTACTTTAGGTAGTAGGTGGCTTTGAACTAAGTTTGATTTGGAAATGGATTTTCCTATAGATTGTACTTTTAAAAATTTCATACCTAGTAAGAATCTTAAATAGATTTTGAGCTATAGCCTTTTAAAAGTTGCTGTCATCATCTTAGTAGTACTTTTATCTTTTAACGCGTTTTTCTCAAAAGTAAGTGCGACTGAGGTATTGTAGATCACGAGTAGGGCATCCAATCCTGGAATCCCGGGATCCTGGACTTTTCATAGTCCCGAGAGTCTGTATTGGAGGATTGCATCCACAAAAAAAATTTCTTAAGTATTCCTAAAAAAAATCAATGATACTTCACTGAGTTAAAAAACATAGTTTAAAATTAAACAAAAAAATTTAAAATTGCAATTTAACTCATTTGCTTTTCTGCAAAACAAAATTTAAGACAAGCGTGTTTAATTTTCAACTATAAACTCATTTCTGCTTTTTGTATAATTTTCTTTTATTACAATCCTTTCAATAACAAAAAATACGTCGCTATCAGAGATTGAATTAAAAAATTATGTGCAGTAGAATCATTGAAAATTATTACCAGACAACTGAGACCCCGATTTTAATTTTGATTGATTGAAAATATTTTGGAATTAGTCTTACAAATATTGAACATAAGATGATATAAAAGATAATTAATTATTTTGATATTTAAAATATTTCAAGCCTCATTAACACGCAAACTTCATCAAATGACGTCAAAAAATTTGTTATTCGGGGGGTCCCAGGGGTCGCTGAATCTTACTGCGAAAACTCGAAAAAGTTAAAAAAATGGCATCAAAAAAATGGCGGTTTAATTTATTTGTTTTAAATTTAAAAACAATATTTTTAAATAATTTTGTAAAATATTGGTTTAAATATTAAATTTTTTGCATTAAATTTTTCGTTCAAATAAATGTGTTTAAACTTAAAATTTTAACAATGAAAGTATATTTAAAAACATTATTTTGAAAACAAAAACTTTTGGTTTAAAGTAAACTTTAAAAACATTTTTGTTTAACTTAAATGAAATTGTTTCAAGCTCTATTTCAAAAACAAATTCATTTAATATGAACACAATTTCATTTAATTTCAACACATATTTCTCTCAGTGTACCTAATAAAAAATTTATGTGTTTTCAAAAACTTTTAAAAAAAAAAAACTTTCTGAACTGTCAGTACAAAATAACACAGTATTCCTTACCAATAGTCATTTTAATGTCGACTCTAACAGACCTCTTCTTCTTTTTTTTTATTAAAAAGATTAAAGAACCAAGGCATGCACCTTATACAAATGAGGTTTGGTCTTTGACCTGAAAGGAAAGTGATAGATTATTTAGAGGAATTGATTAGAAACCATACGTGAATTATTGATTCGGCGAAACAACCGTGAAAGACAATTTGAATTGTTTCTAACCGAGGCTTGTGTTATGCCTTAACCTCGGCAAGCATTTCCAGCCCTTAGTTGTTCCTTTCCTTTTAATTCTACATTTTCTACAATTTAGTTGTGGATTTTTTTTTTAGTTTTCCATAATTCTTAAATGTAAGAAAGAACAAAGAAAGTGAAAAGAACCATGCCCGAGCCCGGATTTGAACCAGGGACCTCTGGGTTGATTGTCTAGTGCACTGCACTCTCCACTAGACTAAAAAGACCGACTAATTCTGGCAAAGTACCTACCAATTGTTACCCAGTATTTTTAATTTTTTATGTGTGCTTTAATTTTTTGATTTCAAATAACATTTGTAGCTCAAAAATAATAAATTTTGATAAAAATTGTCACATGCTTTTCAGAAAGTGACAAATTCATTAAAAAATTTTGTTTTTGACCTTGAAATTTTGTTTTGAAAACAAAAATTTAAACAAACCCATATATATAAAGAAAATTCTGGGTAACAATTGTGACTTCGCCAAAATAGGGCTGTAAATTTAGTGTAAGTTTTTGACAATAAATTTTATAGAAATAATGTCAGAAAAGCTCACACTTAATTTAGAGTTAGCATTAAATCGACTATGGGTAAGGCCCAATGTGTTAAACACATGATACTTCCTAAAAAATACTGAAATGTGATTTCAATAATACAAATAAAAAATCCTTTTTAACCAGTTGTTTAAAATATGACGTGATAATTCTAAGCCCTTAGATATATAGCAAAATGTGACCTTTAAAAATTAAAAAAAAATCCATAAACCAGCTGTACAAAATATCACAAATTCCTTCTTAGAAATACTAAAATTAATAAACTTTTTTATTTTTTTTTTTTGTCAATAATTTTATGAACTTTCTGAATAATCTCATTTAATTAATTTTTTTTTAAAATTGATCCTTGTTTTTCAGAAATAGGCAATAAACACTATCCAAACATTTAATCGAAACTGTGTTCTTAGTATTTTAAAATCTTCTGCATTATTTTGTGTTGTAAAACAAGGCATAACTACTTTGAAACTTCATATTACGTCTTCCAAAAAAATCGTTTTTTAAGGTTTGCCAAACCCGGGACTAGTTGCGAGATCCCGGAATAGTGCTTTTCAAATCCCGAAATCCCGGAATTGCCGAAGCGTCCCGAAATTGGATGCCCTAATCACGAGTAATTTCGGACCAGCGTCATATTTTTTCCCTAGTAGTGGTGGACAGCTGAAAGTAATTGTCACCAGTTCGCCTCATGTTGAGATCATTTTCTTTTCAGCACTCTACTTCGATAGCGAATAGAAATGTTACACTTTGAAAAGGTTTTTTCGCGTTGAGTTTTGTTTAATTTAACAACATTTTTCGAGGAACACCTCAGGCAAATATGTTCAGAAACATAATTTTATAATCTGTAAGAAAAAAGTTTTGCTATAGTTTTTGCTAATTTAGTTTAATTTAAATTAAAATCAATTCAAAACCAAATGCCGTTAGGTACAATATTGTTGAATGAAGATCGTGGCAAAATATTGGCCTACAACAAGTCTGGACTAACGATATCGGAAATTTTAAGGTCGATATCGTTAGTTCAGACTCGTTGAAGTCGATGTATCGTTCGAAATTATTTACGGAACCCAGATAATTGCAGAGATAATTACAGAGAACATAGGATAATTCTCAGAAAAACTTCTCATTCGACCATGTCATGTACTAAATTAGCCGACGCCGTAAAGTAAATAAAGTGTCCACAACCACAATTTGGCGCACTCTGCACCTCTGCATTCATTTAAAATTATCAAAAATGATGACAACATGATGAAAGAACAGAACGATCTTTTGCCACGGCACAAGCAGGAGCGTCTTCGATTTGCAGAAGAAAAGCTATACACCGATTGGGACACAGTAAGTTATTGCTATTGGTATAAGAACAAATGGAATCTTGATGGCCCTGATGGTTCCCGATTGTATTGGAGAGATTTGCAAAAACAGCCCCATTATTTTTCCAAATGCAATTTCGGAGGAGGCTCCGTAATGGTGTGGGGGCTTTTACGTCAAAAGAAACTCTTTAAATACAAAGTAGATCTCGTACTCGCCATCGCACATTAATTTCGATTTTATTAACGGTGCATAACAAAGCCTCCTTTTTAACCGACTTCAAAAAGGAGAAGGTTCTCAAATTGATTGGTTTTTTTTTAATGTATGTACATCGATAACTCCTAAAGTACTTGCCCGATTGCCACAATTTTTTGTCAACAGATAGAGAGATCAGACGTAGAGGTGCCCGTCTTCAAAAGTGGGCGGCATTCAACACATGGGCGTGGCAATATAAGAAACACTTTGTATATCGAATAATATTAACACTAGAGTAATGAAACTTAGTACAGGGTTGGCACAATTATTAAATGTTATGTTCAAAAAAGAAGGCGTTATTTGATAAAGGGCGTGGCAATATTATAAAAACGCTGTAACTCAAATAATATTAACACTAGGGTACTGAAATAAGATACAGGGGTAGGCAAAATTATAATAATTTACTGTGAAGAAAGTAGTCGTTGTTAAACAAAAGGGCGTGGCATTATAAAAAAAATGCTGTACCTCAGTTAATATTGAAACTAGGGCACTAGAAATTGGTACAGTGCTGGGAACAAATATTACAAATTATGGTAAAAAATGTGGGCGTAATTCGATAAAGGGCGTGGCAATATAATAAAAACGCTTTAACTCGAATAATATTGACACTAGGGTACTGAAATTAGGTTCAGAGGTTGGCATAATTATGAAAATTTACTGTAAGGAAAGTGGGCTTTGTTGGACAAAAGGACGTGGCAATATAAGAACAATACTGTATCTCAGTTAATATTGATACTAGGGTACTGGAAATTGGTACAGAGATTGGAACAATTATCACAAATTGCGGTCAAAAAAGTGGGCGTTGTTCGACAAAGGCGTGGCAATATTAGAAAAACGCCATAACTTGAATTATATTGACACTAGAATATTGAAATTAGGTACAGCGGTATGAAAATTTACGGTCAATAAAGTGGGCGTGACTGGACAAAAGGGCGTGGCAATATAAGAAAAATACTGTTTCTCAGTTATTGTTGACACTAGGGTACGAAAATTCGTTACAAGAATGGGAAAATTGTTATCATAATTTCTAAAAAGGAAGAAATAAATACTTTTTAACAAAAAAAAAAACCAACTTCAAAACCACTACAAAGTAAAAAATAATTTTAAATTACTCTTCACATTAATTCTTGGTCAAATTTGTCAATTTATTTATACATATTATTAAATTTGAAATCGTATTACTATAAATTTTTTTTCTATTTTCTATTATTATCATAAATATATTAATTTCTCCATGAATACAAAACCTTTAAAGTCGGCGCTTATATAATCAGACTTTTATAAAATAAACGCTCCGGCTTTAAAGGTTTAAAATATTTATATAAAGGAGAAATTAAAATATTTATGATAATAATAGAAAAAAGAAAAAATTTTTAGCAATAAGTTTTCCAATTTAATAATAAGTATAAATAAATTAACAAATTTGACCAAGAATTAATGTGAAGAGTAATTTAAAACTATTTTTTACTTTGTAGTGGTTTTGAAGTTGGTTTTTTTTTTTTTGTTAAAAAGTTTTTTTATAGATTTGTCAGCTGCTAACCATACTTCAACTAATATAAAAATATATCAAAATTATTATATGAAAAAATTCCAAGTCCTTTTGTATAATTTTGTATGAAGAAATTTATAGATCTGAGATCTCGTATTGGTTTTGAGCTAGTGTGTACGAGTCTGAGATGGCAGATCCGAGATCTCGTGTTTGTTTCGAATTTCATAACAAAGCTCACTTTTTTTATATAAAAATATTTTTTAATTGTTGCTGCTAAAACAACGTCAATTATTGTATTTAATATTAGTTTTGTGCAAGATGTATTTATGAAGGTGGAAGAAGTAGGTGACGTCTATCAAATCGGCACCGTAGCAATTTCAAAATTTTTGTGCAAGTGATGCCACTTTATATTATTTTCTTTTTTGTTGGACAAACACTTTGAGTGGGAGTTTTGAAGTCGGGAGAGAAGATTAAATTACGGAACATTACAAGCAGCCAAATTTTAGATACTTTTTTAGTAATAAAGTTAAGCAATGTAGATTGGTAGCCTTTTATTTTATTTAGTATGTATATATTAGGGCGGGTCGATTTGTAGGGAGTGAAAAAATTCACCAATTTCCCTATGATTTCCGTATTCTATGGGTTATTCCATGAAAATTTGCCGAAGGAACCATTCCTCTATCGTTAAAATCGAGTCCCCTACTTTTGTTGGTAGATTTTTTCCCAAATTGACGTTCGTATGAAATATTACCTACACGTTCACATCCATAACTCAAAAACTTCAGGGTTTAATCGCCAGTAAGCGCGTTGGAAAGGTGAGCTCATTTTGATCAATTTACAAAAAACAACCTCCAACATTGGTTCAACGGTTCAAAAGTTACGGGCATTTTTGTCCAAATTTTGGACCATTTTTCCATTTTTTCATGATTTTGTCCAAGAATATTACTTTTATGGCCATTTTTTTGGCTCAATCCATTATTTAATTCAATTTACATTTCAAAACGAAGAGTTTAAGCCCAAATTTATCGAATTCGGTTGATTAATTCATGCGATATTGCTAAAACAAAATAACACATAAAACCAACTTTTTGATTTTTTTCTCTTTTTATTTTTTTTTTCTACAAAAATTCAAATTAAGAGATAATAAAGTATCTATCAACCTATTATCAAAAAAAGATACTCAATTTGAGTGTAGTAAAAGACAAAATGTGAAAAAAAACATTATTTTTTCTGAAAGTCTGAAAAAAATGGAAAAATGGTCCAAAATTTGGACAAAAATGCCCGTTACTTTTGAACCGTTGAACCAATGTTGGAGATTTTTTTTGTTGTAAATTGATCAAAATGAGCTCACCTTTCCAACGCGCTAACGGGCGATTAAACCCGATCGATAGTTTTTGAGTTGTGAACGTGTAGGTAATATTTCATACGAACGTCAATTTGGGAAAAAATCTACCAACAAAAAGTATGGGACTCGATTTTAACGATAGAGGTATGGTTCCTTTGGCAAATTTTCATGGAATAACCCATAGAATACGGAAATCATAGGGAAATTGTCGAAAAATAAATCGACCCGCCCTAGTATATATATTAAAATTTTTATGCCAAAAACATGTTTTTCTTGCTCCAAGTGCTATGGCAGATAGCATCACAATATTTGCACACTACACAAAAAAATTACAAAATAAAAAATAACACGTGTTTTTTCCTCAAACCAATAAGATCAAGTAACAAAACATGGGATTTTTAAGTAGATTTTCGTTCAAAATATGGCAATACTGCTTTTTTAAATTTTGACATTGCTACGGTGCCGATTTGATAGACGTCACCTACTTCTGCCACCTTCATAAATACATCTTGGTTTTGTGTAAATCATTTTTACTGAAAAATTTTTAATTTTTTCTTAGGAAGAGTCAACTTGGAAAATTTATGGATCCGAGATCTCGGACTCGTCGCGAGCTCGTTAACGAATCGTTCTTAAAGCAGTTGACCGTTTCTAAGATATTTTTGAAAGCATTTAGCTTAATTCGAAAAAAATGTATCATCAGAGCGTTGAAAACGCCAATAAAAACACTGTGATTGTATTAGGGGCATAGAGAAAATCGCATGTTTTTCCTTTATTTATATAAACCACATAGGAATATTTTTACCATAACTAATTTTGCCAATCTATTATACAATTTAACATTACGACCATTCCAACCCTAATGCAAGCTGTTTTTTGAAAAATTGATCTCATACTTTTCGATTTGCCTGAAATATTGGCTAAAGGTTTCTTTCTCACTTATAAGAATATGAGTTAATTTCTTTTATCGCCATTTTTTGTAAAGTTATGGAGCTACCAATTTTTGCTAAAAGTAAAAATCATGAAAATGGAGTCATTTCTAATAAATTATATCTAAGTCATCTGTTACCCTATTTTTATAAATGAAGTATCGTTAGAAAAAATTTTTTAAATTTTAATTCTGCAGTTGCCAACTTTTTGAGAAAACTTTAATTTGCTCATATCTCAAAAAGTGCACTTTTGTAATGTTAAGAAAAAATAAAGTGTCCACCAAAAAAAATAAGGATGGCCAAATGATACGTTTTCTTGCAATATGTATTTTTTTCTGACACACATTTCGCTTTATCGTTCATAACTTTTATACTGTCTGAGATATTTATACAAAATCTTTGGCAAAAATATTTGTCTTATTAGGATCAATAATTCTTTTGTATATAATTATTTTCGGCTGGACCAAAGTTAAAACATCCACACACAGCCGTAATTTAGTATATTCAATGTTCTTAATGCTGTATTATTTTGATCACGTCACTTTTATGTTTACGTATAATTAGGGTATTCACAGTTTCCTTTTAAAGTTAATATGTGGTAACTTTAGAAAGATAACTCATTAAAAGTGTGAGCACCCCATTACATGTTAATTCTAAAATTCACATAAATTATTTGACAACAATTTCAATTGAACTAAATTTCCTGCATTTTGTCAATTTTTGTCTACACTTTCCTTTCCAATTGGATCTTCTGCGTCCATTTTCTGAACAATAAAATAAATCAACTGTCAGCATTGCCACATTACCACAAAAGACAAACACGCTTCAAAGCATAGCAATTGTAATATTTTGTGTTATCTTTATTTTGTATGCAAAACAAAAACAAAAATAGTTACCAGATGGCAAAATATTTTAAAATTAGCAGTCGGCAAAGATACCACACCAGATAAAACGAAACTGTGAGCACCCTTAATATTTTTCAGTAGCTATTAAACTTAACTTAATTGAAATATAGTCAAGCTATAAGAAAAGTATTTGCTTTTTTCAGATATTTGCGAATAACTTGAGAACTCAAGCTGATGAAAAACTAGTAACTAAGAAATTATCTTCGATTGGACAGAAATTAAAATACCCCCACGGACGTATTTCAGTTTAATAGAAGTCTTGAATGATGTTTTATTTGGGTAACGTCACTTTTATAGAGCGTGGTTTTTATCCCAATATTTCATATTTCGACCTCAGAGACCTTTTTTTAAGACTTATAAGCTTAGTAACAAGTTTAAACATTCATTTTTTAGAATTTTTAAAGGCATTACTATTATGATGACATCACTTTGTATGGGAGGTGAGTGGAATTTTCAGATTATTTTTTAATTTCAAAAATCGAGTGCATAGTTAAGATCTAAACTAATCTGCAAAATTTTAAGCCATTGTTCTAATTTTTGTGGAATTTAAGGTGGTTTTACTGATTTCATAAAGCCACTTTGTATGGGAGGTAGCCGTAGTTTTCATTCCATTTTTACAAATTTCATACTAAATTGCATGCTATGGGTTTAAGCTTATATGCAAAATTTGACGTCAGCTTAATTTGTGTGGAATTTAAAGAAATTTTATATTTTGGTATTGAGCTAGAGGTATGGAAGATAGACGTGGTTTTCATTTGATTTTTTCATATTTCACACTAAAAGTGCATATTAAAGGCTTAAGCATATGTGCCAAATTTAAAGTCATGAGATTCATTTTTGTGGAATTGAAAGAGATTTTTACGTTTTGGTAAAGTCACTTTGTATGGGAGGTAGGCGTAGTTTTCATTTGATTTGGCTCATTTTCGAACTAGCTCTTTGATTGTAGTTACGATAGCTCTAAAATTACGCCTGTTATCGTGATCACAGACAGACAGACGGGCAAACGGGCATGGTTAAATTGACTCAGGAGGTGATGCTCATCAAGAATATATATACTTGTCTATACCTCCTTATCGGTGTTACAAACGGAGCGACAAAGTTAATATACCCCATACGTATTTTTTATACGTGGGGGCATACAAAAGGATGCCATTGTTAAAATCTGCGCCCAATATAAAACTAGAAGTGATAACCGTATATCCTTATCAATTTTTACTGTTCTTATATGAAATTGATAAGTTCAATTCAGATAATTAACATTTCGGTATATCACAAAAACTATCAGCTGTCAAGCATGACCGACCATAATTTTCTAATTTACTTTCGATATACCAATTTATAAGCGACTAAGCCAGCTTAGGATATTCTGCATATATACACATATGCACACATAATTTCCTTTGTTTTTGTTCTCACACTAAAATAATTTCAAAGTTTGCGTGTTACCACCTTTTTTACTCGTCTGCCTTTAGTGATATCCATCGTTTGTTGATATACTCACTTCCCATTGGGAAAAATCGTAAGGTGCTTACTAAATAATGCATTATTTCCGTTTGCTTATTAAGATAGGAATGGAATCATACGAAAGTTAGTTTGTTTTTTGTTACATTTACAGCACCTTACACCTTCGCTTACGATTTAAAATAAAAAAAGAATGCACGTTTGAGCCGATCGCCTCTTCGTGTAATCATTTCCATATAAACATTATTTTTTTAATGAAGGAGTCATGCAGCGACAAACCGACATTCTTAACGACATTCTTAACGGTTCTTAACGACTGCTTGAAAGAGATGAAGTGTAGAAAAAAGTACAGTGAAATAATTAACTAAAAGCAAAAAACAAAAAACAAATGCCTGCTGATGCGGCAACATAAAATTTTGCGTAATTATGATATCCACAATTTTTTACATTATTAAAGTTTAATAAATCAAGTTAGCCTGGATAATCATTTGTTTATAAATATTTTGCATTAAAGAATTGATTTTTATTTATTATCTTCTAATAAGAAATTTATTTGGAACCGTCACCTAACGCCTTCTTTTGTAAGCGTAGTGCTTACATTTTCCATCGTGGGCATGATTAGAATAGAGAATGTACATTCGGGATATAAATTCCTTACCGATAACTTACGTTTTCATGCATACATGCTACTTATAAAATAAAGTGCATAATCATGGAAGCCCGATCGATTCCGATTGTCGGAAGTATATTCCCTACACTTTATTGTAGTAAAGTGTCACGTAAGCACGTATGACGCATATCATACATTACAAAAGTAAGCTTATAGTGGCGATCATGCCTGTGTAAAAGTAATAGGCATTTGGTATTCAAATTTTCATGCCCCACGGATGACAAATAAGTGGGGAATAATGCATTATGTAAGGATGGATTTTCCCACTGGGTTTTGTGTTTGTAAGTTGCATTTTTTTTTTGTTTTTGTACGAGCACATTTATACATTTTCTTAACTCATGAACCTATGGAAAAAGAAATGGATTTTATTTCCAAAACATGTGTACTTTATGAAGGCAGTAGATACATAAAATGATTTTCAGATCAGCCACCAAAAGTCGGTTTTAGTCTAATGAGGTGGAGAAAATTGTATGAAGACCACGATATTTAGCGAAAAGTGCAAGATGTGGGTAAAACAAATTTTTTCAATCCTTAATCCTTTAATCCAACTATTACTGAGCTTTCACTCAACAGGTCTGAGTTAAAACTTAGACCCTTTTGCGCTGGTTTTGATTATTCTGATCTGAGTTTTCGCTTTATTCTAAACTTTAGGTACTTCAAAGATTTTTCTTGACTTTTTTAAATTAGTTTTCAAATATGTATATATATATATATTTGTTTATTTTAAATAACTATGACATTATGACATATTTATAATTAAAAATTGTTTGTATAAAAACACATCAAGCTGAGTTCTGACAAAACTTAATACTAAAATACTTTTCATAATTTTCTAAATACTTAAAAAATATCACGTGTCTAAATCTTAAACACCTAGAACTTTAAAATTCGTTACAATTTTTTACATTCATATGTATAATTAAACAATGTAGTAATAATAGAAGTAAAAAAATAATAAAGTAATTGAAAGATGTAGAATTAATCTTACTTACAAGAAAAAAATTATGATAAAAAAATATAACCGAAGAATTATACTAAGATTTTATTCTTTACTCTCCTAAGAGCAGGCAGTGTGAACTCTTATTGTGTGGACGTCATTTCATCTGTCGTGACATGTATGGGTTGGTTGAGATCAATGTGATCCCTGTCCAATGGTGTCAATTCATCTGAAATAACGCACAGAAGAATACAAAATGTTTAGCTATTTTGAAAAATCAAAGATCTTCTACCGAACACTTGATGTTGCTCGTACTCTACAATGCTATTTATAATGTTGTTAATAAAGTCCTGCGTTATCGTCTCCGTAATATTCACCGGACTATAGTACAAAAAGCTACGCTTCGTCCTGCCATCTCGTTCACTCGCACTCAGGTTATTTGGTTGACTCGCTGTGATCACATTCATAGGTTCGGGCAGAGAGCGACGATTGCGAAATAGTGCTAGACTTATGTGAGACTGCTGTAATGGTATGTTATCTTCTCCAAATTTCAAACATTTGCCATTGACACAGTAACGTTCTTCGGTGTTTGAGCAGCGGGTACCGAGCGGAAAGTGTCCATACTTGCCGTTGACCAAATAGAAGCGATACTTAATAAACTCATCCTGACAGCCAACACGACAACTGCGATCGGGCTCATCAACACTGGCCGCTATTTGAGTTCCATGACCCGAAAGGCCACGTACTTTGAGCTTATAACGGGAACAGGTATTTTCTGCATACTCAGTCGGTGTCTGAAGACGTTCGCAGGGCTACAAATGAAAAATGGTAATATATTAATAGTATTTTAAAAAAATTCAGATAAAATTCCATTCAGAGTGATTGTAAAAATCTAACCTTGACGGTGTGCGAACATAGCTGTATATTATTGGCCCCAGTTCTTCGCGATGACACCACTTGAATACCTCGTGATTTTGCTATACAACTGGAGTGACAGCCTGATTTCACAATCCACTCAGACTCTGGTGGCAACTTGATGAGTGAAGCTGAAATTGGTGCAGCTGGAGGTGGTTGTGGTGGCTGTGGTGGTGAACTTGCTGGTGTAGCCGGTGCAGGACGTTTTTCATTCAACTGATAGTTATACTTGTTCCACGCTTGATATGGATCTGATTTTCGTTTGTATGTTTGTGAACTCTGATGATTGTTGCGTAAAGCCACCTCTAATGGAAGAAATGGAAAAGAATGAGGAATAGTTGCATGTGCATTGGAGGTGCTTTTTTAGTATTGCAAATACTCAAATATTTTTTTGGAATAAAAAAGTTTTTTTTAATGAAATAAAAGGAGAATTTTTTAATAAGTTTAACATTGCAGAAAAACCACTATTGAGTCTCAATGTACACAATGTATGAGTCTCTTCGAAAGTTTAACTTGAATTGATTCATTAAAATCTGTTTATGTTTGAATTTTCACCAGTTTCGCGGTGTACGGTAGGGAGAACGGAAGGGGCTGTTAGTGAATCGATGTGCACTAGGGAGTCCAATCCCGGAAGCTTTTCTCAATCCCAGGTTTATCGGGATTGAAAATCTCAATCCCGGGACTAGTTCGGGATTGAAAATTTTAAGAAGAAAATAATTCAAAACGTTTTTAATACAAATTTTTTGATATTTATTACTTGAAACTAAAAAATGTGAATTAATTCATTTCTAAAGTAACAAAAACAAAACACATTAAGGATATTCACAATTATGTGGTTTTCAGTGTAGTTAAAAACCCCGTGATATTGATTCAACACTTTACCGAGCGGTTTTTATATTTTTTATTGTTTTACATGAAATCAAAAGTGTGGTATTTTAAGTAGCCCAACGTTTAACGAACGTGATTTTTAAAGTTCCATAAACAACTGATCGGTTGCCAGTTATTTTTTAATTGCAAAAACTAAAGAAGCTCAAAATGCAAGTTAAACTTTTTTATGCCATTAGTTTTTGCCACGCCTCCTCTGAAATTTTTCAACTAACGGTAATTTTGTTATTATAAAACTTTTTAGTATCGGAGATTTTTGTGTATTCAATTTTAAAAAATTTCTGTTATTTTGACACCAAAAACATTCACATATCTTTAAAATTGCAGAAATTTTTAACACAACGACTTTTTAATAAAACATCGTTGCCTAAGAATGAGAAAAAAACGACATGAAAATCAAATTTTGGTCTTTCGATGCAAATATTTCCGCTGTCCATTAATATATTTCATTCAAATTTTTTTTGTTCAAAAGTTCAATAAAATCAATTCACAAAAATAGACTGAACTGTACCGTTAAGTCAGCATATATATGTTTTATGATTATCTCAAAAAAGGTCAAAAATATTGACTTTTTACTCAAAAAATGACTCAAAAATTGTTGTTGTAAATTAAAATTGCACATCTGGCTACCTTTCATATGACATAGCATTTATTTGCAAAAATTCTTCCAGCTAAGCGCAAAAATTATTTTACTGTTTTTGTCATCAAAACAACAAGGGTACCCCCTTTGATTTTTTTCGCGAAATTTATTTTTTCCAAAATTTTGTTTTTATATTTTTTACAAAAAAGTCAAGTCTCAAAAATAATTTATGTGAAAAAATTACCCCAATATCTCTTTCCAATCAAAAGTTATGGCTAAAGTTTTTCATCTATTTTTTCATACAATTGACTATCTATAGTAATAAAACTCATTTTCTGTTTGTTTGTTTGTTTGTTTGTTTGTTTGTTTGTTTGGCCTTTATACAAATCTAAACGGCTCAACGGATTTTGCTCCAACTAGGTATACATATAAAGTGCATCCCAACTTAAAATGTTACATACTTAGTTTTTGCCACGCCCCCTCTGAAATTTTTCAACTAACGGTAATTTTGTTATTATAAAACTTTTTAGTATCGGAGATTTTTGTGTATTCAATTTTAAAAAATTTCTGTTATTTTGACACCAAAAACATTCACATATCTTCAAAATTGTAGAAATTTTTAGCACAACGACTTTTTCATAAAACATCGTTGCCTAAGAATGAGAAAAAAACGACATGAAAATCAAAGTTTGGTCTTTCGATGCAAATATCTCCGCTGTCCATTAATATATTTCATTCAAATTTTTTTTGTTCCAAAGTTCAATAAAATCACTTTATAAAAATAGGTTGAACTGTACCGTTAAGTTATTGAATATATATTTTATAATTATCTCAAAAAAGGTCAAAAATATTGACTTTTTACTCAAAAAATGACTCAAAAATTGTTGTTGTTGTAAAAATGAAATCAATTAAAAATTTCACATCTGGCTACCTTTCATATGACATAGCATTTATTTGCAAAAATTTTTATAGCTAAGCGCAAAAATTATTTTACTGTTTTTGTCATCAAAACAACAAGGTTGATTTTTGATGACCCCCTTTGATTTTTTTCGCGAAGTTTATTTTTTCCAAAATATTGTTTTTATATTTTTTACAAAAAAATTAAGTCTCAAAAAAAATGTATATAAAAAATTTACCCCAATATCTCTTTTCCAATCAAAAGTTATGGCTAAAAATCTATTTTTTCATATCAGACTATTAATAAAACTTAGTTTTGTGTTAAAATTCTCGATATAGTTTGAACGTCCCCATTTATCTTTAAGAATGCAGTTGTTTCTGGAGTAATTACGAACATTTTGGATTATATTAAATCTTCCTTATAGTAATCTACTTATTTTTTCTTAATTTGGTCTAGCGACATTTTTTTGTAATTTTGTATTTTTGTGCGAAACTTAGGCTTTCTTGAGGTGCAACATATTTTACAGTTTATTGAATATAACTTGCGAAAAAATTAAAAATACTACATTTATTTATTAATTCTAATAATTATTTATTAAAAATATGATATTTTTGCAATGCATTTAAATTTTTTTCTGTGATTATCAACGACTTGCAGCAAATATTGTGATTGCTCTTCATTTGAAGTTATTGAATTATTAAATTCTGTTATTAATGCTACGCTTCTCTCTGCTGAATCGTTAGTTACATTTCTACGTTGATAGAAAAAAAAACACGATTGGACGCTCTTCTTTTCAGTTTTCTTTTGTTTTTTTTTTTTTAGACTGAACCAACGCTCAGGGGATGCCCCCTATAAATGCGTAAGCGTTGTGTTGATTCGGAAGATGGGTGATAGTTAGTTGGAGGGTGGATAGATGGAGTAGTGTCGATGAAGATTTGTTTTGAATTTGCACAGCTCAAAACTGCCGGGAAACACGCTCGCAGGGAGACTATTCCACAACTTAACCGCGCGACTAAAGAACGAATTATCGCGGTAATGCGAGGTTCTATTAGGCATCGATGCAATGGTAAAGGAGTGGGCTTGGACAGCTGCCCGAGTGGACCTGGGAAACACACGAGCTGGTGGCGTCAGGCCATGTATCTCCCTTGAACACTTCCCATGGTAATACCTATACAGAAGGCTTAGGCAACCTACATTACGTCGATGCTCAAGAGAGTTGAAAGAGGATAAAATACTTTCATCTCCTATCAAATATATCGCACGACGTTAAATTCGGTCCAGAAGCTTCAAATAAGATCTTGAAGCCCCTGCCCAAATGTGCGAATTTTACTCCATTTTTGGCCTAATATATGAGGTGTAGATCATGCGAAGATCAGCTGAAGTGAAATATTTTTTGCACCGTTTTAGAAAACCTAGGCACTTGCCCGCTTCTTTCGACACATCAAAAATATGATCATTCCAACGAAGATCAGATTGGATCGATATGCCCAGAACGTCAAGAGCGGCTGATTCCGCAAGATCCACACCATTCATAATGAGAGGAGCTAAGGGGCAATTCACACGCTTGTGGGTTAACAGACAGCACTGGGTCTTGCTTGCATTGAACTCTACTCTATTAGTAAGACCCCACTCGGAGATTTTTTGTAGATCATTAAGGAGTGTGTCATTCATAGTTTGCCTTTTTCTCTCAATCTCCATAGAGCTTGGGCGTTTTTTTAATGAATATGAATGACAAATGCTGCTGTCGTCCGCAAACGAATATATTGGGCTATGCGTCAACGACAGAAGGTCATTGATAAAAACCAGAAACAAGATGGGCGATAGAACTAAACCCTGCGGTACTCCTGCGTTGATGGCGTGCTTCTCGGACGAAATACCGTCAACTACGACTCGAATCGTTCTGTCCTTGAGAAAACACGTGATCCATCGAGCAAAATTACCACCAAAACCATATGCAGCAAGTTTTGACATGAGCGCTTTATGCCACACTCGGTCGAACGCTTTTGAAATATCTAGAGAAACAACCCTGCTCTCGCCGAAAAAGTGAACGCATTTATTCCATTCTTCGGTTAAGAACGCCATAAGATCACCAGTAGAGCGAGCCCTACGGAAATTATATTGAAAGTTTGACATTTCTTGACCGTGGCTCGTGAGAAAAAAGGTTGTTGTCGAGGCTATCTTGTAGCTACCGTTGCCATCATATCTCTTTTAAAGAGGACATGTTCTCTTTTATTATATTTTTTAAAATTAAAAGTCCTCTTTTTTTGTTGGAGACAAAATATATCTATCAATAAAATCTATATATATAAAAATGGATGTATGTATGTGGGTATGTGGGTATGTGGGTGGGTATGTGGGTGGGTATGTGGCTATATCACGTATAGACTCCAAAACCGCTGAACCGATCTTTATGAAATTTTCAGGGAAAATAAAGACACATCTTGAGAGTGTTCCTGTGAGGTTTCGTAACGATTGGAGAAGGGGGCGTGGTACCTCCCATACAAGCCAAATTTGCTCCATCGATCACAAACAAAAAAAAAGAAAAATATCTCACGGTTTCAATCGTAAAAAACTAAGATTTGGGGATTTTGTTCAGATGGTTACTGTCGGTAATTGTACAAAAAATGGGCGTGGTCGTTATATAAATACGCCTACTTTTTCGAAATCATGGCAATTCCGGAGTTCTGCACATTTTTACAGTGAAACTTGCTCTTTAGGTGCTCCAAGAGACGAACACAATTTATAAATGTTTTCACGCCCACTTTTAACGCCCACAAATCAATATCTATATATATATAAAGCAAAACGATGTGTGTCTGGCTGTGTGATGTCTATAGACTCCAAAACTACTGAACCGATTGACCTGAAATTTTAGCAGTCGATTTGTTTCAGGTACGAGATGGTTGAGGAAAAAATTTTGCCACACCCCCCTTTTACCGCCCCCAAATCAATAAAAATGTTATATTTCAGTCGGTTTGGGTCGTATATGGCTAAAATTTTGTAATTTAGTATGTACGGTTACTGTCGACAACTGTCCTAAAAATGGGTTTCCACGCCCCCTTTTACCGCCCACAAATAAATGAAAATGGTTTATTTCAGACGGTTTTGGTCGTATAAGACTTAAATTTGTTACTTTGGTTTGTGAAGTTACTGACAGTAAGTGTACGAAAAATTGGTTTCCACGCCCCCTTTTGCGCCCACAAATCAGTGAAAATGCTATATTTCATGCAGTTTTGGCCGTATGAGACTAACATATGATACTTAAGTTTGTATGGTTACTTTCGGCAATTGTACTAAAAAAGGGCGTCAGCGCTATATAGCCACACCCACTTTTTAAGAAACCATCAAAATTGACTACTGGGTCGATTGAGCTAAAATGTTGGCTTAGTTTGTACGGTTACTGTTTGCAACTGTACTAAAAATTGGTCTCCACGCCCCCCTTTTACCGCCCACAAACCAATGAAAACGTTTTATTTCAACGGTTTGGGTCGTATTAGACAAAAATTTTGTAATTCAGTACATATGGTTACTCTCAGCAAGTGCACTAAAAATAGGCCTGCCCTCTTTAGTTAAACTCACTTTTCGGGGAGTTAGCGTCCAGTGAAGTAAAGTGCGCCAGGCTTAACCTAAATTGAGCTGAAATTTGGGCAGTCGATTTGTTTCGATTACGAGATGGCTCAAGGGAAACATTTTACCGCTTGCAAAACAACAAAAATGCTATATTTCGCACGGTTTTGATCGAATTAGACTAAAATGTGGTTATTTAGTGCACATGGCTACTTTCGGCAGCTGTACTGAAAATGGTGAATATATTTGACATTTCTTGACATTTTTGTGTATAGCAGTAAGGCGGTCTGTGGCAGAACAACGTTTGCCGAGGAGATAGATTGTTCCTGTGAGGTTTGGTAACGTTTGGACGAGGGGCGTGGTTCCTCCCATACAAGCCAAATTTGCGCTATCGACCACAAACCAAATAAGGGATATATATTAGACGGTTTCGATCGTAAAAACTAAGATATTATCATTTTGTTCAGATGGTAACTGTCAGTAACTGTACAAAAATAACTTTTTCGTCGCAATATATATACGCTCACTTTTTCGAAATCATGGCAATTCCGGAGTTCTACACGTTTTTATACTGAAACTTGCTGTGTAGGTGCTCCAAGAGGCAGTCACGATACATAAATGTTTTCACGCCCACTTTTAGCGCCCACAAATCAATATCTGTACATATAAAAACGAATCGTGATTTGTTCGGATGCTTAAAACTTGAAAACGACTAGACCAAATAGGATACTTCCTTCTACTGGTTTGTTCGTAACTGCTACGCAAAGGTTTAGGAAAAAGTAATGTCACACCCCTTTTGTCGCCCACAAATCAATAAAAATGCTATATTTAAGACGGTTTTGGTCGTATTAAATTAAAATTTGGTGAATAAGTTCTTATGATGACGGTCATTAACTTAAATAAAAACGGGCGTTGTCACACTTCATCTACGCCTACTTTTGGAAATATCACAATACTTCGAAACTCTTGGTCCGATTGAGCTCAAATTTTGTAAGTGGCTTTGCTTTGAGTACGAGATGGTTTAAGAAGAAATGCCACACCTTCTTTTACCTCCCATAAATATAAAAACAATTTGTGTTATCGATTAGCTTTAGAGTTATGGGTTGCACAGCTTAGAAATTCGGTATTCGACCACAATTTAGACGTACCGTTTCAGTGATGAAATTTTAGTGGAGTTGGACAAGGGGGAGGGGCACCTCTCATACAACCCAAATTGGTGATATCGAATAGCTTTGAATTTATAGGAATTCAGCTTTGGAATTCAGTTTTTGACCTCAATTTACACATGCAGTTTTAATGATTTTTTTTTATGGGCGTTGGACAGGGAGGCCTGACATCTCCCTTGCATCCCAAATTTGTAATATCGAATTGCTTTGAAGTTATAGGTTGACAGCGTAAGAAATCGGTATTCGACCTAAATTTATACATGCACTTTCATTTCTTACATTTTATGGGCGTAGGGAAAAGGGAAGTGACACTTCCCATACAACCCAACTTTGTGCTATCAAATAGCGTTGGAGTTATAGGTCGCACAGCATCGGAATTCAGTATTTGACCAAAATTTACGCATGCAGATTTACTGATAAAATTTTTTTGAGTTTGTCGGGGGGCGTGGCACCTCCAACTTAACCCAAATTTGCGATATCGAATAGCTTTGGAGTTATAGGTAACTCAGCCTCGGAATTCAGTATTCGACCTCAATTTACACATGCAGTTTCATTGGTAAAATTTTATGGGCGTAAGTAAAAGGGCAGTGGCACCTCCCATACAACCCAAATTTGTGCTATCGAAAAGTTTTGGAGTTATATGTCGCACAGTTTTGGAATTCGGTATTCAACCTCCATGTACACATGCAGTTTAATTGATTACATTCTATGAGCGGTGAACAAGAGGGCGTGGCACTTCCTATACAACCCAAATTTGTTATATCGAATAGCTTTGTGGATACAGGTCGCACAGTTTCGGAATTCAGTATTCTACCTCAATTTAGACATGCTGTTTAACTGATAACATTTTATGGGCGTTTGACAAGGGAGAGTGGCAGCAACGCGCCGGGTTTCAGCTAGTATTTACTAAAAATGCACACAAAGAAATTTGCATGAAAAGTATCAACACTGATTTGCAAGGTAATAGCTATATGGCAATGCTAAACGCCATCCCTGAACAAACGTAACTTAACCCTAGCTGTGACCACTATATTTTTGCATACGTTATGCATCCAATATGACGATTTTGTCCTAGCTATTTTTTTACCCTTTTAGGGCCAGTTTTTCAGTGCTAGTTTAACTCTGTTTAAAGTTTAAACTAAGTTTAAACCATGAATTTAGTTTTTCAGTGAGCTTTAATCGAAGTTTAAACTACCAATGTTGGTGAGTTAAACTCTAGGTAACTTTCTGTTTGTTTTTTTCTTCACTGCTGGTTCTATCCGTCTGCTTGCATTCAATAATATGTTTAAAATCTGCAACCAGCGCCAGCAAGTATTCTACTTCTTCTGTATTAAAGTTGTTGCTTCTTTTATTATTTTATACGCTCATTTTTCATAAAAATACTTTTTCTTATTTAAGCTTTTTTCTATTTTGCTTCCTATTTTATGGCAAATTTCATTGTCAGCTGTTAGAAATTCTCAGTAACTATTTAACGTTTGCAAGTGTTGCCATATTATTTATACCTAATCTGCATGTTATTAAACCAGCACTGAAAAACTGATTGCTTAGTTAAGCTCAGATCAATTTTAATCTACGATTAACTAATCTCAAGTTAAACAAAGTTTAAACCAGCACTGAAAAACTGGCCCTTAGAGACGTCGGTTAAACCTAAATTTGTTTCAAAGTTTTAGTTTTTGGTTTAAATGAAAGAAAAAATAAGGTTTTTTTCAAAAATATTGGTACAGTATTGGCAATAAATTTTGGAACAGCCAATGACGAGAATTTTTTACATACTAATAAAAAATTTATATCTTTGTCCCTGACTAATTAATATTAAGGAAAAACGTTCCATGGAATTTTACTTGATATATAGATCTTCCAAAAAACCTACCTAAACCTGCACAAAATATCTTACGATTATTTTAAAGCATGGTCCAAAGACTTCAAAAATTTTTCAGTTTTTAAATGGATAAATGTAAATAAATTACCTAACTGTATTGAACTCATGGAAAACAGATTGCATAAATGACGCTTAGTAATATATTAATTTAATTTGCCAACGAAAAATTGGCTTCGAGATTTTTCAACAAAAAATTTTATTTTCAAAAACGTATAGTGTTCGGAGTTTTTCGACGCATGTTAAAAACAGAAACGGTTATTAAAACAAACTCAAGAAAGCTTTAAGTATGATTCTGAGGAATCTTGATAAGCTAATCACAGTTTGATCTCGTTTGTTACTTCAGTTGAAAAGACTATAAAAAACCTTTAACATGATTATTTATTTGGTCTCATTTACTTGAACCTCAAGTTTGTTTAATTTTTTGAAATAATAAATGTAAAATGTTTATTTTTACATTTATATTTATGTATTTATTTTATAGCAAATTTTTTTAAAACTAAAAAACTGAAAAAATAATATTTTAAAAAAATATTTATTTGATGTTTTTACTTTGCAATCAATTTTATTAAATTTTAAAAAAGTCTCTTTTTGTCCTCTTTTTTTTTTGTCAAAAGTTCCCCTATTTTGCCCTAGACTTCTGGTAACCCTATCTTGTAACTCATTGTATCATGATATTTGTCGAAAAGTGGCAGGATTTTGTTACAATCAACACTCAACTATTTTTCAATAAACTCCACATATCCACTGAGTTAATTAATGTAATTAACGATTCACAAGAGAGAAGCGTAGCATTAATAACAGAATTTAAAAATTCAATAACTTCTAATTAAGAGCAAAAACAATATATGCTGCATGCATAGAAAAAAATTTAAGTGCTGTAAACATCGCACCGTGTGAACGTAGCACATTAACTCTTGTCTCTGAACGTACTCAGATTTCTAACTGACAGTTGCAGCCACTTCACTGGTAAGAAAAACAAAGAAAAAGAATCGAATTGACGCCATATTCAATAAATGTATTTCCGGTCACTTTGACTTTGGCTTTTAACTTGGTTGCAACAACATAAATAAAATCAAAATTTCAAAATAAAATCTTCTTGGTTTTTTCAGTGCATTACAAAATATTCATAATCATATTTGTAATAAATAGATATTAGAAATAATAAATAAATATATTTTTTTAATATTTTCGCAAGTTAGTGTCGATAAACTGTAAAATATCTTGCACCACAAGAAAGTCTTAGTTTCACACAAAAATACAAAATTACAAAAAAAAAATATCGCTAGAACAAAAAAGGAAAAAATTTTGTATGGAAAAACGATAATTTTTCGTTGAGAGTAAAATTGCATTTTTAAAACTCCGCCACAAACTACCAGATGCATATTTAAAAAAAAAAATTCTTTTAAAAAAAGCTATTAATAATTGTTTCCTATCAATATTTATATTCCAATTGTTTTTCCGTTTAGACACGACATTTTTAAAATGGTTTAAGTCCCACATAGCTCTAAAATGGCCATCAAGCGATTTGCGGAACCCCTAGAGGCTAAATTTTTTTAGGTATTAAAATATTTTTGTGCTTAATAAGGGTTAAACTTTCAGAAAATTGACGCGCACCGGAATATTTTAACACTTTTGTAATGTGAACCGGTCTAGTGCTCATATTAGGGCTATTCCCAGCTACGGGCAAATAGCTTTGCAAATGTATGCCCTACCAAATATTTGCCATCAACTACACTTTTTAGAACACTGTTGCAAACAAAACTCACAGCTGTTTTGAAGGAAAAAAAATACAGCACGAACAGTATTTGTGGTGTTTTTCATTATTATTTATCAAAGTGTCTTATTATTTATCAAATGCAAATCTATACATTTTGTTGTTGTTTTGAAAATATTTGCCATCATATTTTGCAAATGCCACGATGCCACGCTATTTGCCCGTAATCGGGAATAGCCCTATTGTGATTTTCAACTATGGCAAAAAAAACCATACTATACCACACAATTGTGAATACCCTTATTGTTAATAAACACAAAAAACATAAATAATATTAATGACTAGCACATTTTTTATTTTAACCCTTTTAGTGGATTTGCTAAATATATTGGACACGTCAGAAAGTTAATTTTATATATGCATTTATTTTGCAAAGCTTTTTTTAAATCAAATCGTTTGGTTCTATGAAAAAAAGATGAAATAATATGATAAAAATACATTTAGAGATATATTTGACATTAAAGTCAGTTGTTTTTGTGGCGAAGAAAAGCAAAAAAAAATTTGTTTGGCATATTTTATAAGAAAACATCGACCGGACAAAGATCAAATTTATGTTTTTTTATCTTTTTACGGCTTTAATGATTAAGAGGGTTTAAAAACAAAGATCTAAAGGGTTGAGAAACCTTAAAAAGATTAAAAAAAAGACTTTGTGCCGAACAGGAGCAAAGCAATTTTTTCTTTATACAAGCTTGTAAAACGAAAGTAGCGCAGGTTAAAATAAAAGGTGTGTTTTTTCATCTTTTAAGGACCTAAATGATAGGAATATTACCTCAAAAAAATTATTTTGTTCTTAGTTTAGCCTAGCCATTGAAAGGGTTAAAGAAGAAAGCATATAAAAAAAGACAGAACAGTTGAAGGTATTACATAATATATAAATACGTATTATATAAATGTTACACTTTTTTTTTGTACACCGTCTTCATTTATTTTTTTTTTTTTTTGTGTTTAAGGCAAATTAAAGTTGGAAAAGACTTTTCAAATTAAATTTTTTGTTTCAATTATTTTAAAGGTAATACGTTAAGCAGATCAACTTGTTTTATTTTTTATTGGAGAAGCACCGTTCTGATTCTATGCTAGTTGGATAAATAGTTGTACAATAGTCGTAAGCAATTTTTAAGTTTGGATCACGATTGCCTTCACCATAAAACAAAATCATTTCCTAACTCAGAATATCTGACAATTATTAAATACATAGCTGACTTCCCGATGTTGCAAATTCTTCTAAAACTTTGCAAAGTCTTTGCTCCAGTGATTCACACTCATCGTACCAACAATTTTTTTCAGCCTCAATAAAAGTTTTTTCTATTTCTATATTCATATCAACTTAAAATAAAATGTTAACATTTACATGAATATTTTTAATAGAAATTTTTTATTTAAAAATCCCGGGATCCAAGAAAGACAATGCCGGGATTTAAAAGGGCTTAACTCGTCCGGGGCCCCGGTATTGACTTCCCTATTGTGCACTATGTTTGAAAACCGTGTTAATAAGCTCTTAAGACAACATCGTATCAAATTTCATTGAAATATATCGACTTTTTCCTGTTTCCCAGTTTGGGTTTGTATGGGAGGCAAGGTTGTAGTGGTCCGATATCCACCATTTTTTTTTTTTTTAGATTTCTTTGGAAGAATAAAAAAACGACTCTGCACTAAATTTTGTTAAAATCCATCAACGTTTACTATTTTTGGCACAAGATTGTATGAAATCAAAACACTGTGTGTCGTTGACTTGATTTATTTTTTTTAACCTTAAAGCTGACGAACCCTCCTCCACAAGAGATTGGACACAATACCATCTGGCATAACACCATCAGAGTACTACTGCTCATCTTATTTATCTCACTTCATTCAAAATATCTAACCTCTCTACAGATACCTTCTTCCTTACCGTTTTCGTATTTACTCCTTTGTGTTGATGGTATATTTGGCACCAAACCGCGATTATTATTTGAAGTGCTGCCGTAGTTGTTAACTCTGCTCGCATATCTATTAGTGTACTGTTTGCTATCGCTAGAAGTGCGCTGGTTGTTTTCGAAAGTGGATGGTGTTGGTGCCTGGGTTGAGCCGGGTTTTCGATATTGACAAAATATTGGATCAATTTTAAAGTAGTTATTTGTGGTATTGTCACAAGTAAAACGTTCACAGCGCCCTGCTATACAGTAGGCTGTATCATCGTAGTTGTACTCTTTGGAACGACATGTGGTGCCATCGAGAAATGTCCAACTGCGCGACCTTGTGCTATTTGCCTTGGTCTTACAGAAAACCTTGCAGGATTCCTCTAAGAAACAAAGAGTTTATGTGTATTACATAGTTTCCCGATCACAATGTGCCCTTGAAATGCTCCACATACCTATGTTTCCGACAATTTGCACACCTTCGCCCGTCAACTCTGCATCGAATTTTTGTGCTTTTTCGCAAACTTGCGTGGCAAAGCTTTCAAGCGTCATTATTGGTATGCTGTAACACTGCTTTGCAATGCATGACTCAAATTTGCGATCACGACCATAACAACGACGACGATAGTCCAAGCAAGTGCGTGTGTAAGTCTTTAGGCCAGTGCTGCCTTCACGCAAACGTTTCGAAGGACCATACAAACAACCCGATGCACATTCACTAGCCTCACCCCAATTAGTCCAGGAAGATGATGCCTAATTGATGAAGCTTTTCAGTATGTGGTTATAAGTGGATTGGGAAGAGTTTTTACCTTGTTGTAGTTGTAGTTGTACTCGTGCAATAGATGACCCATTTTGCTAGATTCCAAAAAGCTTGCCTTATCATAGCCAAGTTTATTGGTATTTTGTAATTGCTTCGGTGTCACCAAGGATTCCCGTGTATTAGGCTTCAAGGCACAAACACCACTTCGGCACCACTACAACAATAAACAGGACTCAGTTAAACAATGATAAAAGTAACTGCAAATTTAAGAACACAAACCATGTTATCGCCACACTCTGTGCCTTCTAGCGCTGGATGTGAGGTCCATGTAAGACGATCTTGTTGGCAGTGTAAATCATGGCATATATCCGAAATCGCCTGACTGCGGGCGCGCACCGTATCCTTGCCATATTTTAACATACACTGTTGACTGGCATCAAAACGTTCGCCGGGCAACTTACCCTCAGCAGAGTGATCGAGGTTGTTCACAAATTGACCACGATCAAAGAGACACTTGGCTTGATTTGTTCTAAATCAGCTCGAAGTTAGAAAATTGTTCTTTTTGTCATTGAAAAAAAAAAATATGCTTACTCCAAAAATGTGTTAAAATAGGTGCGCGAGCACTTCGACCAAGTGATCTTGCCGCTGCCCAAGGTAGGGGACATTATGTACAAGGTATGATCACAGCTATTCTCTTTGGTATCGTGACGCATACCCAAACTACATTTTGTGTCCAGTAAAGGAAAAAAATATTGGAGAAATAATTTCAAGAATTTCACTCTCACATTCAATGGTTACATACTTATGCCCAATTTCGTGCGCTACCACAAAAACACTTTCAAAATGTTTTCCCTCATTGATCGTGCACGATGATGTTTGCGTACACATACCGGCTACTGGAGCAAGGCCAACAACTTGACTGATAACTTTGCCATTTTTTCCAACAACATAAAGATCCAGACCTGTTATAAAATATCATGTATGTAGTTCAAATTTATGTTTTATATTTCAAAATAATATTTTTTAAATTCATTTTTTAACCTTTCGGGTTAAATCAGAATCTTTAATCATTTGCCGGGCTAAAATATCTCTCAAAAATGAACCATTTTTGCTTGGCAATGAGTTTTCAAAAGTACTAAAAAGGTATGGTTTTACTAACATTGTTTTTTGAATGGAATTTTAATTTAAAAAGTATTTAACTTTAAAATTAGGTACTTCAATTACACATTTTTATTCGTTCTAAATTTTTTGTTATAGGAAAAACTGTACCATAAAATTATTTGTTAGCAGTTTTTAAACAAACAAAACCTTTTTTAGTTTTCTTAGAGCCCTAAAATCTTTGACTCACATACCTGTCAGTATCACCGCGTGATCATAATGCACCGCATCAGCATCCGATGTTGGATTCAAGCTCTTCTGCCACAAACAAAAATTACTCAAATAAGTATCAATATTGCTAGAACGGCCCAGATCAGGAGGATCCTTAAAAAGAATCTCCAAACGTTTGAGTACGAAATTCACACGATGGCCCAGAGATGGATGATGATACAATAGCTGCACACCATTGATCATGGCCAGAACAAAGCGTATCAAATGGTTTTCAGTATCGATGGGAAAATTTTTCGCCATATGCTTGTAGAGATCGTTATCGACAAAGATGGCTGTCTCGATGTGCAACACTTCCGGAATACTCCATTGACTGCCAGATGAAATATGACGGCGCCGACGACGATGATGTTGATGATGATTCCGATGTTGATGCTGCTGACGATGATTGTGATTGGATTGATGCGCTTGATAGGATTGATTGAGCTGTGAACGAAACTGAGATTGTGGACGGGCATGACGTGGGTGATGTTGTTGTTGTTGTTCATAGTGATAACGTGGCCTAAAAGAAGGTAAAGCAGATTTTTGGTGATGTTTTTTTGTGGTTGACCACTTAGATATATTGTGATCATGCTGCTGATCTGCTTGTTTTTGTTGATCTGCAGTTGATTTGATATTGCGTACATTACGCTTCAATTCATTGAAATCCTCTTCATCAGGCTCAAATTGTATACTTTCATCAAGCTTTTGCGTTGGTGGAAGTGGAAAGAGATCATGATCGAAGGATTTGGCACGATCATTGCTGGCCGCAAGAATAACATGTGTCGTGTTACCAAAACGTTGCGGCAGTGGATGTATAACAAAATCAGTAGCGTTGTGATGCAGTATGCCGCGCTACAACGAGACAAATATTTCTTGACACATTTAACACTTGAGATCTCTTGAGATCTATGCAATACTTACCACATTTTCTTCATCGCATAGGTCAAGTGCTGAATTTTCATTGCTATAGAAACAGCTCGCATAACGTTGAGCTAATTTATGCGAATCCTCTATGAACTGCGTCGAGTTGGCGTAGCGTCTGATGAAAATGAATGCATCGTCGATCAGTTTCGGTGTGGGACGCAAATGCAAATTAACCAAATCTGCACCATCATCTAAGGAAATTTCAAACGGTGTATTTAAAGCGGTTTAGAGTCAGAATTTGAACTTCAAATGTTGCAAAAAAAACAAAAGCAAAAGAAAACCACATGGTGGTTTTTGTTAAACTCATTGACCCCTACCCTAGGACTCAAGACGATTGCTACACTGAGTAAAATTTGTGAAAGACAAATTGTTAATATTACGCTCAATGAATAATTTTGAATTTCCATCGCCAAACTGTCACCTACTTCCTTTTTATATCCCTTAGATTACCGACGTCATTTTCTACCAAGATAAATAAACCTCTACAACAAGCCGGATCAATTTGTATGGAGATAAAAAAGTCAGCCGGACACTGTCTCAAAAGTTAGAGGGATTCTTAAGAACTTTTCAGATTTATATCAATTTCTTTCTTTTTTGGATCGGAAAAATCCCCCTGTAGTGGTTTTGGTTCTACTAAGCCCCTTTTTTGGCCAAAAAATCATGTTTTTTAATGTATTTTTTTTTCTTTAGAATGCAAACCCAAGATAAGCAAAATAGTAACGATTTTAATCGTACAAACATTTTGAAAAAAAAAATATTAAATAGTTACAATATTTAATTTGTGATCTATTAAATTATTACATGTATTTTAATTGCGAGCTTCAGATCAAGTAAGTTTTTAAGAAGACAACAACAACTCTATATAGAGCCTATCATTTAGCTGACTAGAACAGAACTAAAACTAAAACAGAACTAGAACAGAAGTGACAAAAAGTGTGGTCATTTTAAGTAGCCCAGTGATGTGTTTAACGAACGCGGTTTTTGAGGTTCCATAAACAACTGATCGGATGCCAGTTATTTTCTAATTGCAAAAAATGGAAGAAGCTCAAAATGAATATTAATAAAATATATGAAATTGGATAGTTAATTATATGCATAGTAACAAAAAGCTATAGTGGGAGGTTCCCAACCACAAATTCTATTTTAAAGGATGCTCATAATTGTGATTTTCAACTATGGCAAAAAAAAAACACAGTACAACTATACCACACAATTGTGAATACCCTCATTGTTAAGAAACACACAAAACTTAAATTATATTAATGACTAGCAAATTGTATTAATATAACCCTTTCAGTGGATTTGCCCAATATATTGGACACATCAGAAAGTAATTTTTATGTGTATTTATTTTCGAAAACTTTTGTTCACTAATTATAACTAATATGATAAAAATAAATTTAGAGAGATATTTAACATAAAAGTCAGTTGGATTTTCGGTTTTGTGCCAAAGAAAACCCAAAGAAAATTTTTCGGCCTATTTTATCAAAAAAATGAACCGGACAAAAACCAAATTAATGTTTTTTTATCTTTTTTGTCTTTAATGATAAGAATATTAAGAGAGTTTAAAAAACAGAGATATAAAGGGTTGAAAAACCTTTAAGGGATTTAAAAAAAGACTTTGTGCCGACCAGGAGCAAAATAATTTTTTCTTTGTACAAGCTTGTAAAACGAAAGTAGCGCAGGTTAAATGAAAGATATGTTTTTTCATCTTTTAAGGACCTTAATGATAGGAACATTACCTCAAAATAAATTATTTTGTTCTTAGTTTTAGCCTAGCCATTGAAAAAGTTAAAGAACAAAATATATAAAAAAATAAAATACAGAAGAGTTTAAGGTATTACTATATAAATGTTACTTTTTTTTGTACACCGTCTTCATGATTTTTTTTGTTTAAGGTATATTAATTTTGGAAAAGACTTTTCAAAATTAAATTTTTTTTTTAATTATTTTTAAAGTAATCATTAAGCTGATCAACGCGTCTTATTTTTCATAAGAGAGTTTTGTTCGGATATTTTTACAAATATAACCCACTGATGAGAAGCACCGTTCTGATTCTATGCTAGTTGTAGAAATAGTTGTACGATAATCGTAATTTGTAAGTTTCGATCACGATTGCCTTCACCACAAAAAAAATTCTTTCCTAAGTCAGAATATCTGACAATTTTGAAATACATAGCTTACGTTCCGATGTTGCAATTCTTCTAAAACTTTGCAAAGTCTTTGCACCAGTGATTCACACTCATCGTCCTAACAATCTTTTTCAGCCTCAATAAAAGGTTTTTCTAATTCTATATTCATATCAACTTAAAATAAAATGTTAACATTTACATGAATATTTTTAATAGAAATTTTTTATTTAAAAATCCCGGGATTCTGAAAGACAATCCCGGGATTTAAAGAGGTTTAAATCATCCGGGATCCCGGATTTAGGGATCCCGGGATTGACTTCCCTAATACTTACATTAAAAGCAAGACAACTAATTGATGTATGCCGTTGACATATTTGTTTTGTTTTTAGAGCTATAATTTTTTTACACTTTAGCACCTTTTTATGGGTCTTTTTGACCCTTCGAAACATGGTTTAAACGTTAAACGATTTAAGTGTTTTTTTAGAGGGCTAAAAAATTAAACTAAAATGTTTCCTGGAAATTTTCATTGTAAGTCTCTTTATAAATAATTTTTTTTAAAAGAATCGCATAGTTTTAAGGAGATTTTGTAATTTTTCCCTATGGATATAGGCTGTAGACAAATTTCTTCCGAAGGAACTTCCGAGTTCTGAAGAAGATTTTATTTATTTATTGGCCAAACAAGGCAATGCAATTTACTTATTCTAACTTTTTCTAACAGGTTTTGTTTACTTATACTAAGATTACTACGTTTTTTGTTTTTCTTCTCCCCTTTCCTTGTTTTTATTTTATTTTTTATTTGGTGCTCTTAGTGGGCATACTCCGCCCACCGGATTGACATGATTTCAAAAACCATGTCAAAACTAAGAGAAGAGGAGGAAAACAAGAGAGACTATATACACACTTAATATACGATGTATATATATTATTCTTAAAGACTATAAGGACAAAAGGACGTAAATGGGAGATTTGGAGAGGGATGTTAGAAATTTTGATTTATTAAACAAACCAATAAATGCTTATACATGTAAATCCATACATGTATATAGTTTATCTGAGGCCTGGGTTAATTCTGATTACTGAGTGATTTATATAGGGTTTGCTTGAAAGAGGATTTGGACATAGAAGGTGAGTATTACATAGAGATATTATTAAATTCTCTGCAACAACGATTGATGGGTTCATTATTTGCATATGTAGTTTGGTGCTGATATTCAGTTAACAATCGAGTATGCCTAGTGCGCCTAGTTGGATCGTTAAAGGAAATCATATTAGAAATATATTCGCTGTGAATAGCACCATTAATTACATCAAATGTGAAGCATGAGCCCAATAACGATCTTCTTGTTGATAGTGGCATCAAATTTAAAAGGCTGAGTCTATGTTCATATGATGGAAGGCTACAATAATCATGGGGGTTGTACATATCTCTAAGCGCGTATAGTAAGAACTGCTTTTGAATAGACTCAATTCTTTCTCTATGGGAATCGAAAGATGGATTCCAAATTATGCATGCATATTCAAGTATTGGGCGCACTAATGCACGGTAAAAGGATGTAGTGACCCATATATTCTTGAATTCATTTGCACGTCTTTTTATAAAACCGAGCTGTTTGCTGGCCCTGGACACAATTTTATCATAGTGCAGATTAAAGCGCATCTTGCAATCTAAGACAACTCCAAGATCCAGTATATGGTTGACCCTTTTTAGTTCGATACTATTGAGGTGGTAGGTATGTAATGTTACGTTGTTTTTACGAGAAAAGCTAATAACATTGCATTTATTGACATTAAGATGTAGTTTATTTTGAAAACACCATTGCTCAAGAGACAACAATTTTGATTGCAAAAAATTTACATCTACATCTGATTGAATTGAATAGTACATTTTTAAATCATCTGCATACATAAGATGTGGGATATCGTTAAGAACTTCTGACAGATCGGATATGAATATGTTGAAAAGAAGAGGACCAAGATGACTACCTTGCGGAACTCCCGAGGAGACTGCAATTTTTTTCGATAGAACTCCCTGGAATTTAACAAACTGGGATCTGCCGTTTAAATATGATTTTAGCCAACTTAGTATGGACCCTGCAACACCAAACTTTTCTAACTTATATATAAGAATGTTGTGATCAACTCGATCAAAAGCTTTACTGAAATCAGTATAAACAACATCTATTTGGTGCCCTTTTTCCATTTTGACTAAAACATCTGATACCATAATCATGAGATTAGTGGTGGTAGATCGCCCTTTTCGGAACCCGTGTTGCTGCTCATTTAGACGTGGGTTAATGAAACTTGTTCGCTTTTCACAAATAAGTTTTTCAAAAAGTTTTGGAATGGCTGACAAGATTGCTATGCCTCTATAATTTTCAACTGATCTTTTATCACCATTCTTGTAAATTGGCGTAAGATGGGATGATTTCCAATATGAAGGAAATGTCCCATAAACCAGTGATTCGTTAAAGATTATGTGTAATGGCAATAGCAGTTGGTCTAAACATCGCACCAAAAAGCTTGTAGGTATTAAGTCTGGTCCTGGTCCTTTTAATATATCCAGTTCTTTTATTGCATTAGAAATCTCTTCCTGGATTAAATATAAACTATCAACTATAATAGTTGAGCTAGGAGAAGTTGAGAAGACAAAAGACCTCCTTAAAGTAATCGGCATACAAGTTGCTTATTTCAAGAGAATTGGACGAAGTGACATTACCATTAAACATAGACGATGGATAGCCGCTAGATTTGCGCTTCATGTTAACAAAGTCAAAGAATTTTCTCGGCTCTTGGACAATTTTTTCTCCGATGATGTTCGTGTACAACTTGTACGCTTCTTCTGACTTGATAGAGAACTCTCTTGATAGCTCGTCATATCTAAGCTTCAGTTCATCGCTTATATTATCAGTGTTTTTGAGAAGTTTGTAGATTTTATTTCAATGATTCCTCAAAAATCTGAGATTGTTGTCTAGCCATGGTTCTGAGAGCTTATTCTTTTTCTTTATTATTGGCACATCACTTTCGATAGCGGTAAAAATGTGCTGATAAAATATAGAGACAGCACTGTCTAAATCCAAGTTGAATAGAATATGATTCCAATTTAGAGAACTAAGATAACATTTTATTCTTTCATAATCGGCGTTGAGGTAATCCTACGCAATGGTGTTATTATAAGACTGGGTAAAGTTGATGTCATTAGCAGAGAAAACAGCTTTTAAGGCTGTATGATGAACAGTGTTGGTTAATAAATTTTCTGCTCCCATGCATGGACTAACCTTCACTTCTTCATACGAGTTAGTAAAAATTAGGTCCAACCATCTGCCATTTTAATTTTGTACAGAAGAGACTTGCTTTTCAGCCAATGTCTTAGCCCTGTACGACTACCGTTAAGGCCTTTTCCACATGGAGAAATTGAAAACGAATGCAACTGCAACAAAAGTTGCTAACCAATGTATTTATACCGAAACCTTCACATGAAACAACTTGTACTCAACAAGTTTTTAACGCATTCGCAACCAGTTCCATGCAACACGGCGTGCTGCAATTTGAATCGGCGATTTGTTATGTTTCCGATTTGTGTTGTGTGCTATGAAAATAATTAATCAGTTAATAAATATGAAATAAGTGCAGGAAGTGAAGAAATACCATTTTTTATCCTCAATTAATTTTTTATATCTATTTAACAAAGCTTCCATTAAATAAGTGTTTGTTTTGTTGTGAATTTTTCAATGTTGCGTTGCAACGTGACTTGCTCATCTGAAAGCGTAGGTTGCAGTTCAGTTTAAAATTTAAGTGTTTTGAAACTTTTTAAGCTGCTGCGTTGCAGTTGCATTACTTTTCAATTGCTCCATGTGGAAAAGGCCTAAGGGGACTTTTTAAAAATATCGTCGTCAGGATGTTCTTGTGCTCCATACGCCATGTGAGTTAACGGTACAATTTTGATATAGTGATACGGTAAATGGGCCAAGAGGTCACCAGACATTTCTGTTTAAATTGTTGTAGAGTTAAATGGACACGAAATATCTCAGTTTTTGAAAGAGATCGCAAAAACTGGATTGCAAATTTGAAAAATTTGGATTCAAAAACGATTAATTTAAAATTGTGAAAATGGCGTATGGAGCACATGAATACCCAGATGACAATATTTAAAAATGAGTCATTAAAGATCCATAAAAAGGGCGCTCGATGGTTAAAATATTCTATAAAACTATTTCTTATAAAGCTTCACTATACAACCAAAATCAGTCGCAGTCTCTAATGATTTTGGTTATTGAACTGTGTAATTATTTAAAAAAGACTTACATTGAGCAAATTTCAATTTTTTTTTAAAAAAGTTTTTTAATGTGTGTTTTACTTTTTAAACGTTCCCAAAATTTTTTTATTTAGCAAGGAACTAAGACTGAAAAACTCAACTTATTACAATAATAGTTGAAAATTCTGTGATTGAGTTTTCGAAACTATTTTTTAATATGGGCAAACCTATTTATTTTAAAAATAGTTTCGAACGAATTTCAAGTTTAATTTTTTAAATATACATAAACTGCAATACGTTTACATGGTTTAAATATAAGGTCTAAATTATTAACCCAACTGAAATTTTTAAGGCTGCAATTTTCCTAACTAAAACAGATAAATTTCAAATGTTTTTAAGTTGAAAACATTGTAAATTTTTAATAATTAATATTAAATATACATTCATACATTGTAAGCAATTTAAAATAAAGAGACGAAGTTTTCAACATATAATTTAATTTTTTTCATCTATTTAGGGTTGATTTGCTCACCTTTTTTAGTTAAAATATTATTGCAATTTGTGGGTCGAGTTGTTTTTAGTAAGAATTTGATAGTTTTATTTAATTTGTTATAAAAGTACTTTGTTAATTAAGAATGTTGCTAAATTTGCTACAAAGTTCTTTAAATAAATTTTGCTGAGAAATTTTACTCAACATACATACAACTATAGATAAAGTGCCACTCACCGCATCAAATTACTACCCATTTTTTTTCATGTGTAACAACAGTAGAGAGTACCTACAACAACTCTTCAATTTGTGCATCTAGCAGCACAATCACGACAATGCAATTTTTTGCTATTTAGATATTCTTTGTTTTTTTTTTTTTTGTTATTGTTTTCTTATGGTTTTGGTTTTGCAACTCTTACTATTTGTTTTTCTTATTTACCTTGTATTTGCACTAAAACCTCTTGACTTGGCTGGGCGCCACTTGGTTCAGGCGCTGCTGCGACGTCAGAGCGTTTAACGCGTTGATGTTGCTTGTATTGTTGTTTATGTTGTTGCTCTTGTTTCGGCGCTTCCCCAGTTGCAAGAGTATCGACGATATCAGTTCGGTGTCTTAAGTGCACTAATTTAACTTCACGCTCTGCAAGTTAAGATCAATATAATTATTTGTTGTTGTTTTTGTTATTGTTATTTAAATGTTAATCTTTGTCAGAGATCTGTTCTGATCCCAGTTGTTGGAAGTGGTTTCAGAACCCTGAAAAGATACAATTTAAGTATTAATAGGTGGGTGGTTTTATTCCTGTTGCTGTCGCTTTGAGATGATAAGTGATGTAGTTGGTGGCATTGGTTTGACTTTTAAAGGGCAAAGTGTTATATTAGTGCTCTTGTTGTTGTTGCTGTTGGAATAAAGTTTGCTATTTGTTAGAAAATTAATGCAATTACCTCTATAAGTAATTTAGATATAATTTAGATATAATTAATAATAAGATAGATTTTTTGGAACGAAGTTCCTTTACGCAGCTTGCAGGTGCACATTGGGCCAGGAATTTGGAAAAGTCGCCAAAATTATATCTTGGCGTTGAATAGACAGAATTTAATAAAACTTGGTGCAGGATGCTTTGAATAAAGCATCTTTTCCAAGAGCGATGGAAAAAAGGACGGGGTTCAACAAAGGGGTGTGGCACTATCAATAAAATACTGTATCTCGTCTAATATTGTCACCAGCTTATTGAAATTTGGTATAGGGTGGGAAGGATCGTTTTCGAGCATGTTAGAAAAGGTGGGCGGAATTCAACAAAGGGCGTGGCACTATTAAAAAAACAGTAGTTTGGTTATTATTGATTCTGGGGTATTAAAAAAAAGCGGGATACGAGAGAGAATTAGGGGTTGCTTTTACCGATTCTGACGTGTGATGTGTGAACTAAAAATATATGTACAAGGCTTTAGAAAATATAACTTTTAGAACAGCAAATGTTTATTTACTTGATTGCTAAACCTTAACAGGTTTTATAGCAAATTTAAAATTATAAAATAAGATATTTAATACAATTCAAAAATAAAAAGTATGATTTTGATTGAAATCATGTATTATTAACAAACTAAAAAGTTTTAGTAAATTGCTTAAAGTATATAATTTTATTAAAGTATAAAAAATAATAGAAAAAAAGTTAAGTCAAAATCGATAAAATCAGACAGCGAAGCAGGGTTGCGTTTTCAAGACAAACAAGGTCAAGTTAGCAACAATTTTTGTATACGGCGGAGTCGTGTGACAAACAAGGTCTCATACCCAATAAAACACCACTCCAATAGGTATATATATAATATATATCGTTCTGTCTTCCTGAAGCTGGTGAGATCCTGGCTTGACAGGGTGGTTACTCGACAAACTAGGTCAACTTCACCAAACCAATTTTCATAAAATAAAGAAAACCAGTTGCGAACGCAGGCACCAAGACAAACTAGGGCTTATCGGCCACTCATATTAATATATTACAAATCGATCTAACGTAGTGTTTCAAGAGGTAAAAAGACACCAAGACACCACGGTACCGTCGACAAATGTAGTCACAATCATCATGAAGATATGAGGCAATTGAAGATCCCAGGTTTAGGTCCATTCAGATTATTAAGATGTTTATACACCAAAATTTTCCATTTTATGCTTAGGTCCACTTATCCATTTAGATTGTTATATTAATGATAATGTGTTTACAAATCACCAGATGCATCAGATATATGTTTGAAAGAACTTTACATAATCAACGCCGGTACTGCAGGTAATCTTTAATTTTATGTTTGATTGAGTCCATGGATTCACTTAAGGATATAACATCAGATACAAAGTTAAAATCACCGCAAGCGCTTCTAAGAGGTTCATTTTGCAAATAATTAGTTCTACAAAAGTTCATGAGGAGTAACTCAAAAGATCTTCTAGGACGAAGAGGAAAATTAAAATATACTTTACTCAATAAATATGGACTGTTGACATATACATGTAAAAGTTTTGTAATCCAATAAGCATTTATCATAATTCTCCGATTTTTTAAAGAAGGAAGATTTAAGAGTTGTAACCGATATTCATAAGATGGTAAGTGAAAATCAGTATTACAATAAAGATAGCTTAAGCAAAACAAAAGAAATTGTTTCTGCACTGATTCAATGTCGTCTATGTAACAACCGTATCGTGGGCACCAAACAACTGAAGCGTATTCTAAGATAGGCCGCACTAGGGAAGTGAATAAGGTTTTCGTTATGAATGGATCATTAAACTCTTTTGCCCAACGTTTAATAAATCCTAAAGTACTATTTGCTCTATTTATTATTTTATTTACATGAATATTAAAGCGTAGTTTAGGATCCATTGTAACTCCAAGATCATTGAAAATATCTAAGGACTCCAATGGATAACCACAAATTTTGAAGGTACATTTAATTGGTGGTTTGCGCGAGAAAGACATATGCTTGCATTTCTTCATGTTGAGGTTCATACGGTTCGTTTTGCACCAGTTATGAAGATGATCAATGTCGGCTTGCAAAAATACAGTGTCATTATCATTTTTAAAAGAAAGGAAGAGTTTGACGTCGTCAGCAAACATTAAGATGCTAGAATACATTATGACAGATGGCAAATCGTTTATAGAAAGTAGAAATAGAAGGAGCCCAAGATGACTTCCTTTTTTTTTTTTTAGACTGAACCAACGCTCAGGGGATGCCCCCTATAAATGCGTAAGCGTTGTGTTGATTCGGAAGATGGGTGATAGTTAGTTGGAGGGTGGATAGATGGAGTAGTGTCGGTGAAGATTTGTTTTGAATTTGCACAGCTCAAAACTGCCGGGAAACACGCTCGCAGGGAGACTATTCCACAACTTAACCGCGCGACTAAAGAACGAATTATCGCGGTAATGCGAGGTTCTATTAGGCATCGATGCAATGGTAAAGGGGTGGGCTTGGACAGCTGCCCGAGTGGACCTGGGAAACACACGAGCTGGTGGCGTCAGGCCATGTATCTCCCTTGAACACTTCCCATGGTAATACCTATACAGAAGGCTTAGGCAACCTAAATTACGTCGATGCTCAAGAGAGTTGAGAGAGGATGAAATACTTTCATCTCCTATCAAATATATCGCACGACGTTGAATTCGGTCCAGAAACTCCAAATAAGATCTTGAAGCCCCTGCCCAAATGTGCGAATTGTACTCCATTTTCGGCCTAATATATGAGGTGTCGATCATGCGAAGATCAGCTGAAGTGAAATATTTTTTGGCTGATTCCACAAGATCCACACCATTCATATTGAGGGGAGCTAAGGGGCAATCCATCCGCTTGTGGGTTAACAGACAACACTGGGTCTTGCTTGCATTGAACTCTACTCTATTAGCAAGACCCCACTCGGAGATTTTTTGTAGATCATTAAGAAGTGTGTCATTCATAGTTTGCCTTTTTCTCTCAATCTCCATAGAGCTTGGGCGTTTTTTGAATGAATATGAATGACAAATGCTGCTGTCGTCCGCAAACGAATGAATTGGGTTATGCGTCAACGACAGAAGGTCGTTGATAAAAACCAGAAACAAGGTTGGCGATAGAACTGAACCCTGCGGTACTCCTGCGTTGATGGCGTGCTTCTCGGACGAAATACCGTCAACTACGACTCGAATCGTTCTGTCCTTGAGAAAACACGTGATCCATCGAGCAAAATTACTACCAAAACCATATGCAGCAAGTTTTGACACGAGCGCTTTATGCCACACTCGGTCGAACGCTTTTGAAATATCCAGAGCAACAACCCTGCTCTCGCCGAAAAAGTGAACGCATTTATTCCATTCTTCGGTTAAGAACGCCATAAGATCACCAGTAGAGCGAGCCCTACGGAAACCATATTGACGGTCACTGAGCAGTTGGTTGTGCTCCAGATAGTTCACAACGTTGAAGTTTATTACGCTCTCCATAACTTTGGAAAGCACAGAGCATATCGCAATGGGTCGGTAGTTTGCAGGGTTCGTGGCATCACCCTTTTTAGGTATCGGCTGGACATTTGCCACCTTCCAACAAGATGGAAATATTCCTGTTCAGTAGGAGATGTTGAAAAGGTTTCGCAAAGGCCGAGCCAGCGAAGAAGCACACATTTTAAGCACAATTGGCGGTATGCCATCAGGACCAGAGGCTTTGTTAACGTTGAGAATTGTAAGGACCCTTTTAACTGCTCTCGTTCGAAAGTATATCTCCTGCATTGCAGAAGATCCACCCTCAACAAAGGGCAGTGGCTGATTGCTATCCGAGAGAGTGGAATTTTGTGCAAACAATCTAGCCAATAGGTTCGCTATATCAGCCGAGTCAGTGAAGATTTGGTCATCTTTTAAAAGAGCTGGAATCGATGACGATGTCTGGTTCTTAACTCTTTTAACAAAAGACCAAAAATTTTTGCTCCCTTTGGGGCAGAGAAGAACCTGTTCTCGAATGCGAGCTTCGTGCAGAAACTTTTCGCGTTTTAAAATTGCATTACAGCTATTCCTTGCCTCGATGCGAAGTCTTTTAGTATCAGTATTCTTGTTAGAACGCCAATTCTGGAAAGCTTCCTCTTTGGACCTGACTGCAATCCTGTAAGTCTCAGTACCTTGAGGTACTCCTGAAGTAACAGGAAACTCATGTGATTTCTTGAGCTTAAAAATACCAGATTGTGTTCTATTGCTTAAGTAAGATTCAATCCACTTTACCAACGGTATAGGAAAACCAACAAGATGTAATTTTAAGATCAATAGTTTGTGATTTACAACGTCAAAATCTTTGCTAAAATTCGTGTAAATAACATCAGTCTGCATGCCTTTTCCAAAGTTTTCTATAGTTTTTGATGTAAATTCGAGAAGGTTAGTAACAGTGGATTTTCCAGAAAGGAATCCATGTTGGAAAGGAGACATTAAAGATTTAACGCTATGCGATAGTCGTGATGTAACAATTGCCTCTAAAAGTTTAGGCAAAGCGCTTACTTTTGCGATGCCACGGTAGTTATCAATTAAAGACCTATTTCCGGATTTATGCAGCGGAATGATAAATGAATGCTTCCAGGCTGCAGGAAAAAAGTAGGATTTTAATGATGAAGTAAATAGTAAAGAGATTGTAGTTACTAATTCTTCACAGCAGTATTTTAATATACATGAAGGTATGTTATCAGGTCAATTATTGGGAAATAAATATCCCCAGATTGAATATTGAAAGGATAACTTAAATAATCATAGGACAATGATGAATAAGTCGCCTTGAAAAAGTCAGCAAAAAGATTGCAAATACTATTATCATTATCAGACTCAACAGAATTATACTTCATAAAAGAAGGTTAGGAATCAATCTTACGTTTTGTGATAACAAAGTTCCAGAAGGATTTAGCATCAGATTTGATGTTTAATTTCACTTGTGTTAAGTAGATATTATAGGATTGTTTGCATAACTGTTGGTAACTGTATTAAATCGAGGTATAGCATCCAAAATCGCATATGTTATGTGTTTTTTGATATTTTTTATAGTATTTAGATTTCAAGTTTCTCATTTTTCTTAATTCATTTGTGTACCATACCGGACCCGATGTCAAAGAGGCTTTCCTATGCGGAACAGCCTTAAGAAAACAGTCATTGAGCGTTCTATTAAACGCATATACCGCATCATCAAGACTCTGAGAAGATAAACTTTTTGTATTAATATTTAGAATAGAATTCCAGTTTATATTAGACAAGTTATTCTTCAAAATCACGTAGTTTGCTTTTTTAAAGTTAAACTCAATAGGCGGTTGAGAATCATAGTACTGCACAGATGGTTTTGGAAAATTTAAAATAATTTCTAATGTTAGATGATGAGAATCTTCGGGTGTAACCAGAGGATCTGATTTAGACACAGAAGCGATATTGCTGTCATCAAAAAATACCAGATCAAGCAAACGATTATTTTTGTTAAAGATGCAGTTAAGTTGGAACAGGCCTTGGATTGAGAGCTTGTTTAAAAAATAATTACCGGATGAACATTCAGACGAAGGTAAAAATATTCCAGAAACGTTCCAAGAAACGTTTGGCAGGCTAAAATCTCCAGTTATTAAAATATGATCATTAGATTGCAGTTTTGAGCAAACTTTACTAATAGAAGCCAAATGTTTGCTATAAACTTCTAAGGTAGAAAGGGGAGGAATATATGAGCATGTTATAAAAAGGCTCAAGGATCAAACTTAACATGAACACAACAGAATTCAATGTCCAAGGCTTCTGGAAGTAATAACTCTTCAGAGAAATGTGTCGCTTTGACTGCAATCAACACACCCCCGCCTTTAATATGTTAAAAAACTATAAACAAAAAACCCGCAATTAGAATACGTAAATAATATATATAGTTTCCAGGGTCAACACGTAATTGTTTCAGGTAGAGCCCCATGTTTATTTTTTCTGCCTTTTTGTTTTTATATTTTTTAATTTTTGTTTTTGTTATATTTTTTCTTTTTTATTTTTCGCTTACAATATTTTTTTTAACTTTTTGTTTTTTATATTTTTTGCTTTTAATTTATTTTTATATTTCGTTTTTTATTTTTTTATATATTTTTTATATATATTTTTTTATTTTTTGCTCTTAATTTTTTTATTTTTTGTTTTTCATATTTTTTTATTTTTTTATTTTAATTTTTTTTTTTAAATTTTGATCTAGTTTGCTGAGTTTGCCTTTGCAGCAATTTTTCTGTGTACTATCTCTTTTTTTTTATTTAGGTCGTCTTTTTCGAATTTGAGAGTACTGCACGACTTTCGTTTTTTATAAATTTTTTAAAAATATTTGTGCATTTAGTATGAGGAAAAATGGATTAAAAATAAAAGAAAGTATGAAGATTTTTTTTTTTTTTTTCAATATTGTATATCTTTAATAAAGTGCTTAAAAATTTAAAGAACTTTAAGAAATAGTCATAGACAGCTGTCGATGATTTCAAATTTTAGGTGTAAACCAAAAAAAAATTTAAATTTTTAACTTTAAATCTATCCCAAGTTGTAATTTTTTATTTTATATTAATAATATGTTGCCTCATGGTACCTTAATGTGTCCCGTTATCAATCGTAAGAACCGTAAGTTTTTTGAGCTTTAAATTTTGTTTTAAAATCAAAAAATTACAGAAAATTTAAAAATTCTGGATAACACTTGTCACTTTGCCTGAGCTGTAGATCTAATTTTGGAGTGTAAATCTGAAATTCTCCAATGAATTAAAATTCTTAATTCAGCAGCGATTATTTCCTTTGCAGAAGAACCTACAAATTGGGAAATTGCAAAAAAGGTGGTGAAAGTGGTAGAATCCAAAAAAGTGGTAGATCTACCACAGTTGTGATAAAGTGACAAAACTGGCTGTCACAAGACCGCAGAGCCGACGTAAGTTCAAAATGAAATTGTCTTAAGGTTGCGAAATAAGATTCTCTTTTTATCTATACTGTTCCAAGCTTCGTTGCGTGGTGCATAACCAAATACATACAAAGCTCATACAACAGAAATTTACGTGGCATTTGCTACGGCCACCTTGCGTTGCGTTACGTGAACATAATTGGACCATAACTCAAGCTTGTTTTTGACACTTAATATTTGATCGAAACTAAACAAGTTACGAATTCAGAGAAACGTCAACAACAGTGCATTAAAAATGCTGTTCGCCCTACATTTTTTGCTCCAATTTGTACTATAAGCGTACACACTCACGCCAATTACGTTAAGGCTTAAGCACTATTTGAACTCTTCTAGTTACATTTTCAATGAACAAAAAAGGAGCACATTAATGAAGTATCATACGGGCTTAAATAAATCTTCTTTTTTCTAAAATATTAAATTAGGGCCGCTTTCTCAATGTTCGGTTAGTTAAGCTCTTCACCAGGAGTGAGCTAACCATATGATAGCTAAACATATATTTTTGATTTCACCAAGTGCTGGTTAAAGCTTAGTATGCTGTAGGAACGAAAATTTTTGGGCATATTACCCTACACGCGAAATTTTGGTGAAGAGTCAACATTTTTGTGTGGAGAAAAAGCACTTACTGTTCTGGTTGACAGATTCATATTTTTATTGCTGCAATTCTATTTCCTGGCGACCGTAGCCTAGTGGGTATAGTGCGTGGCTCCTAAGCTAAAGAGCCGCGGTAGCCCGGGTTCAATTCCAGCGCAAACAGAAAAGTTTTTTCAATGGAATTAATTTTTCTGTTCGGTCGTCACCTCTCTACAGACAATGGCAAACCTCAGAGAGTAAAAATTGCCATGTAAAGCTTCTTAAGAACATAAGCCGTTCGGAGTCGGCATAAAACACGTAGGTCCAGTTCTCGGTCATTTGTGATCAACATTTAATAACACGCACAACACAATTGATCAATAGAAGCTAGGTCAAAGTCCTTTCAAGGGCTGAAATGGCCAGTTTATTTTTTATTTTAATTCTATTTCCTATAAAAGGCAAGACTACACATAAATTAACTATATAAATGTAACAATAAATTTGTTAAATAGCAAAATAAACACTTAAACATACTTACTGATTATTTTTTATTGTTAAATGGCAAATTTCCGCACCAATTAAATGTGCGGGCATATAATCGACAGTGAAATTTTGATATTTCAACTCACCACTCACGAATGGAAATTTTGCAACATAGCAATAATGTTCGCTTCTACAGCGTACAAGCTGGCGAAAAAAATTTCGCTGCCTGTTCGTTGTCAAAAATCTCAATGTATTTCTTATGGAAACTATTTTTTCGTTCCTACAGCATACTAAGCTTAAGCAACCGTCGGTTTTTTGTAGTTTTGTAATCTTGTCAGCTGTTCCTTCGATTAGCAGCTAACCGAAACCATAACTTGTCGTTAACTTAATTAGCACTTAACTGACAGTTAACCGAGCATTGAGAAAGAGCTTTTTTGCTAACTGCTGGTTAAAGTTCTGATTTGTGTTTAACCGTACTTTGAGAAAGCGGCCCTTAATCTTTTTGATTTGATTTTTCATTTACATTATTTGACATGAAAAAATGATATAAAATCTATATATATAAAATAGAATGTGTGTATGTATGTAACGTATGGACTCCAAAACGGCTGGGCCGATTTTGATGAAATTTTCAGGTAATGTTCATCTTGGTACGGGGGGTAACATAGGCTATATTTGGACCCGATAGGTGGCGCTGGGGTGGACTTATATCGAAAATTTGAATTTATGGACCAATTTAACTGAAATTCAGAATGTATGTTTGTTTGATCATAAGAAAATAATTTGTGTATAAATGGACACGGTAGGTGGCGCTGGGGTGGACTTATTTCGAAAATTCGATGGCGTGAAAAATATATAAATACTTTTAATTTTATTTTATAACGAGGGGAGTAGCGAAGCACACCGGGTTCAGCTAGTACAAAATAATAAAACAAATAACACTATACAGATTTCATTTCAAATTACAGTCGGAGTTGAAGCAAAAGCGCAAGGAACTTCCTTTCGTAGGAAAGGAATCCCTCGACCGCACCACTTTTTATTTTTTATTTTGATTCGCTGAGGCTTTTAAGCGAAAAATTTAAATTTTTGCAATTAATTATCAAAAATTTTAGATTTTAGTTGTATATTAAATCGAATATTTTTAGCCTATGGCGTTAACAATTCAAGCAAATATATTATTTCCATACATATGGGGGCCATCTTAATATATATATATATATATTGAGGTTTCATTCTTCTTACAAACCTTCTCAAAAGCACAAAACTTACTTGTATTTGCTTTGCCAAAAATCAGCTCTCTTTCATGATCTTCCAAATGTTCCAGCAATGAATTTTCATCAATCTGTTGAATAAGAAATTCAGAAAATTAAAATAAACATTAATTTATAAAAACATAACAGCATAGCATAAAAGCAGAGTTAAGCAACTAATAATAACATAGAATATAATTGCATGATATAATTGCATATCAAAAAATAAACTAAAATCACTTTCTTTGCATTCACATAAAGAAAGTAAAACAAAGGCGTCTTGTAACGGTATAATGGCAAGCAATTATTTAGATACAAAAGTTGAGATTAAACAGCTGTTGTACTCGAGGCAGGCAAATGGAACGAAATTTACACTATTGCACTTTTTTTTTAATAATGACAACAGTAATATACTCTTTCTCCCTATTTTAAAAATGTTGTTATTGGTGAGAGAAGCTTTTAAAAGAAGCTTAAGCTTTAGCATGGGCTTATTTAGTCCACTTGCTTTAACCCTACATAAGTCGCGCGAACTAAATATCTACCAAAAAAAATAAAAACCATTTAATGTATGTTGCATGATTTTTGCTTTGTACGTTTTTTTTTTTTAATTCTCCAGGCTTTGTTTCATAATAATACTCTCGTCCCTTTTTAATTACGTGTGTGTTGCGTCTCGTTTCGCAATTAGAACATATTTTCTAGGGTGGTTTTATCTCATAGGGTAAAAATAAAAGTCAGAATTTTTTTGGGGCACCCCCCTAAAATGTTTCTTTCTGTCAGATTTTAGGATTGCCAAAGTTTGAGCACGATTGAAAGATGTTAACACGTGCCATTGGGGCCTCAAAGTTTTGAAAATCTCGATTTTTCGGCAGTTTGGCGACTTTGCCGACCCATATCTGTAGAACGGTTTAATATATTTGCCCGTGTCATACATCAAATTGAAGGCGATACTGTTTATAATATTTTATATGCAATACAAAAATACGTAAGTAGTACTGAATTCGAGATAATGAAGCCAATATATATATTATCAATTTTTGGAATGAAAACAATTATGTATTTAAAAAATCAAGTATAATAAATGTCTTTTTAATTTTATTCTTATTTAAATTTATTCAAGGGACTGACATAATGTGGTTTTGGAGCTATCTGGATACAGCTGACGGCATCTACTGACTACTTCGAGAACGTATTGTTTTTGTTGCTCGTCCTTTGTAAGTAATTGGTTGTAATCCGTGATGAGCTTGACTCCTCGCTCTGCCATGTCGTTCACAACTTTCAAGTTGCTTACCATCCTTTGCCCCTCCTGGTAGTTGATGTTCTGCGGCCAAGTTGCAGGATCTTTTTCCAGAAATTCGGTGTTAATGTTTAATCTCTTGAACAACAGGTAAGTCTCACTTGTAATTAGGGCTGGGAGACCTTTTTCTAGGAATTTCGGCAGTTGTTCTTTTTTTAGTTTGGGTCGCATATTTCTGGAGCACTTCTCATTTTCTTCTGCTTGATTTGTTAGTATTTTTGTCGCCATTTGGCTCTTTACGGTGTTTTGCACTGTCGGGTCAAACAATGCCAGGGCAACAAGTTCAGGACTAAGATACCACAGGTGATTTATCATTTTGTTAATTCCTTTTTCTGATATTTTTTTTTTTGTCAATGCTTTCGTATTTCAATAGATTTTCAATGAGGTCTAGGTCTTGTTTTGGTGCTAAACACGCTCTGGAGGCGTTAAGCCAGGCTTTACAGTAGACTCGAACCATGAAAACACAAAGTGCTTCTAGGGTCTCTTGTTCTTGGGAAGTCAGCTTAAACTGGTCACGGAAGAGTTGTATTTTCAGACAGTAAATAGCTTTTTCCATCCACCGGGCATGATTTACTGGACCTGGAGACCTGAAGCGCACATCTTTTCCGTCAAGATGGCCAAGATATATCAATGCCAACTGTAATAGCTCTTTGTAGTCGTCTCTTGGCTGGCATTCCATTAGTTTTCTTTGCAGTTCTGCTTTATATTCTCTACTTCTTTTTTGGGCAGTAGTTTCAAAACATTCACGCCTACCTCGAACTTGGGTTTATCAATAGCCGACCATTCTTTTTGAAATCTCTTGAATATGTCTGGTTGAGGTGCTTCCAAACTTGCAGTCAAAAACCCCTCTCAACAAGACTTCTAAAACGTGGTGTCGGCACGCTAGATTCCTCTAGACATTCGTACACTGCAATGGCTTGTTCCTCCCCTGAGCTACTGTCAGTTTCTGGAACGCCCAGGAGTTGTTCTTTAGTCCCTTGTGATACCAGAACAGCAACACGGTCTTTCTGCTCTGTTTTGAGGATACCTGGTAGTAGTTTTCCATCCCAGTGCACGCAAACAGCCTCGTTTTGGGGTATCTTGAGTCTGTCTTGAATTTGTTCCGTGTATTTTTCACGTTTTGTTCTCCGCTGTTCACGGATAACGCTTCTGGAGATCTTATATTCTTTGGGATCCTCTACGAGAGCTTCTACTGTAGCCAAAGTGATAAGAGTAGCGTTCCTATCGGACCTTACAGCGGTCCTGCAACAATGAAAATTTCATGGTTAGGACCTCTTTGAAGCCACGCTTGATTCTCTTGGGGGCAGATGGTCCTTCAGATTCTACGTTCATCTCGAGCTCTTCATACGGCGTTTCACGTTCTTCTGACTCTTCTGTTATCTCATCGTCCGTGAGCTCTACCGTCTCTGTAAACAACGAGATGAGACAATAAGTATAAGGTTAATATTGATGGAAATTTCAGCTGATCTAGATCTTATAAAGTTTCGCTACAAGGAAAATTTTTTTTTTTAAATGCTTACCGAAATTTCCCGCTTCAAGTTGTTTGTCCAAGACATTCCGTTGTTTCTGTAATAGTCTTTCTTCAGCTTGAGCCAAGTTCAGGTCAACTCCGAGCATGGAGCCTGGTCTTCCTTTCTGTCTGTGTTTCAACAGAAACTCCTTGTCTTCTTCTGAAGTCATCATCGTCAGGGCATCTTGGTGGGCAATATCAAAGAGATCATCCAACTTTAGGGTAAACTCTTTTACAGCATTTCTTGCACTTTCCGTTTTTCTATCCTTGTACTTTTGCAATTTTCTCCAATCATCGTACAGTTTTTCCAGCTTTACTATGACATTTTTCTTTTGTTTTGTAGGAATTCGAGCTCTTTTGTTCAAAAAACTAAAACCTCGTCAACAGTAGTTGTGGCAGAGTCTCTCACATTTAACTTCACAGTACGCAAATTGTAGAACATAGAAGCTAGAACTTGTCGATTGGAGAGGGCAGCTTACATCCAGTTATCTGATGAGCTGGATAGTCAATTAGAAAAATTTTGTCTCTACCTCTGCTTCTCATGCCAGATGTAGAAGCCATCACTTTTACGAGAAATAAAAATGTTTACTAGAAGTAAGAATAAATGTTATAGAATGCCACTAACTAAAACAAAGAGTGCGTGTTAGTAGGTACCGACCTCATTAAAATAAAAATGTCTTTTGTAGTTAATATTTAGTGGGTTTTTCAAACTCGATCACACGAACGTAGAACAAAATAAGACTTTCACTGTTCAGCGAATACTTTTCAACTGACCAAGAAACAAAATCATAAAAGCAAGAACCACCGAGCTATCCTTTTCTTTTTTTAATAACAGACTCTGAACCCCTGGACTTCTACTTAAAATATAACAACAGGTAGTAGATCCCAAAAGTTGCTAATACCAATCTCCACTAATTGATAGACAATTAGTAAAAACTATAAATAATTGAGGCAATATCTTTTCTGCTATGCTGAATGGGATTGCGAAGAATCCTGAATCGGATGGTAAAATGAAAACTTGTTAATTTTTTTCCACCTTAACTTTTGTAAATCAAGAAAACCCAATACATTTTTAAACTAGTTTGGTTTTACCTGTTTGGGGTCGCCAGTGACACAGTATGAGGAAAAAATAGATACATACCTGACATAAAAAAAATCATTGTTGTGGGTCTAAAATTATACGGTATAGCAAACATATTTAAATGAAATGGGATTCCAAAGTACAAGTATTTGTCCATAATAAGCAATAATAATACAAATAACGCATCTACCTAATCACGTTTTTAGGGACATTGACTCTATTTTTTCGGTTTCAGTACTAGTTGCGTATTTATTGTGCAGAATATAAAATGTTAAAAACAGTATGGCCTTTAATTTGATGTATGACACGGGCAAATAGCTTTAGCCGTTCCAGAGATATGGGTCGCCGAAGTCGCCAAACTGCCAAAAAACCGAGATTTTCAAAACTTTGAGGCCCCAATGGCACGGGTTAACATCTTTCAATTGTGCTCAAACTTTGGCAATCTTAAAATCTAGCAAAATGAAACATTTTAGGGGGGTGCCCCCAAAAAAAAATCCGGCATCGATTTTTTAAAACCACCCTAATATTTACATTTACACTTAACTGCAGCAAAATATTATAAATGCAATGCAAAAAACAGTTAATCGCCATTATACGTTTTTTACTCATACATATTCTAAGTTGAAATCAATGAAAGCACAAAATTATAGAAACTAAAATCCATCTAAAAGTTTAAGCAAAACACAAACGTCTAATTATCTCAAAACTAGAAAAATGCAGTTAACTGTTTTTTGCTTTGCACGGCAGATATGTATGCCATTTGGATGCAAAATCTAGGTGCGTGACTACTGTAGGGTTAAAAAACTAAAAGGAGCTGCTTCTGCTAAACCGAAGTGAAATTATTTGTGTTTTTTTTTACAAAGTGATGTTTTCCTACTTTCTTGCAAAATGCAAAAGTGACTGGCAAACCTGATTTTCCGAATATCACTCCAGAGAGAAGCAAACATAAGCATTTGTTTTATTATAGGGCAGTTCATGATCTTGTTGCATCGTTGCAAATGCAAAATAAACAGCTTTTACAAGATATGCTTTTTGTTTTTGTAAAAGCTGTTTATTTTGCATTTGCAAGGTTTACAAATTTTCGTGACTGATAAACCTGATTTTCCGATTATAGCGAAAAAAAGAACAAAAATATTTAAATAACATTCTATTAAAAAAACTAAGATTTTTTTTTTAATTGGTGAGTTTTACTCAACTTACCATAATTTTGACAACGTTGTTTTTCTGTGAAATTTTATACCAAAAATGGACAAATGCCTGGCGCTTATTTAAAATACATCAGCTTATAATCGGTATTTGAGTATTAATTTTTAATTTTTGTTCGAAATTTTTTATCTCTTTTTGGCCATTCGGGATTTTTTTATTATTTACCTATGTCATTGTTCTGTCAGGGTTGCCCTTCTGGGTCAATTAGTGTCGTTTAGATCAACTATTGTTGCAGCTCATTCGCATTCACAGTTGTAACTATCTTCATGCTTGGCTGAAGTTCCCTTTTTTTATTGTATATATTGTAGTTATAAAAAAAGTTTTTGCTTGGTTTGGTTTATTTTTTTCATGACAAGAATGACAACATGAAAAAATTTTTGAACTATTTATCACTAAAGCAGGTCAGAACAACAATATATTATAATAATTATAATAATAATTTGTTAAGTCAAAAATTCAGAGTTTTTAAATTAAACTTTGTCAATAGTAAATACCAAAAATCGTGACACTATCATTTAACAAAATGTGTACTACATGTCAACATTGCTTTTATATTCTTAAATAAATAAAAAATTAAAACTGTTTAATAAATTGACAACGGCGACTCATGCCATGCCCCCAAAAATGCCACACTTCAGCGACACTTAAGGTCGCTCCAAATCGAAAGTGTCTATAAAGCACTATAGACAAGAAAAAAAAAACATTTAAAATTGAGGTTTATGCAATGCAATACTTTGTGCGGTGTCATGTTTTTAATCAAAAACTTAAACGATTTTGCCTATTAAAGCCGTTTAAATGTAACAGGTGATAATCAGGCGATTTTAAGGGGTAGACAAAAAATGGTTTTTATTACCAAAAACATGCATAACAATGCTATGTTGTTAATAAATTTATACATATGTAAGCCTTCAAAGCAACTGACTCATTACTTTGTAAATTAAATTATTATTAAATGCAATTTAATTAAAATACAGTTTTTTTTCTATCATAAAAGGCACGCTTTTCTTTGAAAAATAATTTTTATTTCATTTTCATGTACGTGATTACAATAAAAAAAAAAACACTCAGCAGAATTAATAAAAACTTACAGCACTCAAAATTATGGCACTCCAGAGAGAAGCAAACATAAACATTTGTTTTATTATATATTTCTTATTTACGTTTACAAATTTTCATAAATGTCGCACAAACAGCGTTTAATGAACTCTTGTTTGGCCAAGTTATTTAGCTTGCAGTTAGTAATTTAAGTTGTAGACAACAACAAAAAAAAACATCAATACACACAAATAAAAAACAATATTTGCATGTGTCACTCACTCCCAAGTTAAATGCTTGTAATTAGAAACATTCAAATGAAGTCATTATTTAAGTTAAGAATTTTTTTATTTTGTTTTGCGAAGACAATTATGCGGAATCATCTTAAAGCGGATTCCACTTGGCTGCTCAAATTACCAGACAAATTGTGTTTAGCAAGCCTTGACTTTTAAGTAACCAGCTTGATTCTGTCAGCTGTTAGGATGCTTTGAGAATGTATACAATTGTAATAGAATACATTAGAATTTTTTCTATTTCATCTTCGAGAATCTTGTGCAAATAACTTTGGTGGTTCATTCAACAGAAATTCAGTCAGAGATGTCACAAAAAGTGCACACTTTATAGCTTTTGAAATGAAATACTTTTGAGAACAACACGTGTTCTCAAAGGATCCAATCCAATTGCATTCTTCGAGATCAAGAACTTGTTCTAAGAACAAGTTGTAGTTATTTTTTTTTCTTTGCTAAAAGATTAAAATTAACTTATTATAAATTAAACCAACATTAGTTACGTCATTTTTAGCATATTTGCATTCACAAAATTTTAAATTGATAAAAAAAAATTGCATGTGAATCGTAGCTGTAAGATTTTATATGATAACTAGCTGAACCCGGTGTGCTTCGCTACCCCCTCGTATAAAATAAAATTAAAAGTATTTATATATTTACAAAAATTTATTTATTTAATTTAATTATTGCAATGCTTCGCCTCTTTTTTTTTTGTAAACCAATTAGAATTCAGCACTGAATCGCATGTAATTTGCTTGATGCTCCCCCTTTTTATTTTTAGACCAATCAAAAAGCAGCAATTACACAATCAGCTTTTTCGCAGTCAGTTGTGGGAGAATGAGAATGGGGTTACCCCACTCTCTGTTTTAATTAACACGTATTATAAAATCAGCTGTTTTGAAGACAGTGTTGGAAGAAAGAGAATGGGGCTACCCCACTATTTTAATTAATATGTATTTTAAATTTGTGGTAAACCCGTTAATAAACGTAGTAAAAAAGTAAGTGCAGAAGTGTGCATGGCCGAAAAATATTATCATGTAATAAGTATTCCTGAGTCAAAGCTGAACGCTGTGAAAATTTATCCAATATATCGCAAACAAAGGGGCGTGCTTCGCCCACTTTTCTTTTGGTACGTATTTCTATTCATGCCAAAACCATATATAGCAAATACTGCTGCCGTTGGTCAAAAAATGCCCAAGATATGACGATTTTAAATTTTGGGTTATATGGGCGAGGCCACGCCCCTTCGTCCACTCACAACTTTATATAGTCAAGAATTTAATATTTCGTAAGAATATCTTATTGTGAAAATTTAATGACGATCGGTCCAGTAGTTAAGACTATATTGCGATTTTCAATTTTCCTAAAAAGGGGCGTGGTCCCACCCACTTCTATCCTGGTACGTATTCCTAATTATGCCAATACCATATGTACCAAATAGCATCAACGTAGGTCAAAAAATGCCCAAAATATGGCGATTTAAATTGTTGGGTTATATGGGCAGTACCACGCCCCTTTGTCCGATAAAAACTTCATATAGCCTATTATTCTTTCCAGAGTCATAGTAAAATGCTGTGAAAGTTTCAGGAAGATCGGTCCAAGGGTTTGGCCTCCTATAGAGCACAAACAAACAAACAGACAGACAGACACACATTCATTTTTATATATATAGATTGAAAGCAGATTAATTATAATTAAAGTAAAATGGGGCGAAAAAGGGGGATTTGGTAATAAAAAAATCTATGGCTACCTTACCTGCAGTTAAAAAGTATATAAAACTTTAGGTAAATACAAATTACCAAAAAAGTATTTTGTATAGCAAACATTGTTAGTGATATAAGTAAGTATCTGAATTAAAAAAGGGGGCGGTGAAGTGGGCGTGGTTCATAGTAATATGGCGACGTTAACAGTATTAAGAGCAATATACTACCAAATAAAAAATAATCCGTTGGAAGGAACAAATTTGTACAGAGAACAAAAAGTTTAAAACTTAAATTTGGCCTGAAAAGGGGCGTGAAAGGGGTCGTGGCGTAAGAAATGTTTATTTCTACCTCGCCTGGAGTATAATGTGTATACAATTTGAAGTAAATCTGTTAAAAACTATATGTGAGCAATTACATAATTTTAAAAAAGTGGGCGTGGTCGAAAAAAGTAACCTATTAATCATGCCAGAGTCCTAGTTAAATGCTGTGAAAATTTCAGGAAGATCGGTCCAGAGGTTTGGTCACCTATAAGGTACAAACAAACAAACAAACAAATAAACAAACACACATTCCATTTTATATATATAGATGTCCGCTTGTACCTTGCATACCTACATAAAAAATTGGATTCTATTTGAATAGATGGTGTAGCTAAAACAGGTGTTATGGTGTCGATACATCAAAAAGGTCTTTCAACGGTCACAAAAGATTTGAAGAAACATTTCATAAACTACCATGAAAGCTTCAACGTGTCCTCAAAAGATATTGAAAATTATCTCTATGCATTCGCATCGCAAGCACATTCCTTGGCGTCCGCAGGATTTGTTTTAGGGGGGGAGGGGTGCAAAGGCATAAACGCATTTAGAATGAACATAAGCAAAATGTAACCTATATAATGCTTATTACTCGGATTTTTGGTACTAAATTTGTAAACATTATCCGGGCACTACACTGGTTGACATACGCTTTCATACATAAAAAATCTAATATATTTTAAAGATCGTGTAAAAATCTTTCACGTATCCTGTCAGAAATATTTAAAAATTTAATTTAATTTTTTTTTCATGTAATACATTTCAGGAATTTTTTGCTAAAGCAAATATTCTTAATAGTTTAATAAATTCAATAATGTGAGGCCTACAGCCGTTGTCAACTAATTAACAACGATGTCATTAAAGCGGTTTTTTTTTATTTCTTTCTTTTCTTTGTTTTCTTTACAAGAAGAAATAAATTGACTTTGTCACGTGCTATTTATTTAAGCGAAATCAGTTTTAGTTGGAGAACGTTATTTTTTACATTGACCACTATTTAACAACGATTTAATTCAGAGACCGTACTGAGCATGCATCTATATATATAAAAATGGATGTATGTATGTGGGTATGTGGGTATGTGGGTATGTGGGTATGTGGGTATGTGGCTATATCACATATAGACTCCAAAACCGCTGAACCGATCTTTATGAAATTTTCAGGGAAACTGAAGCCACATCTTGAGAGTGTTCCTGTGAGGTTTGGTAACTATTGGACGAGGGGGCGTGGTACCTCCCATACAAGCCAAATTTACGCTATTGATCACAAACCAAAAAAGGATATATTAAGACGGTTTCAATCGTAAAAAACTAAGATTTGGTAATTTTGTTCAGATGGTTACTGTCGGTAGCTGTACGAAAAATGGGCGTGGTCGTAATATAAATACGCCCATTTTTTCGAAATCATGGCAATTCCGGAGTTCTACACATTTTTATAGTGAAACTTGCTGTGTAGGTGCTCCAAGAGGCAGTCACGATACATTAATGTTTTCACGCACACTTCTACCGCCCACAAATCAATATGTGTATATATAAAAATGAATCGTGATTTGTTCGGATGCTTAAAACTTGAAAACGACTGAACCAAATTGGATACTTCTTTCTACTGGTTTAGGAAAAATATAATGCCACACCCTCTTTTGTCGCCCACAAATCAATAAAAATGCTGTATTTAAGACGGTTTTGGTCGTATTAAATTAAAATTTGGTAAATAAGTTCGTATGATAACTATCATTAACTTTGATAAAAATAGGCGTGGTCACACTTCATCTACGCTTACTTTTAAGAAAATATCAAAATACTTCGAAACTATTGGTCCGATTGAGCTCAAATTTTGTAAGTACGCTTTGGTTTGAGTACGAGATGGTTTAAGAGAAAATGCCACATCCCCTTTTACCTCCCACATATATAAAAAAATTGTTATCGAATAGCTTTAGAGTTATGAGTCGCACAGCTTAGAAATTCGGTATTCGACCACAATTTAGACGTACCGTTTCAGTGATGAAATTTTATGGGAGTGGACAAGGGGGAGGGGCACCTCCCATACAACCCAAATTTGTGATATCGAATAGCCTTGAAGTTATAGGAATTCAGCTTTGGAATTCAGTTTTTGACCTCAATTTACACATGCAGTTTCAATGGTTCTATTTTATGGGCGTTGGACAGGGAGGCGTGACATCTCCCCTACAACCCAAATTTGCGATATCGAATTGCTTTGAAGTTATAGGTTGAGAGTGTAAGAATTCGGTATTCGACCTACATTTATGCATGCACTTTCATTCCTTTGCATTTTATGAGCGTAGGGAAAAGGGGAGTGGCACGTCCCATGCAACCCAATTTTGTGCTATCAAATAGCTTTGGAGTTATAGGTCGCACAACGCCGGAATTCAGTATTCGACCTCAATGTACACATGCAGTTTCATTGATTTAATTTTATGTTCATTGGTAAGAGGGGCGTGGCACCTCCCATTTAACTTAAATTTGTGATATCGAATATCAGCGTCAGAATTCAGTATTCGGCCCCAATTTATACATGCAGTTTCATTAATTACATTTTATGAGCGTTGATCAAGGGGGAGTGACACCTCCCATACAACGAAAATTTGTGATATCGACAAGGGGGAGTGAAACCTCATATTTAACCCAAATTAGAGATATCAAATAGCCTTGGGGATATAGGTCTCACAGCTTTGGAATTCAGTATTGGACCTCAATGTACACATGCAGTTTCATTGATTACATTTTATGAGCGTTTAACAAGGGGGAGTGGCACCTCCCATGCAACGAAAATTTGTGATATCGAATAGCTTTGGAGTTCAAGGTCGCACAGCGTCGGAACTCAGTACTCGACCAAAATTTACGCGTGCAGATTTACTGATAAAATTTTTTAGAGTTTGTCGGGGGGGCGTGACACCTCCAATTTAACCCAAATTTGCGATATCGAATAGCTTTGGAGTTATAGGTGGCTTAGCCTCGGAATTCAGTATTCGACCTCAATTTACACATGCAGTTTCATTGGTAAATTTTTATGGGCGTAAGGAAAAGGGCAGTGGCACCTCCCATAGAACCCAAATTTGTGCTATCGAATAGTTTTGGAGTAATATGTCGCACAGTTTTGGAATTCGGTATTCAACCTCCATGTACACATGCAGTTTAATTGATTACATTCTATGAGCGGTGATCAAGAGGGCGTGGCACTTCCTATACAACCCAAATTTGTTATATCGAATAGCTTTGTGGATATAGGTGGCACAGTCTCGGAATTCAGTATTCTACCTCAATTTAGACATGCTGTTTAACTGATAACATTTTATGGGCGTTTGACAAGGGAGAGTGGCAGCAACGCGCCGGGTTTCAGCTAGTTTTATAATAAAATGCAAAAAATAATAATTATCTTGTGACTTTTAAAATTTTGAGCAAAAAATAATAATTATTTCTGCTTTTTTTTCATGGCAAAAATAAAATTTGCTCGATATTTTCTTGGTCACAAAATAACTAGTATGTTTTGATTTTTATTTTTTAAGGCAAAAATAAAAAGCAAATTTGCCCAACATATTTTTTTTTTGTGGATTCGCCCGGAGGTATGAAATCTTCCAAAGATACGTATACCCGTCCTATACGCATGCACGATTTACATTCTAGATCCTGCCCGAATCAGCCGGGACAGACAGAAGGTACCTACGTACTAAAACATACCCCCTGTTGGCAATTAGGATTTTCCACTAAGCACATTAATTGGCTTTTCAGCGGAATTTAAAAATTGAATATATATAAAACGCGTATTTAAATAAACTTGATTCTATAGAAATAAGCAACATCGAATTAAATAATAGTAATTATCAATTTAAGCTACCCGAAAAATAATCCTGATTTCAAAAACAATCCAAAACACTAAACTCATTTTAACTGGTTTGCGGCCATTGTCCAACCCAAGGACCTACGTGGAATCGAGATAAATCTCATATCCGCCAAATCAAAATCCCAATTAGTTGGATATGCATTTGGGCCAACGCAGGCATAAACTTGTGTGGAAAAGAGATATACTCTGGCACACCAATCCAGGTGATAGTGTGAGTTCAGTCTAATTTCAAATCAGGAAGCCACGTGAGCACGTAAATCACAATTCGATTTAAAATGAACATATTGAATAATTAAAAATCAAGTTTTAAATCAAGACAAAACGGAGAAACAGAACAATCTCAATTACCGATATTGCATTGTTATAAAACTGCGTTAGGTATAATAGGATGAAGTTAAATTGATTTAATTATTTTAATGTAATATAATTTTCCGTTTTAAGGCGTCTACCGAATCAGAAAAATTAATTATGTTGAAATTGTCATTGAAATCACTGCACAGACATCGTAAAAGTTCATGAAGAGCGTAATTAGAACTGCACTGAGTCAACTTGAGAAACAGAAAATGTCAAGTTCCTCTCCTTCTGATGTTAAAATTTAGAGCTGAGATGAGATATTCCGAATTAATCTCGCCACGAAGTAATTTATACAGAAACATGACATTAAGCATCATTCTTCTGCTTCTTAGGGAAGGTAGTAAAATAATTTTAAGGCGTATTTCATACGATGGAAGCATAATATTGGGCTTCCAACGACTATGACGTAAAGCAAAAAGTAAAAACTGTTTTTGAACGGATTCTATGGCGTCGATGTAGACATTATATGGTGGGTTCCATACAACTGATGCATATTCAAGAATTGGCCTTACTAGAGAGGTATATAATAATTTAGTAGTAAAGGGATCACTGAACTCTTTAGCCCATCTTTTAATGAAACCAAGGACTCCTCTTGCCTTATTTATCACCATATTAACGTGGAGATTGAAGCGAAGTTTTGAATCCATAATAACACCAAGATCGAGAAAACTGGAAACTATTTCTAAGTTAGTGTTATTTATAGTGTAATTTATGTTACTAGCAGATCTTCGCGAGAATGTCATTTGCTTACATTTTTTTAAGTTGAGATTTAATATATTTAAGCTACACCAGTCCACAAGTCTATTTAGATCAGATTGTAAAAGATGTCGTTCTTCGGATGATTTGTAACAAAGAAAAAGTTTCACATTGTCAGCGTACATTAAGACGTTACAGTGTTTTATTACCGAAGGAAGATCATTAATGAATAGTAAAAACAAAACCGGTCCAAGATGACTGCCCTGAGGAACTGAGGAAATACTTTTTGAAAGAGAATTCTTATAAAAAACTTTTTGAGTACGTCTAGATAATTTAATAATGTGACAGGAAACCCAATAAGATGGAGTTTTTTCAAAAGAAGATTATGATTAACACTGTCGAAAGCTTTGCTAAAGTCCGTATAAATAACATCAGTCTGCAGTCCTAAAGTAAAACCATTTATAACACGCGTAGTAAACTCTAAGAGGTTTGTTGTAGTGGACTTACCCTTCAGAAAACCATGTTGAAAGACAGAAATGGTGGAAGACACGGAGTGGGTTAATTGATCAGTTGTGATTTTCTCAAATAACTTAGGGATTGCACTTAATTTTGCAATTCCTCGATAGTTAGAAACATCTATCTTGGAGCCAGATTTATGAAGGGGTATAATATAAGAATCCTTCCATATAATAGGAAAATAACCACTATGCAAGGAAATATTAAAAATGTTTGCTAGAGGAGTACACAGGTTTGTAGCACATTGCTTTAAAAAACAGCTTGGAATTTTATCAAAACCGGTCGTAAAAGAAGATTTTACTTGCCGAAGATAACACATGACAGTATTTGGGTCTATTACAGGAGTTTCAAAAGAGTTAACTGGCGGGAGAAAAGGATACACCGTGCAAGTATTAAATGGTATATCGGAGTAAGTTGAGTTAAAGAAGTTTGCAAACATGTTAGAAATCACATTGTCACAAGATTGAATTTCATAAGGGGTGGAAAGCTGGAGGCTTTATGTTTTGAGTTAACAAAACTATAGAAAAGTTTTGGATCATCTTTAAATTGAGATTTTATGTTAATTATATAAGCAGAATAGCATTGTTTATTTAATAGTTGATATCTATAACGACAAGAAGAATAGGAAGCAAAGTCTAAACTAGAACCGGATATTTTATATTTTTTAAATAAACTATTTTTTAAATTTTTAAGTGCCCTTAGGCCATTTGTTAGCCAGGGTGGATTTAAAGGATTGGAGCAACACCTTTTTTTTGGGCCGGACAATAAGAAACACCTTTGCAGAGTATCATTGAAAAACTGTACAGAAGATTCGATGTCATAATATGAGTATGATGTTCCGCTAGTTACAATTGGAGACCAATCAGTCTGCGAAAGTAAGGAATTAAGTTTTGCATAGTTCTTTTTCTTAAAATTATAAACTTTTTTATTTCGCGCATCAGCAGTTACTTTATCTTCTTTTTCGTGGGGGAGTAAAACTGTTATTTCAAGAGTTGGATGATGTACATCTTCTGGAAGAGATACGGGATTCGAAAAATGGATATTAACTGTAGTGCATCTATCTACATATACAAGTTCTAGGGTTATGTGGTTTATATTTAAAATATCATTGACTTGTTGAAGACACAGATCAGACAGCTTATCTAAGAAGTCATTTATCCAACCACTATTGGAAACAGGAGTAAGAAATGAAGAATCGTCAGACGATCTCCAAGTCACAAAAGGTAGGTTAAAATCACCCAGCACAATAAGAACGTCTTTATTTTTTAACAAATTATGAACTTTTTCAATGGCGTGTAACTGTTTTAAATACATTGTTAAGTCACATTTAGGAGGAATGTAAGAGCAGGTAACATAAATAATACTATTATTTAATTTAACTGCAACACAAATGAACTCAATGTCACTGGTGTCAAGAATTGTCAATTCTTCAGATACAAGCGAGTTTTGAACAGCTATCAAAACATCACCATCGATCTTATCATGACGATCTTTGAGAAAAATTTTATATTTATTGCACATTATTTCAGAATTTAAGATATTAGAGCGAAGCCAAGTCTCTGTAAAAATTATAATGTTATATTCAAAATCAAAACTGTTTATGAAAATCTCGGAAAGTTTGGAGTTAAGACCCCTGACATCGTTTAATCGTTTTTTGGATAAGATTCAGGGCTATTTCGGGGACACGGCAAATGTCCAACATTTACCGGTCTTGGATTGCTTTTAAATTCAAATTCGCGTACAATTGTGTTTGGCGGCCAAAAGTTTACATCAACTACAGAATTAAATAAATTTTCAGGAACTGTTAATCTAAAAGATGTAATCGATCCTACATTTGAATATTTGAATTTATGAACCGAAAGATGCAAGAAACAATTTAACTTTGATTTAATGAAAAAATGTAAATCAACTTGTGTTGTATCCGCAGCTAAGCGAGAAACAAAGATTGATTTAGTTGATGGAATTGTAATGATTGGCTTAGGTGGAACAGAAACCTGAGAAGTAAGAGGAACAACCTGGTATTCGACCAAAGTTGGTGAAAGAGAAACAGTTTGGGCATAAGACATGACTGGCAATGAAGGTGGAGGTGCAAGCACTGGCAAAGGAGCAGAAATCGATATGTTTGCTGTATTCGAAGTAGAAGTTAAAATAGGTGGAGGGGCTGTTATACCACCAATGTCCATGTCATCAGCAACGTCATGTACAGAAGAATGTAGAGTTGGAGTTGAATCCGTTTTTGCTTACTACGCAAAGACATGTGTTTTTTTTTTCCTTTTGGGTGAAGGAATTGACTCTTCAATATATTTAAAATCGTCGAAAAGGGACTGGTATTTATAAAATTTTGCAGAAAGCGAAGAAAGTTCCTTACTTATTTCAGAGAAGCCTTGCTTTGTCTGCTTGAAAAGCTTGTAGAAGTTGATGTCAGCCAATCTACATTTCACGCAAGACCAACGCAACCCTTTACCTTCCTCAATACAATCCGCAACTCGGCCTGTCACGCCTGCACATTTGGTATGAACAGCATTATCACATAACCAGCATGATAAAAATCGCTGTTTCACCCCTTACAGAGCAGCCAGGCTTAGCACATATCATATTAAAATAATGCAGATAAAATGACGAAAATAAGGCAAAAAAAAGTCTTGAAGTCAATGATCTTTGAAGCACAAAAATTGGTATTCTTGAGACAAAAATATCGATACATCATACATTAAGATCGGACTGTAAATTTCGAAGATATGACGAAATATTTCAATGCGCGCCCCTACGCGAGAAAAAAGAAAGCTAAATCAAAACGGATTTATTTTTTATGTCCGTGAGATTACTTATATTCCGTTATTTTAAAAAATAAACCAGAGAAGCAATGCAAGCTTTACGAAATGGTATGTAAACATAATATTTGTTTAATTCCACAAATGTCTCAAAGTACTAAATTGTATGTAATTTTTATGAAAATTCACGTTTGAATTGGCATTTAAACAAACTTAAACATCTCGAAAATGCAACAACACACGAATTGGTAAGAGGTTCAACGATTTAAAAATGCAAGCACGTGCTTACAAAGCTTATCAGTTTTTTTTGTTTATTGTATCTGTCTATCTACCAACTTATCTTATCTGTTGATCTTTAGGTATGTGTCTAGAGCTTGTCAGTGAGTTGATGACATTAGGTAATAAAATTAAATAAACTAACTGATTTGTTGATTTACTCACTTCATTAGACAATTTTTGTAAATAAACTAGTTTCCGTATTAATTTAATTTTAGATTTTTAAGTGTGTGAGAGGCACTAAAGAACTAAATGTTTTGAAAAGACTAAAAAACTGTTGCTTGTTTGATAATAAATTGATTGAAAATTATTTATAAAACTTTCATAAAATGACTTAAAGTGCTTTTAGTTAAGATAGTTTTCATTTCAAGAAATCACATTTTCCAAATAATTTTGAATTTTTTATTTTGAAGATTTCACTTCGACAAAACTGCAACTCGCAGAACGATGTCTTGACGTAGTTTTTGATTTTACTCATACCACCATGTATTATGAAGGTGTTTGGTCACATTCATTCTGTGAATCTGCGAATTTGTTTGCTAAATATTTTTGCTCTAACTTTATTAATGATAATAACATTAATCTTGATATTAACTCCAACCTTGGAGCTAATATTGATTTTGGCTGTTTTCAAGTCTCAGACGTTGATGTCTTTAACTCTATTGCTGGATTGACGAACTCACAAAGAAATGATGTTGATGGATTATCAGCATTCCTTTTAAAGAAATGCCATAATTCACTTATATTACCTATTAAAATTATATTCAATAAATCTCTACAATCGGGAATTTTCCTGGATATCCAAGCTTTCGAATTTTTCAAAAATGCTTGGGAGTATTGTAAAATTGAAACTCTCTTTTGAAATAAAAAATATAATCTCTCCGAACCAGCATGGCTTTATGCCGAATCGGTCAACACTCACAAATCTTGCGACCTTCTCAGACTATTGTATATCGGCGTTCGAAGATGACATGAAAGTTGATGCTATCTACACGGATTTTGCAAAAGCGTTTGATAGGGTCTCTCATCATATTTTATTTACAAAATTTTTTCATTTGGGATTTCATGCAAATTTTTTACATTGGGTTAAGTCATACCTAAGTAATAGACTATGTGTAGTATCAATTGAAGCAATCACCTCGGATCCATTTATTGCTTTCTCTGGCGTTCCTCAAGGGAGTATTCTAGGACCAATCTTTTTTATTATCTTTATTAATGACATTAGTAATTGTTTCATAAATTCAAAGTTTTTGATGTTTGCTGACGACTTAAAAATCTTTTCACGAGTTGGTAGTACTACCGATATGCTGGTGTATCGTTTCTTTTTCAAAATCAAATACCTCAATTCAAAATCAATATAACTTCAATAGACAACCTTTGAAGTCTGTCTCATTAATTAAAGATCTGGGAGTTATATTTGACTCCAAATTCACGTTTGTCTATCACTGAAATTATATAATTCCAAAAGCTTATTCACTTTTAGCATTTATTAAGCGCAATAGTTATGAATTTTCTGATCCATACACGCTTAAAATTCTTTACACAAGTCTGGTGAGGTCTAGACTAGAATATGCGAGCTTTATTTGGAACCCGTACTATGATACTCATATAAATCGTTTGGAACGCGTCCAACATAAATTTCTTAAATTTGAACTTCGTTCTTTTAACTTTACTCATCTCTTGCCCTCTTACGAAGCTCGTTGTAAATTTATTAATTTAAAATCTCTTGTAAATACAAGAACAATGGTTTCCTCTTATTTATTTACAATATTATTTCTGGCATAACGGATTGCTCATACCTTCTGGAACAAATTAACTTTCATGTGCCATCCAGAATTTTAAGATGTACTACCCAATTTAATATTCGAGTTCACCGAACAAATTATGCTTCAAACTCACCGATCACAAGAACTTTGCGAGAGTTTAATATTTTATCAACTATGTACTCCATTGATGTACTCCATTGTATTTAAGACAATATTGTTCAATCAATTATCTTCAATTTATTAAGTTGTAACATATTATTATAGCACAAATATATATATATATATACATATATATATATATACATATATATATATATATATATATTATTCTAAATTGTATATAAAAAAAAATTAAAATTATTAAAATTGTATATAGTATCTAGTCAGCGAGGAATATATTCCATTGATTAATAAATGAAATGAAATGAAAATTAAGTACATATTTATCAAGAAGCTGCCGTAAGATCGCTTATGACTTTATGCCTCTTCGTATATGAAAGCTCGATAGTAACATGATATCTTTTAGTTAAAAACTTTTCTCTGAAATCTCGGTATGTATTTTTCAATTTTTTGCATACTCAGATACACAGCAAAGTATCTTAAAACAGCGGAAATACAAAAAGTACAAAATTGAAAGTTATTGACCTTAAAAATTTAACAAAGTCTTAGAAAGAAAAACAATGAAGAGTTAAGACTACTGAACATTTTGTTCCGCCTGCAAGTATGAATGTATATTGTATACCTTTTTTTTTACTATAGATAGCACACATAACCACAAATTTATGAAAATCTGCAAAGATGGCAACAACAAAAACAGTAGGTTAAAAAAAAACTAGATAGAAATAAATTTTTTACTGCTCTTACTTTAGCCAACATCTAATCACACCTGCGCAGAACCCATAAACGCATCAGTGAACCTCATGCTCACGATGATAATGATGATGGTAATTGTTATGATGATGCTAACGATGATGATGTTGATGATGATGACGATAATAATGATAGTTGTGCTGATAATGTTGTTGATGTCTGTATAGTTTGTTAGATGGATGGATGCTCTGAAAGCTTAGATCACAAAAGCTCATGAAAATTCATTTTTAACCCATTATATTGTAGTAGAATTTTAGTACTTTAGAACTTTTATTTATCAACTAGCTGAAACCCGGCGCGTTGCTGCCACTCTCCCTTGTCAAAAGCCCATAAAACGTTATCAGTTAAACAGCATGTCTAAATTGATGTGGAATACTGAATTCCGAGACTGTGGGACCTATATCCACAAAGCTATTCGATATAACAAATTTGGGTTGTATAGGAAGTGCCACGCCCTCTTGATCACCGCTCATAGAATGTAATCAATTAAACTGCATGTGTACATGGAGGTTGAATACCGAATTCCAAAACTGTGCGACATATAACTCCAAAACTATTCGATAGCACAAATTTGGGTTGCATGGGAGGTGCCACTGCCCTTTTCCCTTCGCCCATAAAATTTTACCAATGAAATTGCATGTGTAAATTGAGGTCGAATACTGAATTCCGAGGCTGAGTTACCTATAACTCCAAAGCTATTCGATATCGCAAATTTGGGTTAAATTGGAGGCGTCACGCCCCCCCGACAAACTCTAAAAAATTTTATCAGTAAATCTGCAAGCGTAAATTTTGGTCGAATACTGAGTTCCGACGCTGTGCGACCTTGAACTCCAAAGCTATTCGATATCACAAATTTTCGTTGCATGGGAGGTGCCACTCCCCCTTGATACACGCTCATAAAATTTAATCAATGAAACTGCATGTGTACATTGAGGTCCAATACTGAATTCCAAAGCTGTGAGACCTATATCCCCAAAGCTATTTGATATCTCTAATTTGGGTTAATTAGGAGGTTTCACTCTCCCTTGTCGATATCACAAATTTTCGTTGCATGGGAAGTGCCACTCCCCCTTGATCAACGCTCATAAAATGTAATTAATGAAACTGCATGTATAAATTGGGGCCGAATACTGAATTCTGACGCTGATATTCGATATCGCAAATTTACGTTAAATGGGAGGTGCCACGCCCCTCTTACCAATGAACATAAAATTGAATCAATGAAACTGCATGTGTAAATTGAGGTCGAATACTGAATTCCGGCGTTGTGCGACCTATAACTCCAAAGCTATTTGCTAGCACAAAGTTAGGTTGCATGGGAAGTGCCACTCCCCTTTGCCCTACGCTCATAAAATGTAGAGGAATGAAAGTGCATGCATAAATGTAGGTCGAATACCGAATTTTTACGCTGTCAACCTATAACTTCAAAGCAATTCGATATCGCAAATTTGCGTTGTAAGGGAGATGTCACGCCTCCCTGCCCAACGCCCATAAAATAAAGCCATTGAAACTGCATGTGTAAATTGAGGTCAAAAACTGAATTCCAAAGCTGTATTCCTATAACTTCAAAGCTATTCGATATCACAAATCTGGGTTGTATGGGAGGTGCCCCTGCCCCTTGTCCACTCCCATAAAATTTCATCACTGAAACGGTACGTCTAAATTGTGGTCGAATACCGAATTTCTAAGCTGTGCGACCCATAACTCTAAAGCTATTCGATAACAACAATTTTTTATATATATGTGGGAGGTAAAAGGGGGTGTGGCATTTTCTCTTAAACCATCTCGTACTCAAAGCAAAGCGTACTTACAAAATTTGAGCTCAATCGGACCAATAGTTTCGAAGTATTTTGATATTTTCTTAAAAGTAAGCGAAGATGAAGTGTGACCACGCCCATTTTTATCAAAGTTAATGATAGTTATCATACGAACTTATTTACCAAATTTTAATTTAATACGACCAAAACCGTCTTAAATACAGCATTTTTATTGATTTGTGGGCGACAAAAGAGGGTGTGGCATTATATTTTTCCTAAACCAGTAGAAAGAAGTATCCAATTTGGTTCAGTCGTTTTCAAGTTTTAAGCATCCGAACAAATCACGATTCATTTTTATATATACACATATTGATTTGTGGGCGGTAGAAGTGTGCGTGAAAACATTAATGTATCGTGACTGCCTCTTGGAGCACCTACACAGCAAGTTTCACTATAAAAATGTGTAGAACTCCGGAATTGCCATGATTTCGAAAAAGTGGGCGTATATATATTGCGACCACGCACATTTTTTGTACAGTTACTGACAGTAACCATCTGAACAAAATTACTAAATCTTAGTTTTTTACGATCGAAACCGTCTGATATATATGCTTTATTTGGTTTGTGGTCGATAGCGCAAATTTGGCTTGTATGGGAGGCACCACGCCCCCTCGTACAAACGTTACCAAACCTCACAGGAACACTCACTCTCCTCGGCAGACGTTGTTCTGCCATAGACCGCCTTACTGCCATATACGAAAATGTAACCATATAAACTAAATAACAAAATTTTGGTCTAATACGATCAAAACTGTGCGAGATATAACATTTATGTTGTTTATAACATTTTTGTTGTTTTGCAAGCGGTAAAAAGGGGTACTGTAAAATATTTCCTTAGAGCCATCTCGTAATCGAAACAAATCGAATGCCCAAATTTCAGCTCAATTTAGGTTGAGCCTGGCACACTTTACTTCACTCGACGCTAACTCCCCGAAAAGTGAGTTTAACTAAAGTGGGACAGGCCTATTTTTAGTGCACTTGCCGAGAGTAACCATATGAACTGAATTACAAAATTTTTGTCTAAAACGACCCAAACCGTTGAAATAAAACGTTTTCATTGGTTTGTGGGCGGTAAAAGGGGGCGTGGAAACCAATTTTTAGTTCAGTTGCTGACAGTAACTGTACGAACTAAGCCAACATTTTAGCTCAATCGACCCAGTAGTCAATTTTAATGATATCTCAAAAAGTGGGTGTGGGTATATAGCGATGACGCCTTTTTTTAGTACAGTTGCCGAAAGTAACCATACAAACTTAGGTATCACATGTTAGTCTCATACGGTCAAAACTGCTTGAAATATAGCATTTTCACTGATTTGTGGGCGCAAAAAGGGGGTGTGGAAACCAACTTTTCGTACAGTTACTGTCAGTAACTACACAAACCAAAGTACCAAATTTAAGTCTTATACGACCAAAACCATCTGAAATAAACCATTTTAATTTATTTGCTGGCGGTAAAAGGGGGCGTGGAAACCCATTTTTAGTACAGTTGTCGACAGTAACCGCACATACTAAATTACAAAATTTTAGCCTTATACGACCCAAACCGACTGAAATATAACATTTTTATTGATTTGGGGGCGGTAAAAAGGGGGTGTGGCAAATTTTTTCCTAAACCATCTCGTACCTGAAACTAATCGACTGCCAAAATTTCAGGTCAATCGGTTCAGTAGTTTTGGAGTCTATAGACATCACACAGCTAGACACACATCGTTTTGCTTTTTATATATATAGATATTGATTTGTGGGCGGTAAAAGTGGGCGTGAAAACATTTACATATAGTGACCGCCTCTTAGATCACCTACACAGCAAGTTTCACTGTAAAAATGTGTAAAACTCCGGAATTGCCATGATTTCGAAAAAGTGAACAAAATCAATCCATCAAGTAACCATCTGAACAAAATTACCAAATCTTAGTTTTTTACGATTGAAACCGTCTTAAAATATCCTTTTTTTGGTTTGTGATCGATAGCGTAAATTTGGCTTCTATGGGAGGTACCACACCCCCTCGTCCAATAAATACCAAACCTCACAGGAACACTCTCAAGATGTGGCTTCAGTTTCCCTGAAAATTTCATAAAGATCGGTTCAGCGGTTTTGGAGTCTATATGTGATATAGCCACATACCCACATACCCACATACATACATCCATTTTTATATATATAGAAGACTATCATGCAACTGCTTACCCTCAAGTATCAATTTTTTTTTTGTCATTACGCTTCACAGTTTGTCTGTTTTTAGTGCGATTTCTAATCAAAAATTGTTTATGCTTGAAATTACACTGAGCGAAAAACACAATTGCGAATTAGGGCTAAGAATACATGAAAAATTTTTGAAAATCAAAATTTTGAAACGTCGATAAATTACTTCAGAAACATCTTGAAAATATTCTGTTCAAATTTGAAAGAGAGATTCGAAGCCTTTTGCAAGTTGAAAGCTTTAAAAGTTTAAAAGCTGCAGCCGGCTTCCTTTAAACCCAAAATTTTGAACAGGTTTTTGAAGCGAAGCTTTTTACGCCTCGTTTTGAGATTTGCTTGAGTGAAATCTGAAAAACGACACTTTTTTCCATACACCTTTTTCTTAGAATTGTTGTTGCTTTTTGTGTCGATTGTAACAAGGGAATACTAAAAATATGTCTTTGTTAGCCATGAGGATTGAACTCGTGTTCTTTCGATTGATAGTTCTATACACTACCAACTGATCCAATAACCTTCGTTGACTATGAGTGTTTATTTAATATTAAGTATTAACTGAAGCTATGTTGAATAGATGACAAGAATCTATTAAAGAATTGTGCATTAGCTATCCTTCATTGAATGCGTGAAGCTATGGTACAGATCAAAAGGATCGTGTATTGTCTATCCAAACAACAAAATCAGCAAAAAATATAACAAAACAAATGTTGATTCTACTTACCAACATTGTCGTTAACATCGCTAAGTACGTGTTTTCTTCTGTTGATGAGAACAGTTTGTTCCCTGACTAACTTTAAGAACTGCTGGAACTTAAAATTTATGAATTAACGCAAGTTATGCGACAAAGTAATAAACAGTTTTCGTCATTGCTAACGAAGATTGGTGATGGTAAAAAACTTGAGCAAAACGAGTTACATTTAATAGAGAGTCGATTTTTTACGAAGGAATCTGCCAGCCGCCTGTGTCCAAATAGAATAAAATTATTTTTTAGTAATGCTTCTGTAGATTTATTTAATGATTCTATCTTACGCGCAATAGAACGCACGTAAAAATAATGAACAATTACAAGCATTGAAACAAAAATTACATAATTTCAAAGTGATCGATACAGGTGGTTTACCTTCTGAAATTGTTTTTGTCATCAATAAACATTATCTAATAAAAACAAATATCAATGATAGCGATAGTTTGGCAAATGGGGCTATTGGTAAACTAGGTTAGGTTAGGTTAAAGTGGCTGCCTCAAATTGAGACGCACTTAGGCCAATAAGGCCCATTGTGGTACCACAGGGGTTGATCTCCCTTCTCTATTCAAACCAGCTTGAGCTGTTCACAAAGCTTAGGATTCGGTATATCGATATTACCGAGAGTTCTTCGAGGTCTCTGAAAAACCAGTTGTTTAGGTGAAGAAAACGTTTTTGAGCCAGCGCTGGGCAGGTGCAGAGAAGGTGTTCTGTAGATTCCACCTCCTCCTCATCTCTACAGCTTCTGCAGAAGTCGTTGTGGGGTATGTTTAATCTTTGAGCGTGCCTGCCAATAAGGCAGTGCCCTGTCAGGATCCCTATTATGGTGCCAATGTGATCTCTACTAAGAGATATGAGGTCTTTTGAACGCTTCAGATTGAGTTTGGGCCAGATTTGCCGTGCTATATTACAAGTGTTACCTGCTGACCATCTTTTGTTGGTGTTAATACAGGATAACTCATGTGTAAGGAGTTTACATGTGGTGAGAGGAATACCAAGGTTTGTCTTGTCTGAAGATAGTTGTTTGGTAGTACCTGTGCGAGCGAGTTCATCTGCTCTGCAGTTACCTAGAAAATCCCTATGTCCAGGAATCCAGCATAGGATAATTTTGAGCTACTCTGCCATCTCGTTTAGAGATCTGCGGCAGTTGAAAACTGTTTCAGATGTTATTTCAACAGTTCCTAGGGCTTTCAGAGCGGCTTGACTGTCAGAAAGTATGCATATATCCATGGAAGATATATCATTTTTCTGAAGCCAAGTTAACGCTTCATGTATAGCAGCGATTTCAGCTTGAAATACACTGCAATGGTCAGGGAGCCTGAAGGCTATATTGATGCTTAATGCTTCTGAGTAGACTCCTCCACCTACTTTGCCATCTAGTTTTGATCCATCCGTAAAGATCTCAATGACATTGTGAGGTGAATGGTTTTCTTGTTCCCACTCTTCTCGAGAGGGAATGGATACATTGAACTTCCTCTCAAAGAGTAGTTTGTAGTGATGTAGTCAATGGAACTAGGTAAAGGAGGGAGAAATTTTCTGATACAAGAATGTCCTAGTGTACCTTCTTTCCACTGGGAGGTGGCTACTAGGCGGATGGCTGTATTAGCGGCCATCTGTTTAGCTAGGATATCAAGTGGTGTAAGATGGAGCATTGTGTCTAATGCGTCTGTCGGAGTGGTTCTTAGGGCTCCGCTAATGCACAGTTCAGCTGATCTTTGAACTTTACGGAGAAGGTTATGGTGAGTCTGTTTTTCGAGTGCATGCCACCAGACAATAGCACCATATAGCAATATTGGCCTTACAACTGCTGTAAAAAGCCAGTGAGTAACACTTGGCTGTAAACCCCATTTGCTACCCACCGCCTTTTTGCAAGAGTATAGGGCAATGTTCGCTTTTTTTGCTCTTTCGAGCAATTCTTTCTTTCTTCTTTTGGTAAACTAGTGCACATTGAAATTGACCAGAATGACCAGGTTAAAAAAGTTTGGCATGAATTCGATGAGTCTAAAATTGGTCAGAAAGCAAGAATGAAAGCTTCTGCTGTTGCTCAATCGATTCCAGTTGGAAGAAGAGCTGTGGAAATTCTACGAAAAAACAGTAGCATACCTCTTAATAAAAATAAAACAATCACAGTTACAAGAAATCATTTTCCATTAATTCCTGCAATGGCTGTAACTATTTATAAGTCACAGGGTGGATCATTCGTAGATTGTTTACGAATATGACAAAAAGCATTCCTTGCAATTACTCTACGTCACTTTATCTCGTGTTACTAGTATTGACGGACTTTTTATCACAACCTCTGATGACAATCCTCAACAATTTATATCTCATCATGGAAGGCGAAATGATTTGTCTAATGTTGATTTAATTCGAGAACTTTAAAGATTATCTCTTAACAAATTGGAAACTAAATGTATTACTATAAAAAATTTGATAGAGAGCAAATAGTTCTTTTCTGCAATGACTTTAAATTGTCAGAGTCTCCATGCGCATTCTCAAGATATTACCGATTCTCTAACTCAAATCTGTGACATTATATTGCTAACAGAAACAAAAATGCAAAATGATGAAAGTATCGATATCACTAATTTCGCTTGTATATCTGAATTTCAGAGAAATAGTTTTCGTTCTGGAGGAGTTGCAATTTATTGTAATTATAATTAAGATAAGTACAATGCAGTCACTGGGGATATGTTAATATATTTAAACAGACTTTAGCTACAAAATTTTTCCGCAGATATTTCAAAAATTGGAGAAGTATGTTCTGCAGAAGCAGGTTCCATTGAACTGGGTAAAACTTATCACAAATTGCCAATTGATTTTGGTGGAGATTTTAATTACGATTTTAGACATGAATCCACAAAGGCACTTAATTCCGTTTTGATAAATTTAATTTACAAATAATAAGCGATCCAAATATTTGTACAACACGATAAAGAACAACTATTGATGCAGTTTTTTCTAGATATATCGCCGACATATCATCCATACCATACGTTTGCTATTTCAGTTATCATAAACCCCTAAATCTATAGTAATAAAACTCATTTTCTGTTTGTTTGTTTGTTTGTTTGGCCTTTATACAAATCTAAACGGCTCAACGGATTTTGCTCAAACTAAGTACACATATTAAGTTTATCCCAACTTAAAATGTTGCATACTTAGTTTTTGCCACGCCCCCTCTGAAATTTTTCAACTAACGGTAATTTTGTTATTATTAAACTTTTTAGTATCGGAGATTTTTGTGCATTTAATTTTAAAATTTTTTTGTTATTTTGACGTCAAAAACACTCACATATCTTCAAAATTGGAGAAATTTTCAGTATAACGACTTTTTCATAAAACATCGTTGCCTAAGAATGAGAAAAAAACGACATGAAAATCAAAGTTTGGTCTTTCGATGCAAATATCTCCGCTGTCCATTAATATATTTCATTCAAATTTTTTTTGTTCAAAAATTCAATAAAATCACTTCACAAAAATAGGTTGAACTGTACCGTTAAGTCAGTGTATATATGTTTTATGATTATGTCAAAAAAGGTCCAAAATACTGACTTTTTACTCAAAAAATGACTCAAAAATTATTGTTGTTGTAAAAACGAAATCAATTAAAAATTGCACGTCTGGCTACCTTTCATATGATATAGCATTTATTTGCAAAAATTCTTCCAGCTAAGCGCAAAAATTATTTTACTGTTTTTGTCATCAAAACAACTCCCCCTTTGATTTTTTTCGCGAAATTTATTTTTTCCAAAATGTTGTTTTTATATTTTTTACAAAAAAGTCAAGTCTCAAAAATAATTTATGTGAAAAAATTACCCCAATATCTCTTTCCAATCAAAAGTTATGGCAAAAAATCTATTTTTTCATATAATTGACTATTAATAAAACTTAGTTTTGTGTTAAATTTCTCTATATAGTTTGAACGTCCCCATATATCTCTAAGAATGCAGTTTTGTGTCTAAAGTAATTACGAACATTTTGGATTATATAAAATTTTCTTTATAGTGATTATCTACTTATATTTTGCCTTCCAAATTTGAGAACGCGACAAATAGATATAAGAAAGTGAATTGGACTAGTGATTTTGGGAACATGGAAGACAGAGTTCAAATTCAGTGTGGACAAAGCTTTATATTTTTTTTAATTTAAAAATTATTTTATTATAAAAAACTAATAAATCAACAAATCTATGAAACTGTGAAAAAGCTTCGCTTCTCTCGTGTGTCCAACGACGCATCTATTTTTTTCTCCAAACTGCATTTATAAATGATGTGCGTTATAACTATCGCTACCATCCATCCTGTATTTTGCAGGACAGTCCAGTTTTTTTGAGCAAAGTCCTGCGTCCTGTGTAACGGGCTTAAAATCCTGCTTTTTATTATTTTCTACTGTTTTTTTATTTCCTCCCATGTTTGCAATTTAGTCCACTTTGTTTTTTATTCATACTTTTTTTAGTAATAAGTCAAAAGTAGCCCTTAATACACTTTTCCCTTTTTTTCAATATAATTGAGTATTTAAATAAGAAGATTGAATTCTCTTATTTTTTAGCAAAATTAAATATTAAGGCTGTGAGCGAATTGATCTAAATGCGACCTAAACTAAATATTGTCAATAAGGCAGTGCTTCCTTTAATTTAAGTTTCTAATATTGAAAATGCTTATTTCAATTCTTTGAACATACAAGTTATAATAATTTTTTGACTTTAAATTGTGTCCTGCGAAAATGTTATGTTTTTTTGCGAGACGTCCTAATTTTGAGACGTAAGTCCAGTAAAATCTTAAAATGTTGTCAATTTGTCCTAATTTTGGCGAAAAAAGAAATGGGAGCGTTAATAACTACACTATAGGGCTATTCCCAGTTACGGGCAAATAGCTTTGCAAATGTATGCCCTACCAAATATTTGCCATCAACTGTGAGCACACTTTTTAAAACACTGTTGCAAGCAAAACTCACAGCTGTTTTGGAAAAAAAAAAAACAACACGAACAGTATTTGTGGTGTTTTTGATTTTTATTTATCAAAGTGTATTATTTATCAAAGTGAGTTCCATATCAGAGTCTGTTAATTTTGTTTTATTAGCGGCGTTTGATTAAAATGTGACAGCTGATTGATTGGCAAATAAGAGTTGCCCATGCTCGACTGTATGCAATGCGATTTTAGTGTTGCAAATTTGACACAGTCGGGCAAATGCAAATCTGTACATTTTGTTGTTGTGTTGGAAATATTTGCCATCATATTTTGCAAATGCCACGATGCTACGCTATTTGCCCGTTATCGGGAATAGCCCTAATAACTAACTATATATATTAAACCCAAGAGTGATAGAAGAAAAGATTGCGCTTTGCGCAGGACCGTTACTTCTGCTTATCGAGTTTGACAACCAGCTGTTCAGTTGACTACGTCACAATATTTTATTTCTTTGAGAAACGTATTGCGATCGGTTGTGTTTTATTTATCTGTGTATTTATCAAAGTATATTTCCGACTTGAAACTTGAAATTTAAAAAATTAAGTCTGCAGCTGCTAATTGCGGTAACAGTAACAAAAAAATATTTTTCAGAAACCTGATGTCTGCAATAAATACAAAAATTAAACCAAGAAATTGAAGATAACGCACACAAACGAAAACGAAAATACAAAAATATATTAACTTAACAAAATTTGTTTCATTGTTTAAGAACTATAATTTATTTGTCTTTTCACAGGTAAATTAATGGAAATAAAATATCAGGGAATGTTGAAACTACACCAATTAAACTAGTAATAAACATTTTAATAAAATCCAATTCGAAAAATAATATTCACTGAAGTTGGTTTCTCAGACAATTTTTTTTTTTTGACTAAGCGGCTTACTGGCTGCAATAAAATAACAGTATATATAATGTTTGCAAAGGAGTACTAAATAAACTTACCTTCTTCTCTTTCCAATAAATTTCTTCTTACTTCTTTTATTTTAATTATACAAACTAAAATGTATGCAATTTTAATTTCTGTGTAGAAATCGAATGCAAAGTGAACGCTCGCCAAAACAGCATTGATATTATGACGTACATGCGCAGAACGACAATTTTGTTGTACTCTTTTTCTTGTCTTCGGCGCAATCTTTGTATTCTATCATTCTTGTATTAGACCGGCCCAAAAAAAGCGAAGGGTTTTTTTTTTAGGTATGCTGAAAAGTAGCTTTAATAACATCGCAAAAGCACTTACTGAAATTTTTGTCCCAAAATATTAACCCTTAGGCACTGCTAGTGTTCAATTCTTGAAAATTTTCGCCACAAAAATAAAGTTATTTTTCAAAAATATATCTACAGAGAATGTGATAATCGATGGTTTATCTCATGATCTAACTTTATGTTTTCGAAGTCGCTGAATACGATGGAACTATTTTTGGTTTTGTTCTATCAAGGTTTCAAACTCAAAATTGACAAAAAAAAATTATAATTTTCACAATCAATGCTTCACAGTAAGAGCTTATAATTTTTTTCGACCAATTCAAATAAGCCAGATTTTAGGCCCATCAAAAGAGATTATAATCATGAAAACCATGTAATTTTGAAGCTTTTATTTTTGAAGATATGATCTGAATGCTGAAAAAGAAATATATGAATATTTATAAATTTTTTTGTAAATTTTGTGTTTTTGCTTGAATTTTAATAGAAACCTTGATAGAATAAAATCAAAAATAGCCCCATCGTGTTCAGCGACTTCGAAAACATAAAGTTAGATCATGAGATAAGCCATCGATCATCACTTTCTCTGTTAATATATTTTTGATAACGTCACTTATGTGGCGAAAATTTTCGAAAATTGGAGGCTAGCAGTGCCTAAGGGTTAATATTTTGGAAGAAAAATTTCAGTAAGTACTTTTGAGATGTCATTGAAGCTATTTTTCAACGTGCCTCAAAAAAGAAACCCTTCGCTTTTTTTGGGTCGTCCACCTACATGTTAACCCTAAATTAGAAACTAAAAATAATTTTAAAACCTGCCTATTTTTAACTCCATTTGTTATAAAAAAAGTTATAAAATAGTTATATAAAAAATTAAAAACCCAGTTTTGATTTCACAACATCTGGCAACCCAATAGCATCGCTACTTGTGTAATTTGTTGTTAAACTTGAATACAAAAAATTAAGCCTAAGTGAATCGTATTCAATTCATAAAGACGTTTCCCTTTCAAATTTGAGAACGCGGCGAATAGATATAAGAAAGTGAATTGGACTAGTGATTTTGGGAACATGGAAGACAGAGTTCAAATTCAGTGTGGACAAAGCTTTATAAAAATTTGTCAGCAATTTGTCTTGTGACCTGCCCCTGCGACATACAGGTAAGCTGACCTCTCAGCCAACTATGCTATCGTAGCCACTTTTGGTTATTTAATAAAAGAAAATAATGAAAGAATGGATTTCAGTGAATTAATATGAAATTGTTTTAATTGAGGTAGAGTCTGGTTTAGCATGTCCGCAGTAAAACCATTTGGGAGTGTTACAAAACGGCCGCTGTTCGACCACTGTTCGACCCTTTTTCATCAATGCTTAGCCTATGCTTAATATTTATCTCTTTACTCTAGTTACTTATATACATACTAGCTGAACCCGGTGTGCTTCGCTACCCCCTCGTTTAAAATAAAATTAAAAGTATTTATATATTTACAAAAATTTATTTATTTAATTTAATTATTGCAATGCTTCGCCTCTTTTTTTGTTGTAAACCAATTAGAATTCAGCGCTGAATTGCATGTAATTTGCTTCATGCTCCCCCTTTTTATTTTTAGACCAATCAAAAAGCAGCAATTACACAATCAGCTGTTTCGCAGTCTGTTGTGGGAGAATGAGAATGGGGACCCCACTCTCTATTTTAATTAACACGTATTATAAAATCAGCTGTTTTGAAGACAGTGGTAGAAGAAAGAGAATTGAGCTACCCCACTATTTTAATTAATATGTATTTTAATGATTTTAATGACATGATTTGTGGTATAGCCGTTAATAAACGTAGTAAAAAAGTAGGTGCAGAAGTGTGCATGGTCGAAAAATATTATCATGTAATAATTATTCCTGAGTCAAAGCTGAACGCTGTGAAAATTTAAGATCGGTTATCAGGTCCAGCCTCCAATATATCGCAAACAAAGGGGCGTGCTCCGCCCACTTTTCTTTTGGTACGTATTTCTATTCATGCTAATACCATATATAGCAAATACTGCCGCCGTTGGTCAAAAAATGCCCAAGATATGACGATTTTAAAATTTGGGTTATATGGGCGAGGCCACGCCCCTTCGTCCACTCACAACTTTATATAGTCAAGAATTTATTATTTCGTAAGAATATCCTATTGTGAAAATTTAATGATGATCGGTCCAGTAGTTAAGACTATATTGCGATTTTTAATTTTCCTAAAAAGGGGCGTGGTCCCACCCACTTTTCTCCTGGTACGTATTCCTAACTATGCCAATACCATATGTACCAAATAGCATCAACGTAGGTCAAAAAATGCCCAAAATATGGCGATTTAAATTTTTAGGTTATATGGGCAGTTCCACGCCCCTTTGTCAAACAAAAACTTCATATAGCCTTTTATTCTTTTCAGATTCATAGTAAAATGCTGTGAAAGTTTCAGGAAGATCGGTCCAAGGGTTTGGCCTCCTATAAACCACAAACAAACAAACAAACAAACAGACAGACATTCATTTTTATATATATAGATTGAAAGCAGATTTATTATAATTAAAGTAAAATGGGGCGAAAAAGGGGGATTTGGTAATAAAAAATCTATGGCTACCTTACCTGTAGATAAAAAGTATATAAAACTTTAGGTAAATACATATTACAAAAAAAGTATTTTGTATAGCAAACATTGTTAGTGGTATTAATCTGAATTAAAAAAGGGGCGGTGAAGTGGGCGTGGTTCATAGAAATATGGCGACGTTAACAGTATTAAGAGCAATATACTACCAAACAAAAAATAATCCGTTGGAAGGAACAAATTTGTACAGAGAACAAAAACTTTAAAACTTAAATTTGGCGTGAAAAGGAGCGTGGAAGGGGGCGTGGAAGGGGGCGTGGCGTAAGAAATGTTTATTTCTACCTCACCTGCAGTATAATGTGTATACAATTTGAAGTTAATCTGTTAAAAACTATATGGGAGCCATTACATAATTTTAAAAAAGTCGGCGTAAAAGTGGGCGTGGTCGAAAAAGTACCCTATTAATCATGCCAGAGTCCCAGTTAAATGCTGTGAAATTTTCAGGAAGATCGGTCCAGAGGTTTGGTCTCCTATAAGGTACAAACAAACAAATAAAGAAACACACATTCCATTTTATATATATAGATAGCTTAAACCCGGCGCGTTGCTGCCGCGGCCCCGTTGCCAAACGCGAATAAAATGTTATCAGTGAAATTGTATGTGTAAATTGTGGTCGAATACTCAATTCCATGGCTGTGCGACCTATAACTCAAAAGCTGTAGAATTTCTCAAATTTTGGTTGCATGGGAGGTGACACGCCCCCTTGTCCAACGCCATACAAAGTTATCAGTAAAACTGCATGTGTAAATTGAGTTCGAATGCTGAATTCCGAGGCTTTGTTTGCTTTGTTTGATTGACTCAAAAGCTATTCGATATCGCAAATTTGGGTTGTATAAGAGGTGCCACGCCCCTTTGTCCAACTCCCATAAAATTTTATCAGTAAAACGCCACGTGTAAATTCTGGTCGAATTTCGAATTCCAAGGATGTGCGGCCTATAACTCCAAAGCTATTCGATATCGCAAATTTGGGTTGTATGGGAGGTGCCACGCCCCCTTGTCCAACTCTCACAAAATTTTATCTGCGAAGCGGCACGTGTAAATTGTCGAATACCGAATTCCGAGGCTAAGCGGCTTATAACTCCAAAGATATTCGATATCGCAAATTTGGGTTGTATGGGAGGTGCCACGCCCACTGTTAGTAGGAGGTTAAAATATACTTTACGACCTATTCTCATACCTACAAAATATACATACAAAATTTCATGAAAATCGGTCGAGCCGTTTCGGAGGAGTTCGATTACGTACCCCGTGACAGAAGAATTTTATATATTAGATTTGGCAAATGAAACTAATTTCTAAGTGACATCTTCAAATCCAAGGAATATTTAAAACTTATTATAATTTTTTTTTTAAGTGTATAAAAAGACCCATTAAAATGTCTCATAAAAATTTTTATAGTTCTGTGAATAAACCAACCATTGCAAAAGCACATATTAAGTAGTTTTCTTACTATTTATGGTAGTGAATTGCTACATTTAGTGTAAAATTACAGCCTGTATGAAATATTTCTCAAACGTTTACTTTTACAACGCCAATCTTTTCACGTGTTAGTTGTTTTATCTTCTCTATCAAATTCATTTTAATTAAAAATATTAAAAATTATAATTTTTGAAAAAATTGAAAATTGTCTTTTTGACATAACAAAAATATTGAAAATAATTGTACACTGAGGGAAATATGTGTTAAAATTTAATGAAATTGTGTTCATATTAAACGAATTTGTTTTTGAAATAGAGCTTGAAAAAATTTCATTTAAGTTTAAAACAAATGTTTTTAAAGTTTAGTTTAAAACAAAAGTTTTTGTTTTCAAAACAATGTTTTTAATATATACTTTCATAGTAAAATTTTTAAGTTTAAACACATTTACTTAAACGAAAAATTAAATCCAAAAACTTTATTATTTAAAACAAATATTTTAAAACATTATTTAAAAATATTGTTATTAAATTTAAAACGAATTTTTCGATGCCACTTTTTAACTTTTTCGAGTTTTTTAAGTCAGATTCGTAATCAGCGACCCCTGGGACCCCCCGAATAAGAAATTTTTTGACTTCATTCGATGAAGTCTGCGTTTCATTGCGGCTTGAAGTATTTTCAATATCAAAAAATTAATTAGTTCGTATCTCAGCTTATGTTCAATATTTCTAAGACTAATTCGAAAATATTTTCAAACACTCAAATGTAAAGTCGGGATCTCAGTTGTCTGGCAATAATTTTCAAAGATTCTACTGTACATTATTTTTTAATTCAATCTCTGATAGCGACGTATTTTTTTGTTATTAGGAGGAAATAATAAGAAAAAATTATACAAAAAACAGAAATGAGCTTTAAAAATTTCTTTACAAGATAAAATAAGCGTTATCTTTACAGATTGCGAAAAAGGAAAGTCTTTGCATGAGATATCTATGAAGTATGGGTTGTCAAAATCAACCATTTGTACAATAAAAAAACAAAAACGTGAACTCTTAAGCACTTCTACGAGCGGCGGAAAATGCCGCTTCACCATGAAAAAAGGCGAGTTTCAGAAAATGGAGGAAGCACTTCATCAATGGTTTTTGGTCCAACGCAAATCCTACAATCCTGTCAGTGCTGTGCAGTTGAAAACCAAAGCTATTGAGTTTCATAAGAAATATTATGAGGGAAAGTTTTTTGCCAGCGATGGATGGTTTTCCAAGTTCAAGAAGCGTTATGGAGTAAGATTACTAAAACAATCTGGGGAAAAATTGTCGTCGTCGAAAGATCTTGTGGCTCCATTCATAAATAAATTGACTGATGTTATGAACGAATTCAACCTTTCTCGTGAAGCAGTATTTAATGCGGATGAAACTGGCCTCTATTGGAAAATGTTGCCGGATAAGACCTATGTCCATTCAGGCGAAAGAAACGCACCTGGTGGCAAAGTTTCAAAGGAAAGGATAACACTTCTTCTTTGTGCAAATGCTGAATGAACAAAGAAGATGAAACCATTCGTCATCGGAAAAGCACAAAAGCCGAGGTCGTTTAGAAATAAGGTCTTGCCTGTTGAGTATGCGAGCTCCAAGTCGGCTTGGATGAATGCAGCAATTTTCAAGAAGTGGTTTTTTGACATTTTTGTTCCAGAGGTTTGTCGAAAAATTAAGTGCATATGTTACCTTGATTCTATACCAAATGTGAATTGTTTTTAGGTAGAATGGTTTTTAGAAGACATAAAACTTCCAAAGAGGGCGTTACTATTATTAGATAATGCTCCAAGTCATCCACCTGCCGAGGAGTTGGTTAAAAATACAGAAGATGGCAAAATTTGGGTATTGTATTTACCTCCCAATGTTACTCCGCTAATTCAACCCATGGACCGAAATGCAATTAGACGACTGAAACTGCATTATCGGAGCAGTTTACTATCTAGGATTGGAACTTCCACCGAAATTTTGGAGATAAGTCTAAAACAGACCACTTTATTCGAAGCTGTGTCATTGGTTGCTCTGGCTTGGAAAAAGGTGTCGAACGACTCATTGAAAAAATGCTGGGAAAAGATTTTTAATGAATATGGGTTCGATGAAGAGGATGATGTTCCTCTTTCCGTCCTTAGAAAAAGTGAGGAGGTTAATGCAATAAGAACCACCTTGAATTTGTTGGACAGCACTTTTCCAAATGTCGATTTTGATGTGAGCGATTTAATGGAATGGAATAATGATATTGCTATGGACGAGATTATTCCACTGAATGACAGTGAAAATGAAGAAATAATTTTACCCGATACCTCTCCAAAAGTTAAGCATTTGGATGCAATAAACTGTCTGAACACCTGCATTCAGTGGGCAGTCCAAAATAACATTGAATGCTCAAAAACGCTTTTATTAAGAGAGCTTCATGAAGAAGCAGTACAAATGGATTTCCAAGTTAAGAAGCGTCAATCTTTAATGACTGATTTCTTTTATAACTGAAATAATACGTATATTTACTAATTAAAACATATATGTATAAGTATTAAAATAATAATAACACTTATAAAACTTACTATTTCCTTACTATATTTTCCTCTCAATTGATTTGAATTCACTTTTTTTTTTGTTTTATTTAGTTAATTATGAAAATAAAATAAACTTAAATCGAAACGTTACCTTCTGTTCATTTACTTTTTAAAAAACACGGAAAAAAATTGCACTCCAGTAATACGAATTTTTCAATTTTACGAAAGGGCCTGACATTATATCATTCGTATTACTGGACGTCGACTGTATTTTAAAATTTTTTTTTTAATTTTAAAGTAATTTTTTTTCTCAGTGTAGATAGAATAATTTTTGTACATTTCATTTTTCGTTTGCTACTTTAATTCTATTGTTTTTCTTCTAGAATAACATTAGCAATACTTCACAATATTCACAATAGTGTTAAAATAATATTTAATAGTGAAAGAACTTTTTTTCCCTCATCACAGATGTTGCACCAGTCAAAAAATGTCAACTCCATTACATATTTTATTTTGGGATATTTATAGATTTCGAAAAATTTTATTTACGGGAATACGCTTCTGTGTTAAAACTTTATTTAATTGCTTTAAATATTACTTTGAGTAGTTTTTTCAGTGTACAGATTTGTACTTGTGTGGCCAACTGAACTGAGAGAGCTAAAGAGTTGATACCAATTTGCTTCCGCAATTTCAATGTTTAGCAACTTGTTTACTCTAACTCCAACTCTGATATGATCATTCTGTGTGTCACGCCGATGTTCACCACATAATTTGAATAAGTTAAAGCACGTCAATATCAGAGAAGAGGTATCTATGTTCCATTGCAAATATTACATTTTAGTTTAGAGTGGGGGCTCCTAATTTATGCTCACGCATATTTTATTTTTAAACGTTGTTAAATTTCTTACTTCCCTTACTTTAGACTTTATTAATGCAAATTCGTAATTATGCAAAAATGTATGCAATGTGATAGCATGCAGACCACAAACTCACTCGACTGTCATTTAGGTCACCAATTCAACTTGACCGTGAAAGTGACAGATTTTATTCGAATTTATGGCATAGACAAAGAGTCGCAGAGCGGTTCTTTTTTAATAATTTTTATTGTCGCTTCCACTTGAATGGAGGACAAAAAAATGTTGATTGGTCTTGAGTGGTCAAGATTGATTAATTGTTAATGCCGTGTTCATGCATTTGGAGTAAATGACTACAATTATAGCAAAACATTTAATTGATATGATAAAATGTGGTGGTGGGCCCTACTTCAGTGATGAAAGGTAAAATAAGATTAGGCTCGAAGCAGTCAGATAATAATAATGACATATTTAACCCTTAAAGGTGTACTGTTGCAGATCTGCAACAGACCAGATACATTGCAAGACAAAAACTTCATTATTCAATTACATCAAATAAATAATTCCGAATACACGAAGAGAAATAATTTTCTTATACTAAGAAGTCAATATAGTACACGAGAATATGTCAAATCAGTTAATTTAATTTACTTGAATCAAGCATTGAAAGCTTATTACTAGGGGAAAAGCTCTTATTTTGAGTATATATTTCTAATAATCCCAATTGTTGGTTTTTTTTAAACGGTAATAAGTTGCTTGATTCTAGTAGCTGCAAATGATATTATTGTCTTTGTTGTGTAAAGAAAGTGTAAAACTGCTTCCCAGTGAACCAAAACTATCTTTTTTGAATTCATTTATAAACCTTTTCGGGTAGAAAAATTCGTTTTCGGCACTCAGAAATGAACCCTTTCAAACTCATTCGTCGGACGAAAATGCCTGTCAAAAGCGAACCTTCTTTTCTTCAGACATGAGTTTAAAAAAGAATCATCAACTGTCCTATTTAACCGACTTCAAAAAGGAGGAGGTTCTCAAGTTGGTTGGTTTTTTTCCTTTTTTTTTAATGTATGTACATCGATAACTTCTAAAGTACTTGCCCGATTGCCACAATTTTTTGTCAACAGATAGAGATACAAGACGCGGAGGTGCCAGTCTAAAAAAGTGGGCGGTATTCGACACAGAGTCGCGGCAATATCAGAAACACTTTGTATATCGACTAACATTAACACTAGAGTACTGAAATTTAGTACAGGGGTTGGCACAATTATTAAAAGTGATGTTTAAAATAGTGGGCGTTATTCTATAAAAGGCGTGGCAGTATTAGAAAAACGCTGTAACTCAAATAATATTGACACTAGGATACTGAAATTATGTACAGGAGTAGGCATCAATATAAAAATTTACTGTGAAGAAAGTGGGCGTTGTTGGACAAAAGGGCGTGGCAATATAATAAAAATACTGTATCTCAGTTAATATTGACACTAGGGTACTGGAAATTGGTACAAGGTTAGGAACAGTTATAACAAATTATGGTCAAAAAAGTGGGCGTGATTCGATAAAGGGAGTGGCAATATAATAAAAACGCTGTAACTCGAATAATATTGACACTAGGGTAATGAAATTAGGTACAGGGTCAGGCATGATTATGAAAATTTACTGTAAAGAAAGTAGGCGCTGTTGGACAAAAGGGCGTGGCAATATAAGAAAAATACTGTATCTCAGTTAATATTGACACTAGGGTACTGGAAATTGGTACAAAGGTTGGAACAATTATTACAAATAACGGTTAAAAGTGGGCGTTGTTCGACAAAGGCGTGGCAATATTAGAAAAACGCCATAACTCGAATAATATTAACACTAGGATACTGAAATTAGGTACAGAGGTAAGCATAATTATGGAAATGCATGGTCAAGAAAGTGGGCGTTACTGGAAAAAAGGGCGTGGCAATATAAGAAAAATACTTTTTTCAGTTAATGTTGACACTATGGTACGAAAATTCGTTACAAGAATGGGAAAATTGTAATCATAATCTCTAAAAAGGAAGAAATAAAAACTTTTTATGAAAAAAAAACCCAACTTCAAAACCACAACAAAGTAAAAAAATAATTTTAAATTATTTTTCACATAATTTTTGATCAAATTTGTTAATTTTTTTATATATATTATTAAATTGGAAAACTTATTACTAAACATTTTTTTTTTTCTATTTTGTATTATTATCATAAATATATTAATTTCTCCATGAATATTAAACCTTTAAAGTCGGCGCTTATATAATCAGACTTTTATACAATAAACGCTCCGGCTATAAAGGTTTTATACTCATGGAGAAATTAATATATTTATGATAATAATACAAAATAGAAAAAATTTATAGTAATAAGATTTCCAATTTAATAATATATATAAATAAATTAAAAAATTTGACCAAGAAATTATGTGAAAAGTAATTTAAAAATATTTTTTACTTTGTAGTGGTTTTGAAGTTGGGATTTCTTTTTTTGTTAAAAAGTTTTTATTTTGTTCAGAAACAAGTTGAAAAATAACTATTGAAAACTTCTTTTTCGGAACTCATAACAGAACCATTTTGAACTCATTCGCCGGACTCATTTGCCTCTCAAAACTAAACCCTTTTTGCTCAAAAACGAGTTAAAAAACGAACCATAAAAATGCAATTTTTCGGTATTCAGAAATTAATCCTTATCAATCATAAATTGTTTTATTATTGCATAGCCATAGTATGATTAAATAAATTGTTTAAATATTATTTTAATTTTTTTTAGACAAAGTATTTATATATTCAGGGCCGGCGAAATATTGCTCGCAGAACTAAAGTTATTCGAAATTAGAAAACAATAAAATTAGGACTAAAACGAAAACTTTATGGTGACATTGAACCACTTTTCATGATTTTTATTTATCAATCTATTGAATTCAGTCCTATCAATGATTTTTTTTCTTTTTTAAAGGATCAAAGAACCAAGGCATGTGCCTTATACAAACAAGGTTTGGTCTTTGACCTGAAAGGCAAGGGATAGATTTATTTAGAGGAATTGATGGATCCATACGTGAATTATTGATTAGGCGAAACAACCGTGAAAGACAATTTGAATTTCTTTTAACCGAGGCTAGTGTTATGCCTTAACCTCGGCAAGCATTTCCAGCTCTTAGTTGTTTCTTGTCCTTTAATTTCACAATTTAAGCAATTTAGTTAGAGATTTTATAATTCTTAAATGTAGGAAAGAACAAAGAAAGTGAAAAGAACCATGCCCGAGCTCGGATTCGAACCAGGGGCCTCTGGGTTGATAGTCTGGCGCACTCTCCACTAGACTACAAAGGCCGACAAGTCAGAAAGGCAGTTTAGATCTGCTAATTCAAAAACATAAATTAAGAAATTTTCATCCGAAAACGTACGCAAAAAAGGGCGAAAGTTTCATGATTATTTTTTTGTCTCAAAATAAGTTTTTTTTTTATAATTTTGCAAAAGAATTTTTTTGTCTCAAATCTCAAAATAAGTTTTTTTATAATTTTGCAAAAGCATTAAATTTTAAAAAATTTTCACAAATTTAATCTTCTCTAGCAAGAACATTGATTATAAAATTAAAAAAATTTAAAAACAACATTTTTACTCGGAAACGTACTCAAAACTATTACTTTACGCAAAACCTTCGCATATGGTTCAGTGGGTTGATTCAGGCATTTCCAACTAAATTTGAGTATTTATTTCTAGTAAATTATCTAGCACTCTGCATGTTTTTCGTTGTCTTATAATTAAATGACTCCGTTGTTTGGTGCCAGTGAAAATTCTGCAATAATCTATAAAAAAATGGTACGAATTTTTTTCTAATTAATCATAGTATAAAATTTGTTATCCAAGTAAATTCGAATTTATTTGACATATTCTTGATTAAAGCAAAGTAATTTCTTGATACAAAAAAATTATTTCTCTCCGTGTAAAGATATAGCCTGAGAAGATACGATATGAAGATACAATGTACAGATACGTATGTGTAATGATCAGCATTAAAATTTTAGAATTTCCATTGTTACTTGATAGACAAGGTTTTTGGTTTAAATGCCAATGCCATGTGTTAAAAATTTATTTGTTTTTTCAGTTGTTGTTTTTCACTTTGTATTGTGCAAAGATATACTCAACAATATCATGTCAAATTTAATACATGACTTACCTTGATTGGTTGATTTTTCTTGCGCTAAGAGTGTGCAGTTAGTGTTTTAATTTTGTAGCACTTTAGATGAAAACAAAAAATATAAATAAACAGTTTTCATTTAAATTCAACTTTTGCTTATCAAAATTAACTTCACTAAATTTTAGATCAACTTCAAAATCATTTTTAACAAGTCAAAACAGCAGTTTAAAAGTAGATTTTGAAGATTAAACTTTTCGATCTGAGAAAAAAAGAAAGATTTTGATTTTAAGTGAAAAAGATTCAATTTAAGGTCAATAACCTGTATTAATCCTTTTAACTCTTGATGAAATAATTTTGTTATTCCTCAATGTTTTACCCACTATTCAACCAATCGCAATAAATGCTTTTAAAGCAATCCAAATTTATGAAGAGATAAGATTTACACTGTGCACAAAAAAATACCCCTTTTTCGTGAGTTAGAAACCGACCAATGTTTTCAAATATTTCCCAATGCGTCATCACGAATCTGGCACCCAAATTTCTCCATCACGTCAGGATTTTGAGAAAATCATGATTCAAGGTCAAAAATTCTCCTAATGAAAATCAACTTGAAACGTCGAAACTAAAAGTGGTACGAGACTTTTATCTGTGGCAAGGATGTTTGTTGTAAATTGATAAAAAGCTTCCTTTAATACTTCCATCCCCCTCACCCTCACCCCCTTTTTAACCCTTATTTTAACGTTTTTTCAAAAATACTACATTTTAACATAACTATGCATATTTTGCAAACTATTCGGCTTGAAATATTTTCAATATCAAAATAATTAATTAGTTCAATATTTGTAAGACTAATTCAAAAATATTTTCAAACATTCAAATGTAAAATCGGGGTCTCAGTTGTCTGGCAATAATTTTCAATGATTCTACTGTACATAATTTTTCAATTCAATCTATGATAGTGACGTATTTTTTGTTATTAGAAGGAAATAATAAAAAAAAATACAAAAAAAGAGAAATGAGCTTATAGCTCAAAATTAAACACGCTTGTTTTAAACTTTGTTTTGTAGAAACGCAAATGAGCTAAATTTCTATTTTAAAATTTTTTGTTTAATTTTAAAGTATGTTTTTTTCTCAGTGTATAAAAAAACATATAGTATCTTTCGACCGCAAAATCAGCCTAGATCCACCATATTCAAACAATAGACCCCAAAAATACAAAATAAATTTTTTTACTGATATAATGTAAACTGTTGAGATATGGACAATAGGGCGAAGCGAATTGCATTTGCTTTCTCGAATTTCACATTCTAAGAGGTCGCAAAAGTTGCATAAGGTTCTCAAGATTACCCAAAACAAGTTAGGAAAAAAACTACATGTTTTTAAGTAAAAGTGAATACAAACTTCAACTTCACTCTAAAAACTTAGAGATTTTGTAAAAGATCTCGCTTTGCAGCGGGTTTTTTCAGTGTTTTCTCTCAGATAGTCCTAAAATATGTATGTTTTTTTTCTACTCTTCACGCTATTTTAGCGTGTTTTCGCTGAGACAGTCCTCAAAACGCTCCAGCAGCAATGTTTGACGCGGGTGTTACGCTTGACCTAAAATAAAAACCTCTGTTTTAACGTCATATGATTTCGAAGAGTTTATTCGAACAAGAGTCAATTCTCGTGAATTTTTGTTAGAGTGTATGCCACGCCAAACACGATGCCAGTCTCGATTTTTGCAAACAGTGTCCTGTAAGAAGAATATTCGAATCTAAAGGTACACTCGAGATAGTATATGACTTATGATTCTTAACTGATTTTCTTAATTTTGGTGGTATTGATTATAGTGCCAAAGTTTTTCTGTAATTTTGCGAATTAATACTATGTATATTTTTCGATAATGCATTTTCTGTATACTTCAGGAATGTATATATGAACGCAATTTTTGAACTTTTTCAAGGTTAAAGTTTTATATCTCGGGCATCAGAAGTGGTACGGAAGATAATTTTCTCAATTTGGATTTTACAAACATTTTTGAACGAGATCTGTTAAAAAAATATTTACTTTAAACACCAGGAATAGGCCAAGATTTTTTTCCATTATTAACTTTTTACAATTTAGATAAAACTGAGGTTCATACAATATCCAAATAAATTATTTTATTTTATTTCTTTCGTAAATAAAATTTCTGTTTAAATCTAGATCTTTACCAATTAAATCAGCTGTGAATACCTCATGGCTAGCTCATTTAAAAAATAATAATTAAATCAGTTCATTATCTATTTATTTAATTAAAGTATGGGCCTTAGATTTTGTATCCTATTAAACGACTAAACATAATCAGTTTTATTTATTTTCTACCTCACTTTCTTATAGACAAATATCAGTTTATTCAAATTTCATTTGAAATATTACTTTTTTTTCTAAATAATTTTATAAATAGAAGTCAACTAAACATTCTAGAGCCTGTAATTTATAGAACCATATTTTAAATTAAACATTTGTATCTTTTAATATTAAATTTTGTTTAAATCATCAATAAAATCTAATTATTGAAAAGAAAGAGTGTAGAAAATAGATTAATGAACTTTAATTTTAAAACTTATTAACTTATTAGTTTCTGTCAACTAAGATTTTTTAACAATTTTCTAAATTTATCCAATAAGAAAATATAAAAAGTATTTTTTTTTTATTATTATAATTTAGTATAATCTTAATAACATTCCTAAGTGTTCACTGTAGTAAAATAATCTATTTTTAAAATTTAATTTTTTCTTGATCCATTAATTGAATTTTATAAATAAGTTCTTAATTACAGGATTAACCAATTTAATTAGATTTAACTTAATTTAATAATCTATAGAGAAAATAAGAGAAAAGACATTTTTTCATGTATTGTAGTAAGTTTATTGCTATTTTTAGTAATAGCCTTTTTAGGTCTTAGATTATTTCAGTACCATCTTTTTTTCGAGAGAAGTTTAATTTCTACATTGTTAATAATTTTAGGTTAAAGATATCAACCTGAACGTTAATATAACTTGAATAATTGTTAATAGTAAAGCCAATAGATGGTGTTGTATCTATCTTATGTTTTCAAAACATATGCTTATTCATGCCTATTAGCTATTTAGTTAACTTATCTCATCATTTTGATATAATCGAATTAATTATATAGTAAGAAAAGTAAACAACAGTTAGAAATTGTCCCATAAGTACAAATGGTTTTATGTCTCGAGCATCAAAAGTTTTCAAATATGTTTGAAAGAAACCGTGTCTAAAACTTTTTATTTAAAACACAAGGAAAAGGCCAAGATTTTTTTCCTATTTAGAAATTTAGCTATTGTGTTCATATCTCCTTTATAGTTATTATTTCTTTAACCCATTTCTGGCGGCTACCAGTTCCAGTCGAGCTAGAGACTTGAAATATCTCCTTTCATTTGCTGGTGCGCTAATTAGAGGAAATTTTTAAAAGAAATCGGAAAAGCTTGTAGTTTTCCCAAAAATTCACTTTGTGTTTTTGGGCCAAAACGGGTAGCAAAATTAAAAAAAAAACTTATATTCAACATAAATGAAAGTATTTAAATGTTTTCAAAAGTTATACTTATGAATACATTTTTTCTAGTTCAGAAAATAATTACTTTTACAAATCTTTTTGGAAGAATGAAATCGTTTCCTTAAAATTTTAAAAAATTTTTATTTTCAAGTTTAAAAAAACCATCAAAACCATTTTTTGGGTCGAAATCCAAAAATAAGGCGATTAGATATTTTCATTGGCTTTCAGAATCAATGTTTAGCTAATTAAATTTTTACATCAGGTAAGCTTCAGGTGTCAAAAAATTTTCAACGCAAAAAAGTGACATTTTCGCAACGTCCGTAAGAAATGGGTTAAAACACTTCTTAACAACAAAAACTCAAAACGTAAGTATAACATTTTTGTCAATGCTGAGGTGAGATAAATGTATTAATCATGGCCTTTGACGGCCTCGATAGTCTAGTGGTAGCACGCTTGATATTTGCCCAGGGGTCCCGGGACAGAATCCTGGCTGAGCCATGGTCCATCAGCATCTTATAAATTCGAAAATGTATTGATACAGGAGGGAAATTTTAACTTTCCTGATGTGTACTCAAAAGACAACAAACAGGAATTGAATGTTGAACCTAAAGATACGATTGGGCCAAGTATAAACCCAAAACTCTATTCAGGTACTGCAAGTTACACACAAGGTGACTTATGTAAAGAAGATCTCGAAATGAAAAAGAGGAAGGCGAAGTAATAATTTTTTTTAAGAACGAATTCGGGCAATTCTTCTTAATTTTTTTGCAACAAAGGAGACGCATGTGTCTTATGTCCTATTTTAAAACTGCTGAGAGTTAAAATTTTAGCAATTTTTAGAAAAGTTCAACATTTTCTTTAAATACTAGAGTTAGACGTTATTTTTAAATAACTACAATAATAAAACTGATAAAAATAACTTATTATTAGGGATCGGATTTTTTTGCAAAACATATAAAAAATTTGTGTCAAAAAACTAATCTATACAAATTTTATACAAAACTTTAACAAATTTAGATAAAATATGCGTATTTAGTCAATATTTAAAAAAACAATTTACGTTGCTATCTTTCCTTACACAGGATTTGATTTAAAAATGATTTTGCATAAAAATCCGATCCCTACTTATTATTGACACATATTTCTTATTTGTCCCGCAAGTCACAAAGACCTGTCCCAGTAGTCACAATTTATAACATTTTTTTTCTATAAAGGTAAGCATACTAACTTTTTATTTAAATGAAAGAGTTTAGTATATGTTGTACAACACAGAAGAAGCTGACTTGAATATTGAAATCATTAGGCTAAAATTCATCTTTGAGTGTTTAAAGTTAGATGAGAGGGATTTTTCAGTGTCCCAGTAGTCACATTGATTTAAATAATAGAAACAAAAAATATAGAAACTGTTTAACTTTTATTTTAATGGAATATTATTCAAAAACTATTTATCTTTGTCTAAAAATATATCTGTGCCGACAAGGAATAACCGCTAAAGTCGAGTTAAGTCAAAGTTAAACTAATGATGCAGATGTGTTCCACGCATATAGTTCCGTACACACGCAAAATCGGGAGATTATAGCGTGATTCCTGCAAAAATGATCACACAAAAAGCAAACTGCCTTTCATAGAATTTATATGGTGATTGAAAACTTTAATGCAAAATTACTCGAAACATTGAAATTACACTTAAGCTACTGTTCCTAGTTGACACAGATATTTCACTGTTGTATAAGTTATGGCGGCATCGCTTTGACTCATAGCTGGTCAAGTTCTGGAGTCAAATGTCGCAGTAGTCACAATTGAATGACCTTTTTGAAGCTTTATTTTTGTTTTTTTTTTTTTTTTACAGTTCAAAGAAGCAAAAATCTTGCCCATACAAGTTTTTTTTTAAATCCAACTAGTCTAAGGGTTAACACATCGCGAAATCCTTTCGTGGAGGGTTCTAGTTACAATGAGCCAAGGAATATTTTAGACCAAGTTTATCAAACACTTTTTGTATGGAAAAAAATCTTGGTATTTTCCTGGTGTTTATAAATAAATATTTTTAGACAAGGTTTTGTTCAGAAGTATTTGAAAAATACAAATTCAGAAAATTATCTTCCGCACCACTTCTGACGCCCGAGTGATAAAGCTTTATATTGATTTTTTTGAAAAAGTTGAAAAATTGCGTTCAAGTATATATTTCACAAAAACAAGAAAATACATATGCGAAAAATTTGCAAAGTATTAATTCGACCCTACGACCAAAATTAAGACCATCAGATAAGAATCAAAAGTTCTGTACTATATCGAGTGTACCTTTAGATTCGAATATTCTTCTTACAGAACACTGTTTGTAAAAATCGAGACTGGCATCGTGTTTGGCAAGATATTGATACACTCCAACAAATATTCACAAGAAATGACACTTCTTCGAATAAACTCTTCGAAATCATATGACGTTAAAACAGAGGTTTTTATTTTAGGACAAGCGTAACACCCATCGCATAAAACATCGCTGCTGGAGCGTTCTTATGTCTGTCTCGACGAAAACACGCTCAAATAGCGTGAAAAGTAGAGAAAATATACATATTTTAGGACTATCTGATAGAACACTGAAAAAACCCGCTGCAAAGCGAGATCTTTTTACAAAATCTCTAAGTTTTTAGAGTGCAGTTGAAGTCTGTATTCACTTTTACTTCAAAACAAGTAGTTTTTTTCCTAAATTTTTTTTGGGTGATCTTGACAACCCTATGCAACCTTTGAGACCTCTTAGAATGTGAAATTCGATACCAAACCGGTTTAATGAATATTAAGGCGCCTCACAAAAAAAATTGTCAGGCTCACCCCCTCAAAATAGTCCTTGGTTTATGTTATTCCAAAATGAGGATTCCCCAAATATTTCGGCTCTAGCGATAGCCGTCAGTTAGCTAGAATGATAATGTTTTTAGTAAAAAAAAATGTCACAAATAGTGTAAATCAAAGAATTACAGAGTTATGCATCAAAATTTTTGGGAAATTGCAGCGATTTTTAAATTTTTTTTTTGCAATTTCTTGCAACTTCTCCATCTTTTGACTGATTTACCATTCCGAGGTATCATAGATATAGGCCCTTTTTTATGCTGTCGGATATAAAAAACCAAAAAAATAAATATCTTTTGTGTTAGGTAACTTTTCTCAAAAGTTTTGATGCAGAACTCTATAATTCTTCGATTTACACTATTTGTAAAAAAATTTTTTTACTAAAAATATCATGGCAAAAAAGGGTTCCTTGAAAAACGCGATTTTTAGAAGTTCCTTCGAACCATTGTAGCTAACTGACGGCTATCGCATAAACCGAAAGCCGAAATATTTGGGAAATAGTGATAACATAAACCAAAGTTTGTTTTGAGAGGGTGACCCGGACAACTTTTTTTTCTTCCATAGAGAGTGAGGCGCCTTTAATATTCATAATAGACTGACCCAAAAAAATTGCTTTGAAATATATCGTCAATTTCATCTAATAACCACTTCCTTCAATTTTTGTTCCAAATATTAACCCTTATTATGATCATTTTAACCCATTAAAAATGGTTTGAAGTAAAAAAACAATAAATAGTCCCATCGTGTTCAGCAACCTCGAAACAATTAAGTTACTTCACATGATTATAACATTCTCTTTAGATATATTTTTCAACAGTACTATATTTAATGTGGCCAGGTCTCCACAGAAAACAAGACAGAAAAGAGTCTACGAAAAATATGACCCTTCAGTTTTTTTGGGTCAGTATGTTTTATATGTTGCCAGATAAATAACCCAGCAGCGGATTTGCCAGTGGCTACCATAGAACTAATACAGAATAAATTACCAGGTAAGGAAGCATTACTTTTTTCAAAAAGTAATGCGTCTGCATATAGCAGAAGTAATTAACTCATACCTCATTACCTGTAATGTAGCATACAAGGAAAAGTAATGCAGTGATTTTGCAAATATCAAATCAAATCAAATTGTCGTGATCCAAAGAGTACGCTTCCAAAGAGTACATTCGAATAACTTAATACAAGTAGTATGTTACTCCATAACTTCTAGGTAATGCTGAAGGGAGGCGATCACTTACCTCCTATCTCATTCAATGTTAAATGTAAGGCCTTTTATGCATAGTAAGGTAATATAGTCGGAAGTAGTGGTCATTACAAGGTAATTGATGCTTCATATATTCGGAATATATTCCATCCGCTGCTGGGAATCTCTGAAAGTGACATTTCTCATGATTGCATTCATTTAACAAAATTTCACGACAGTTTTATGTTTTCAAAAGCTTAGCGGCAAACACGTAATTTAGTATAGTAAATGTGTTTAAATCATTATGAGTGGATAACTTTGTTTATTCCTAATGATCTCAAGACCAAATAATAAAAAAATTATGAATATTACACTGTTTTTGCGATAAATCTTTTAAACATCTGCAGAAATATTTGAAATGTTTTGGCTTTAAATTACATAAAATTAAGACCTCAAAAACAGAAATACACACAGAAACATTTAAGATTTGTTAAGAAAATTATGAACTGTAACAAATTGCCAAAAAAAAACGCGTTCAAAAAATGCCATACAGTAGTAAATTTCTAACCAAAAACACCAAAGTTGCTAAACGGAAGTTATATGCTTTTTTTAAGTATTTTAATTTTATTTTTTTTACGTTTATTTTAACACTTTCGATTTATTTTGTGTTAACCCAATTTAGTTCTTGGTATTGCCCAAGTTAACTGGGCCATAGTGTTTCTCTGCCTTCATTGTGACGCGTGTCGTTTCCCCTTTTAAGTCTGCATATTTTCAGCATTGTAGCTCGTTAATTTGCATTTAAGATTCTTTTGTTTTGTTTTCCTTTTTGTTTTGGTTTATTTTTTGTTTTTTTTTTCTACATAAATTAACCGGCCATTGAGGTGTGTTACGCTTATAATTATTTTCATAAATTTAACATATTTTTATGACGATCTGATTTTATTTTGTTTTTTCTTGTAATTTATACTTAATTTGTCTGTGCAGCTTTAATGGCGCTTTAAGCATGATTTTGCTTGACAGATATCGTTTGTTAACAGCAGGTATGCTAATTTTATCTGTCCCAGTTGGAGTTGTTAGCAATAAGTTGATTGCTAGTTTATTGCAAGAGGTTCACATCTAAATGCTTAAGTTATTTCTTGCATTGCAAATTATTTTCCTCTAATTAAATGTAATTTTATTCAAAACAATTTAATGATTGTTAAAATGGAAAAGTGGAAAACAGCTGTTTTTAATTTGTGGGCCGAGCTTTTAATGAATTATAAATAGTCACTTTATAGTTCATGATTTCTCTAATACTTTTGATATGGCTCGATTAGCTCGAAAATGCAGTATTAACACTTGAATTTTTTTTTAATTCAAATGCGTAAAATTGAAAGAGAGAATCTTATTTAAGCATAGTGTTTTCTAACTTAATGCTGAATGCTTAGTCCTTAGTCTTTACTTTTAGGGTATATACAATAGAAATTCTAATAATGTTATTTACATTAGGGGTATTCACAATGTGGTGTATTGTAGTTGGGCCCTTGTATTGTGTATTTTTGATAAATTTGATATTTGTAGTAAATTTTGTAAAATTACAAAAACAAAACGTACAGTATTTAAAATACTACCCTGTGGCAAAAATACAACGATGGATCATGAGATATATTTTTGTAAAATATTTTAAGATTCAACGACAACATTTGAGGGTACTTTTTTAAGGGGGTCCTCTGGTAATCCGAAAAATTTTTTTTCGATTTTTTTCATATTTCTACTGCTCAGATACTCAAAAACATTTTCCCAAAAGGATTTTTCAAAATTCGAAATAGTTTAGGAGATACAGGCATTTTTGTGTAGGTATGTTTTCGTCAAAATAACGCATCAGCAAAGTTGTTTATTTGTTTATATAAAGTCAGCAGCAGAAGGCTCATTAGCCTCATTTCACCACACGTACGCCCCACTTGATGGAAAGGTTCTGCAAGTAATGAAGCCCATATACGAAGCGTTATCATCCGACGATCTACTCAACCGATGCACTGGAGGTGAAACGCAAAATTGTAACGAATCGTTCAACTCGCTTTTGTGGACCTTTGCGCCGAAACATATCCACTGTGGTGCTACCACAGTCGAAATCGCAAATTTTCTGGCAACCTGCATTTTCAACGAAGGCTTCACAAGTATTTTAAAAATAATGTCAACAATGGGTATTGTCATCGGCCCACAAGCCGAGATGTATGCTGAATCTCGCGAAGGAAAACGACTTCAACGCTCAGAGCTAAAAACGTACGCATCATCGAAAGAGGGTCGCACAGCCCGCAGAGCCCAAAAAGCCATGGAAAACTCGTTTTATGAGATGGAGGAAGGCACACTTTATGGGGCTGGAATTGCCGATTAATATTCGTAAGTATTGTATTAAAAAAATATGTGTTAATGTCATTTGTGTGCCTCAAAATTGAAGTCAAAACTTTAAACGCGTTTTTCTCGAAACCATGTTTTTCAAAACTTTGCGCACGATAACTCAAACAGTTTTTGACCGATTTTGATATATGAGGCATGAAACGACGCAGAATTTACGCCGCTATAGCCCCTACCTCAAACTTGCCGAAAAAATAATGTTTACTATTTTTTTTCTACACTAGACTACAAAAAAAAAGGTCGAAATTCGATTTTTCATTTTCAAAGTGGCGGCTCCCCCCCTAAAAAAATTTCAATTTTTGTTTCCGAGGTAGGGGCTATAGGGACATTCATTCTAAGTAACTGAATATTTTTTTTTTTTTCAGACGATGTTTACTCTTGGAATCGTGCGCAATTTGGACCCACCTTTTTTCCGGAGAACCTCGTTACCAGGCCGAGAACTTTCTGAACGGTCCATAAATTCACTTTTTCAAAATGTTGTATTTTTTTCAATAAATTAAGCTACCCAAATCAAAAAACGGAACTAAAATATCTTTACTCGTTCTCTTTCCACAATATTTTGAAAAAAGGCTAAAATTTGGCATAGATTACCAGAGGACCCCCTTAAAGCTAAAGGGTAAAAAAAGCACACACAAAATGGTGCTAGAGTGTTAAAGTATCCTACAAAAATATTAACCATATAATTTTACTCTAGATTTGTGAACACAACAACAGTATCAGGAGCATAAATTAAGTAGATATCCTACTTTTTATTGCATTAATTTTGATGTGCTGTAACTTAATTACTAACCAATTGACTGACTTAGCTCAAAATTTGTATGGCATAGTTTTTTGAGCCGAGTATCATATTTTTGGCATGAGTTTAAAAAGAAACGATCCAGTACAAAATGTTAGCAAAATAGCAAAAATGTCAAAATGTGGGAGTTATATAACAGAAAACAAGCCCCCACAATGGTTTTTGTTTTTGTTTTTGTCCTCTAATAAAATATACAAAAACTTTATATGGCAGATGACAGTTTTTTTGCTCTCTGAGGCTTGCTATTAGGTCTGTTTCTGTACTCGTTTCAGTGATGTGATTTTCATTTTGCTGAAAATCCCAAATTCCTTTTTTGCTCACTTTCTCCCTTGCGAAAGATTCTGAAATCCCGCGAAAAATCCCTCCAATTTTTATGTCAAAATAAGCAAAATAAATACTTTTCGTTTCTTTATATGTATGATCATTTAGTAAAAATTAAGTGAAATAAAAGTCGTATATCCCAGTAGTTCCAAGTTGAAACTTGAACCTACTACTTGATATGCGAATTCAAATACTACCAGTGGTAGGGGCATGCCCCTCGCAACGACTTTTGTACATCCTTTTAACACATCGATGTCATTGACAGGGGCGAACTGACCCAACGTGCATTAACATATGCTTATCATTCTCCTGTCTCATTGGGCAATACCTGCAAAGGCTTGAGAAATGGCATGTCCAAAGTGATATGCTGCCACCAGTCGCACTACAATGTTATTTCTTAAATATTCATTGAAATCAAAAAAGGAACTTATACGTATACATTCAGGTGCCGCGACTTGTGTAGGGAGAAAAAAGTTCTATTTGTACCGCACTAAAAATTAACCTTGATCTATTTTATAGTAATTTCCAAAATATTTTGGCTGTAACGATAGCCATCAGTGAGCAAAAATTTTTTGCAAAATCCTACAAAAATTATGTGTTTCGTAAATAATTGGCTGAGGATTGTTTTGCGAGTTACACTAACAAAAAGCATAGAAATCGAAATTGACGCTTTGTACGATGAAATGACGATTGTTTAATAAAAAACATATTTGCTTACAGCAGAATTTCAACTGGAATATGTGCAAACATACAGCAAACGACGATTGATTTTACCGCTATCCGAAGTCTGAAAAGGGTTTTTTTTTGCTTTGCAGCTTTCAATGATTGTTTCGTTTTATTTGCGCCGTGGACTTAAAGTAGTTAAGTTATTGTGATTAAATATTTTTTGGTAAAAATTATTATTCGGCAATATTTATTTATTTAATTTATCTACCCCAACAACATTCAGTTCGTACACCTAAACATTTTTTAATATTAACACTTTCAACTTTTGTTTATATTAAGAAATCAATGTTTTTGATACAACAAAGTTTGTTGTATTCTTTAAGCTTGAAATTTCATTTCTAAGGCCACGTTCATAGTTTTTTTGAGAAAGGATAGGCTATGCTGAAAAATGTTTTGTGTATAAACATATTAAAAAAGCCCGGTGTTTATAGTGCAAGCTGATTCCGAGCATAAAGCTACTTTTTAAATGGTTTTCAGCGCTTATATTTGCATCTCGCTTGCTCACACAAGCAGAAAGCGCGCACTATAAACATGAATAAGCTCAAAAAGCTACTTTGTGAAGCGTTGTATAAGCATTCACTATGATAAAAAAGGCACGAAAAAGTTGCTTTATGAATCAGCTTCAGCCAAAGCATCCACTATGAACGCGGCCTTAGAAATAACATTTCAAGCTTAAAGAATACAACAAACTTTGCTGTATCAAAAACATTGATTTCTTAATATAAATAAAAGTTAAAAGTGTTTACATTAAAAAATATGCTGAGTGTTGTTGGGACAGCTTGTACATAGGTTGTGTCCAATTAAAAAAAATGTCAACGAACCCATTACGTGTAAGAAGCAAGCCGGAAGCTTCTATAATAATAAAATCCGTTTTTAGTGAAAGTTCTTGCAACAGCAAAAAAGAGAAAAAGCTAGTGATTTAATAAATGCAGAAACTGTAAATTGTGAAAATGTACAAATATTAAATTGTGATTAAGAAGTTGCTTCAGATACAGACAATTTCGAAAACTGCTATTTTTCCGATTCTGATTTTGATTTTAATGTCGAAGAAGTGGGTGAAAATATAAACGAATCAGCTCTTTTTATCAAAAATATTTGCGAATGGTCAAGTGCATTTTCAATTAGTGAATTAGTGGTCGTGCAATGAATGCACTACTAGCCATTTTGAAAAAGCACACATCCAAAAAAGCTTACATCCATTATGGAGTGAAGGACGCCTTTTCCATTGAATTTAAAATTGGATAACAAGGATATTGCAGATCAATTGGTGAGTATTCCTTTACATTACATAAAGAGTTATGCAGAAAATAGTGTAAATCAAACTTCTAGAAAACTTTATGAGGCAAGGTTGGTGGCGTCAGATCTGCTTCGTTCATCAGAGCAGCAGTTCGCAAAATTATTATATACAGATTATATACAGATATCGTGGAGAGGCACAAATGAGAAACCCAGCATACAAAAATTCAAAGCTGCCACTATCATTGGGAAAATGCGCCATTCATAATTTGCGTGTGCTGATGATGCTTCCATAAACAAGGCATTTCAGCAGCACTTAGTGCATGCCGTTGATAGGCTAAAGCCTTGTACTCTGTTCGTTTACGTGAAATTTCGCTGGCAACATCTATTTATTTGTTGCGTGAAATTTCTGACTTAAAGTTTGTTGCGAGGAATTCCTATAGCAACATTTCTCAGAGAGACTCAGAGAATAATTTGGGAGATTTCATATGTTAGCTCTCTTTTCACTTCAAAATAAATAGGCAGTACAATTAAATTGTCGTGAAAAAATGTTGCTCAGAAACATGTTGCGGTAATTTCACGCAGCGGAATAGAGTACTACTCTGGCGAACATGTTGTGAAAATCTACACGCTTGTTTCGCAGCTGTCACTTTTTGTATAGAGATTTGAGTGGAATTTCACATGAAACTGAACAGAGTACCATGCTTAAGAATGAAAACTAAAAACATTAATAACTTCATTTAACTGCCTTATATTTTACTTACTTATTTTTTCTTATTTGTACTAATTTATTCTTTTATTGCAAAAAAAAATTGCCACTCATTTAGTATTTTATACAAACTAATAACTATTTCAAATAAACTTTTAAATCATATAACTGTTAACCATAACTGTTTTTATGAAAAGTGGCTTTATTTATAAAATTTGAACAATCATTTCAGGATCAGTATCGAAGCTTCAAAAACAGAACTTTTAACAATCGTTAAGGCGACTCTTTTACGATCAGTTTTGGCGATTTAAAAACAAACCTTTTAACAATCGTGTGAGTGACTCTTTTACGATGCTTTTTAACGACGCGTTAAAGCGCGATTTTAATGCATCACAAACGACTTTTTCTGAGGAGATCATAACGGTCAACAGTTACTTCCGATACCCTGAACTTAAACGATTAGAATAAGAGGTCATTTACGATTAATTCAATCGTTTCGCTGATCGCAAGTGACTCTTCCGCGACTGCAAATGCTGGCTGGGTTGCAACAACTTCAACATTTCTGTGTGTGTTGTTATTCGAAGAATAATGATAAATAAGAGTCTAAAAATAAGCCTCATAAATAAGAGTCTAAAAAGAGTCTTAAGTGAGTCTTAATGTTGGCTGGGTTGTGCTGTGTGAGTTTTGTTGGTATATGTTTTGTGTAAGCAAAGAGATTTTTTGAATTTGCAAGGTAAGTGTGGCTCATTTTACAGTATTCAAGAAGATGCTTATTGACGTAACTACTATATGAAAGTTATAAATCTAATGATGATGAAGTTGAAGATATTCCACCACCAACAATTTTCGAAAGAAATCACTTCGCAGACAAAAATGAAATTATTTACATATATAATATTTTATTCTATAACTCGAATTTTTCGTAACTCGAAGTTATATTCTGTTCCCTTGACACTTCGAGCTAAGGAAGTTTCACTGTAGTTGGAATAAAAAAACTGTCAGAAACTAAAGTCTGGAAAAAAGCTCTTCCAATCTGCATCAAGCAATTTTAAATTTTTGCAATCGAATTTAAGATAATGCCACGGCTGCCACCTTTGTGGGAAAATTCCCATTTGAGGTTATTTTTAATTGCCGTGGGAAATGGGAATTACCATGGGATTGTCTAATTGAGTGTGGTATATTTTTAATGCACGTGGGATTTTTTTGTTTTGAAGGATTTGTTTTTATCTTTCAGTTAAAATATATGCATAAAAGTGTATATTTTTTTCCTATTTTGTTCATTGTCAAAATCGTCTCAACCCATCTATATGATATTCGCAACGAATTCGCAAGAATTCGGTTACTTTGGTTTGGTGGGAAGTTCTTTCACTCTTGACATAATTACATGCATTGGGAAAATATGTTTCAGTGAATTATTTTTATCAATGTACAAAATTGGTATATCTTAAAATTGATTTGTGATTGGCCCATATTACGAGTTCCTTTCGACGTAATCTTCGCTGGTTATCGAACAACGAGTCTTGAACGTCAAACCCTGTTGAAATGTTCGTTGTTCATCGAATTTTCAGTCGAATAGAATTTTGCTGAGGTACGTGCTGAGCAATAATTGTTAAAAAGATAAGAAAGTTGTGATTGTGTTTTGCTTTTTAAAGACTAAAAACTAATTTGGAACTCTTTTTGTAAACTTTATACAGGTTTAAGGTGTCTTAAACAAATATTTTTTATTGAATATTATTACTAAAAGACTAATTAAAACACAGACTACGAAATATACTAGTTCTTTTTAAATTTTTTACTTTTTTGTTTCATTTTTGACAATTTGTTATGTCTGTATTAATTACTGTGGTAATTTTTAATAGAAGTGAGATTTTTTGTGGTTTTTTTTTAATGCAAATAGGATTTATCGTGGTTTTTTATATACAAATAGAATTTTTCGTGGTTTTTTTATTTGCGTAGGATTTTCGTGGTTATTTTAAATGTCCGTGGGGTTTTTTGTGGTTAATAAAAAAATAAGAATGGGATTTTTTTTTAATTTTATACCATGGAATTTTCGTGGTTATTAATTTTTACTATTGTGGGAAAATGGTTTTTTTCTTGGGAATTTGAGGTGGACACCGTGGATAATGCTGTTTTTCTTGCATTTTTTGGAACTTTTTCCAAGTTTTTTTTATTAAAATTCAATTACCTTCGTGATTTCTAATGCGATCTTCACTTTCAAAATATCGTTGAAAAGGTTTTGAGTGCTTGCATTGTTTTTTGGTCAGAATTGCTTAAATTGATACATGTTTAAGCTAAAATATTAACTATAAAATAAGCAACTTATAAAAAAATGTTGTAGGAAATTCAAAAAAAATATAAGTAATGATATTATTTAAATTTTTAAAGTTATTGTATAAAAATCGAAAAAAAAATATTTATTTTTTTACAATTAAAATATATTTTATGACACCAGCCAAGATATTTACGAAAAAAATGATTTTTTTGAGGTTTTGCAAAAAGTTGAAGCTCACTGACGTTTATCCTTAAATCCAAAATATTTTGGAATATCATAAAATAGACCATGGTTTATTTTTAGGGGTGCAAATGGAACTTTTTTTTCAATGCACCTTAGAATACATATAAAAATATATTGTATTTATTAAAGCCGAGGTATGAATGAAGCTGAATAAAGTTTGAATCCAATATGAGGTTAAAATCAAGTATCAAATCAATTTCATCGAAATTTATTGAGAATGTTTTTAATCAATAAAGCCTAGTACTCTGTTCGTTTGCGTGAAATTTCGCTGGCAACAAATATTTATTTGTTGCGTGAAATTTCTGACTAAAAGTTTGTTGCGAGAAATTTCTATGGCAACATTACTCAGAGAGACTTAGAGAATAAGTTGGGAGATTTCATATGATCTCTCTCTTTTCACTTCAAAATAATTTCACGAAAATAATTTGCGATAATTTCACGCAGCGGAACAGAGTACTGCTCTGACGAACATGTTGTGAAAATTTCCACGCTTGTTTGCAGCTGTCACTTTTTATATGGAGATTTGTAAAAAATCCCGCGAAAAAATTCAAACGCCCTCTCGCCCTTTTATGGTTTAAAAATCCCACAAAAAGGGCAAAATCCCACCAAATCACATCACTGAGTCGATTCAAGTAACTTGCAGTTTCTTGAAAGTGTTTCTTTACACATTTTTTCAGGTCGAGAGAGAAGAATAACAAGCAAAATGTGACTCTCTATTCCATTACAATTATTCGAACTTTACTTGAAGTTGTACGGAAACAGACCTATTATAACAGACATTGGAGGCATGCATGCTTCAAGCATCTGGCATTTGAGATTGCATAAACATATTCTTATGATACTTCATAAGATACTTCATGTGGGCTACTGCCCACATCAAAAACATGCATGCATGCATGATGCTGGAGGCATGCCTGAAGTTGTTAAACTTTTAAGTTATTGCAGGCATCAAAGCTTTGACAGATATAAGCATCAGTTAGCTTTGTTTGAAAAAGCTATATTGACACATCCAATTGCATTTATTGATTGCTTGAATTATTTTTAAGTTAAGAAATAAGTTTAAGTTAACTTAAGAAACATTTTTGTTGTTTCAAGATTTTTGGCATTTTTTACATATTCGATGTATGCTTGCCATGTGTTTTAATGAAGCATGCTTCGCAGACATGATGCATGCATGAGATAAGCATGCTTTCTGTGTGTTTTGGCCTAATATGTCTGCAGAGGTGACGGCCAAGAAAAAGCATCCATGTGCCATTTGTATTCCAACGGCAACACTGCCCAGGAAAAACCACTTTTAACTGAAGAGGAAAATGTAGCGATTTCCGAAACAGACTGTCTAGTCAGCTTAGTGATTGACTCTATACAGAGTTGTTGTTGTTGTTGTTGCCTTCTTAAAAACTTACTTGATCTAAAGCACACAATTTAATTCAATAACCATTTTTGTTATCTCAGAAAGGAGTCCTATTTTCATGGCTAAAAACAACTTCTATTAAAATGTTCATAAAAAAAAAGAAAAGAAGAATGTTTTGTTGGGAAAAGTAAGAAAAATCATATAGCTTTTTTACGCCATGTAAAATACACAAAAACTTAGTTCTGAAGATGCAATTTTATTAAAACAGAATTAAAGTGAAGCATTATTAATTGCAGAATGAACTAAATGACAATGTCAACAAATTTTACTAAACTGTTTTTATGCTTATTTTTTTAGTTCTTGCTTTGACTCACCTCGACTCCATTAAATTGAATGCTACGCTTCCGTGTGATATCGATGCGTAGATTGCCGCCAGCGCCGCTGATGCTGCTGCTACCTCTGTCAGCTTCGACAGCAGCGTAGGAAAAAAGGCAGTTGTTAGAAAATAAAACCACGCTTAAAATGTAGAAAACTAAGCCACTGGTTGAACACATAACGATTCGTAGGCGACCGAGCAAAACACTCACACACACACACACACACGTACGCTGTGCGACACTAACGAACACACGCACGCGTGCACTAACAGGTGAAATAAAGCTAATTAAAATATTAAGAAAGCTTTTCTGATGCGAAGAAAGATAAACAATAAAATCAAGAGTTGTGGCAAAAATATTGTGCGTGTGAGCGTAAAGTTTATTGCTTGGGCTGGCTTGTTTATGTATGCGTTAAGTGGGGTGGTTTGTTGTTGTTGTTTTTTATTTTTATTTTTATGATTTAACTTATTTAGCGGTTTTCTTTCCGTTTCTTTTTAAGTTTATTAAATTTTACACTTATTATTGCTGTTGGTTTATTTTTCATATTTTAATGGCGTTGCATAAAATTATAATTGTTGTTGTTTTCATTTGTTTGATGAGGCATTTTTAGCATAATTTTTTTGTTGTTATTGTTGTTGTAGTCATAACATAAACACTTCTTTAACTCTATTGTTGCGCTGCAGGAGTTTTTTCACATCTGTAAAAATGAAAACATTTCTTTAAATATTTTTCTTTTTTTTTAATATTTATGTATTTGTATTCATTGCAACTTTGAGGAAAAATCTGCAAGAAGCAGCAGCAGCAGCAACAACAACAACAACTCATAGCATTCACAAAAATTAACTCTAGCATTTAATAACGGTTGCTTTAATTGCACTGTTTATGCACTAATTAATTGTTGTTTTACTATTGTTGTTGTTGCTGTTGCTTTTATTTTTATTTCAGTTTTAATTTTTTTTTCTTTTTAATTTGTTTGCATTTGTTGCTTGCTGCTACTTTGTTTGAAATTATATGTATTTGATAGAAACCTAGACGCGTTCGTTGCTTAAGTCTTTTTTTTCCAAACCGCATTAATTTGGTTGATTTTTCTGGTGGTTTTTTTTTTTAATTTTAATTTAATTCAATATTAAGAAATGTTCGACTTGCTGTGAATATCGAAAAATTTCACAAATCATTTGTTACTTTTGTTTTTTCTATGGAAATCGTTTTATTGAATGCTTGCGTTGCTTGCTTTACGCGCTCACATTTAAACGCGCAATCGATCTACTTTATGATTGTTCAACATCGTTTCCATTTGCTAAGTTTTGAGCAATTATTATAGTTTTTTTTTAACAAATTGATACTTCAAATTTTCTTTATGAAATTTAATGAAATGTCGCAATTGTGTATTAAATTTCTTTGATATGCTTTTAGAAATTCTATTAGCTAAGTCTATCTTGGTTGTATGGTGAGGAGTTAGCGATATTACACGCCATGCGATGATTTATTGGTCAAAGTTCGAATTTCTGAAATTTTTTCAAAAGCGGCTGTCGATTTCTATTACAAAATATAAAATACTAGCCCTGTATACAAAATTCTGGACAAAAGATGTTGTTGGTTTTTTTATAGGATATAAGAAACTTAACTGCTCCATAATGTTCTTTTCAAATGCTATGAATGTTATGAATGCAATGAACGTGTGGGTGTGTGTCGCAACGGCTGGTTTTTTAACTAGCTGAAAGCCGTTACGGGCACGCCCCCTTGTCCAACGTCCATCAAATTTTATCAGTGTAAATTGAGGTCGAATACTAAATTTCGAGGCTGTGCAACCTATAACTCCAAAACTATTCGATATCGCATATTTGATTTATATGGGAGGTGCCACGCCTCCTTTTCCAATGCGAAAATCATCCTGAGTAAACATGTATGTGTTTAATAACTTCCCAAAAATTCATGATGCCGTAGCATACATAAATTTAAAGTGGGCGTATATATTGTGTGGCCACGCCTATTTTGTGTACAGTAGCCAACAGTAAGAATCTGAACAAATTGGTGCTTCTTTGTGTAAATTAATGGAATATTTTGCGATTTTTTTAATTTTTTGCATATAGTGGGCGTGAACGATGGGCGTGACAAATCTAACAGAGCCTATGACGCTTATGTTTAAATAAAAAACCGTTTGGTACCTATATCATCTAAATCGGTTCAATGGTTCTCGTGTGGTTGTGGAACATCCGTGCAGTGTCACAACGCTTTTATATAATAGTATAGATAAAATGTTAGTTTCAACCATATGGCAATACAAATGTAAACACTTAAAAGTGGCGTTTTTAGTTTAAGCTGTGGCTTACAGATAGAAAAATAACAAAAAAACTTGTTTTAAAAATACTTGTTTAAAAAATATATATATTTAAGAAAATGAAAAATGAAATTAAGATCAAAAATAAAAAATAAGAATCCGAATGATTAAAATTGTTTTATTTTACAATCAAAAAAAAGACAATTGCATTAAACCGCACAAGACCATTATGTATTTGCTGTTTTCTTAATTTCGAAGTCTTGTTTAAAGTTTCAATAAAATTTATTTTAGGTGATTCAGGTTAAGCTATAACTTCTAACCGAAAAGAGATATTGTAATCTTTTTTACATAAATTATTTTTAAAATATCTTATGAAAACAACATTTTGATAAAATAAACTCTGTCATGGCATAATAACAAGGTAGGCTCGATACGGAGAGACTTTAAAAAGTATCCCTTTATATTTAGTACTGGATTTAGATTGGTTATTTAACGCATATTTGGTCTTTCTAACCTACTGCATGTATATGTAAAACGAAACGAAGGCTGAACGTCGTGAAAGAAACGAGCAACAATATTTTTTTATATGGAAAAATGTATTACTTACCATTCATGATTGAGAATTTACTAAAGTATTCCTGTTACAACTTTCGCAGAGATGTTGTGGTTGGTTTTAAGAAAAAGCAAATTCGACTGCGTTAAATTAGTTTTATCGCAACTTCAAAATTATGTTTCGCTGATAGAAATGTGAATGTCGGGGTTGCCATGGTACAAGAAATTATTTTATTGGGTATGCGCTCTTTTGTTTCCAATAAGGTGAGAGGCATTACACCAAAAGAACACTCGTGGTTGAATGAGACTTTCAGGATTGCAGTCAGATCCAAAGAGCAGACCTTTCAGAATTGACATTCTAACAAGAATACTGACACTAAAAGACTTCGCATTGAGCAATTTCACAACGCCCAATATTTCTGTACGAAGCTGGCTTTCGAGAAAAGGTTCTTCTCTGCCCCAAAAGGAGCAAATATTTTTGGTCATTTGTCAAAAGAGTTACTAACTCTTTTAAAGAATGCAAATCTTCACAGACTCGGCTTATAAAGCAAACCTATTGGCTATATTCTTTGAACAAAATTTCACTTTCTCGGATAGCACTTAGTTACTGCACTTTGTTGAGGGTAGATCTTCTGAAATGCAAGCAATTTACTTTCGAACGAGGGCAGTTAAAAGGGTTCTTACAAATTTCAACATGTCTTATTGTGCTTAAGGCACTATTACAGTGTGTAGCTATAAAAAACACCTTTTTTTAAATTTTTAATTACCTATTGTTATTAATTTTAATGATTCAAATTTTTTACATAATCTAGAATTATTCTTGAGAAAATAAAAAAAAAATTTATCTTTATAGTAGTTGATTTTCTACAGGGCTTGCTGCAAAATTGCTGCAATTGGCTTTATGCCTCCAGCGTTTATAAAGCTTCTGAAAGTAAAGAATCAAAGTTAAGGGTTGTAGTTGAGCACTCAACCTACGCAAATAATAAAAAAATGGCCTGCGTTGAAAAAAAATGTACAAAAAACCCCCTTTTTTCCAAAACTTTCAGCCATACAACAAAATATATAAAAGTTATTTGTCTTTTTATAAGTCTAGTGCTTAACAGAGTCTTCGATGAATCAAGATTCATCGAAATCGATCAAGTAGAGCTCCAGATATCTTAGAAGCCATTTCGAAAAACCTTGTTTCGAGAAAAACGCAATTAAAGATTTAAAGGTTCTTGATTATCACGCGACATACGGATATAATATATGTCGGATAATATACGGATATAATAACTTTTTTTCTATTTGATTTTTTTTCTAAAATTTTGTATACGTATTCTTAAGACCTTAAAGAACCATTTTCTAACGTAAAAAAATTGATTTTTACACACTGTAATAGTACCTTAAAATGTGGACTTATGCGCTGGCTCGGCCTTTGCGCAACCTATACAACATATCCTGTACAACAGGAGTATTCCCATCTTGTTGGAAGGTCACAAATGTTCAGCCAGTACCTGAAAAGGGCAATGCAACGAACTCTGCAAACTGCGGACCCATTGCGATATATTGTACGTTTTCCAAAGATATGGAGAGCGTAATAAAGTTCAACCTTGCGAACTATCTAAAGCACTACCAACAGCTCAGTAATCGTCAATATAGTTTTATGGAAAACAACATCAAATTGAACCCAAATGCATTCTGGCACACTATTAAATCAAAAAAATCAACCCCATCTAATCCGTATTCGATGTTTTTTAACAATATACACGCAAGCATATCACAGGATCCTGTGAACTTTTTTGGAGACTTTTTTTACTCACTTCATACTCTCCTCTCAATTTCGGAGCGCTCAGTCTTACAATCGAAGATATATCTCTGTCTCTAATACATATGTTTGTTAAAAATAGCATTTCGTTTCTGGCATATCCTTTATTTCAAATTTTTGATAAATCTCTTTCGACAGGCACTTTCAAAAATCTCATTTGTCCTTTTCAGCATGGTTTTTTTGCTTGTCGCTCTACGACTTATAATCTCTTGTGTTTTTCTGAGGACTGCATTTCTACATTCCAGTCTAGACATTATAAGATAAGATTTTGCTTATGGAACTTAACAGCTGGGTTTTCACTCTGTTTATTTAACATGGATAGGATCTTATTTAGCTTCAGAACTTGCTATGTAGTTCTTGATCATTTTCGTTCGTATCCATTTACTGCTACCTCAGGGGTGCCCCATGGCAGTGTCCTTGGGCCCTTGCTATTTCTGTTTTTCATAAATGATATTAGTTTCTGTTTTTCACATTGCAAATATCTACTATATGCTGATGATCTGAAAGTCTATTTATCCATAAATAGCACTGTAGATTTATATATTCTCCAATCTGAGCTCAACAATCTCTTCAATTGGTGCCAAAAAATAGGCTCTTTCTTAACATCAATAAATGCTTTCACATTTGCTTTTCTAAATGCGCTCCTGTGGCCCATAGTTATTTTTTCATTAATAATATTAAATAAAATGAAGTCAATGAAATTTAAGACATTTGTTTTGTTTTCGATTCGAAATTTACTTTTACTTCACACATCAGTTACATAATTTCTAATTCGTATGCTCTTTTGGCATTTGTACTAGGGAAACTGGGGGCGATGGAACAATGTAACATGTCTGACTGTCTCAACCTGGCGAGGCCAGCATAATCTTTGTGAAATCGCCTCAAGTCAACTCAAATCTCCACGTGGTGTTTCCTGGGCAACGTCAAAACTGACAACCGTTAGTTTGGCGGCTAATCTGAGCGGCGGGCCTCCCTAGGTTTAAAATAGGTTGTGCGTCGGGTTTGAAGCCCACCCGTAAAAACCAATTTTAATGAAAACAAATAAGAAAAGAAGAAAAATGATCCCCAAATCTGATGACGACTACCGCAAACGAAAAACTGATAATGATTTACGGATATGCACCTGGAATGTCCGAACCCTTAACTGGGAAGGTGCCTCTATCCAACTGACTGATGTCTTGGAAAGATACAAAGCTGATATCACTGCTATCCAAGAAATGCGATGGAAGGGACAGGGTTGCATTCGGCATGCACTCTGTGATATCTACTACAGCGGCCATGCGGAGAAGCACGAGTTTGGATGCGGATTTGTAGTTGGCAAGAGACTACGGCCCCACGTCCTGCGATTCACACCTGTGAACGAACGACTTGCCATAATCCGCATCAAGGTTAGATTTTTCAATATAAGCCTAATATGTGCGCACGCTCCGACAAAAGACAAGGACGATGAGATCAAGGAAATTTTCTAAGAGCGCCTTGAAAATGCTTACGAGCGCTGCCCCCGCCACGACGTAAAAATCGTGCTTGGTGACTTCAACGCTAAGGTGGGCAAGGAAAATATTTTTGGTCCAACAGTTGGAAAGTTCAGCCTCCACGACAACACCTCCGATAGCGGAATGAGGTTGATTGACTTCGCCGCAGCAATAAACATGGTCGTAAGTAGCACTAGATTCAAGCATCTCAATATTCATAAAGCCACCTGGATGTCCCCTGATCAAAAAACAAAAAATCAAATTGATCACGTTTTGATCGACGGAAGGCACTCTTCCAGTGTATTGGATGTACGCACGATCCGTGGTGCAAACATTGACTCGGATCACTATCTTGTTGCAGCCAAGATCTGTACATGTCTGTGCGCAGCTAAGAGTACACGCAACCCTGCACAGAGAAAGCTAGACGTCGACAAGCTGCAATCGAAACAGACAGCCGATGCTTACGGCACTCGACTCTCACTCTTGCTTCAAAGCACTCCTCCAATCGATGATATATGCGCGCAGTGGACACACATTTCCAACTCCATGCGTGCGGCTGCTGAAGAGGTGATTGGCTACCACCGCCCTCTCCGAAACCAGTGGTACGACCAGGAGTGTCGCGACGCCACTGCAGAGAAAGACGCCGCCTACAAAGCCACCCTGCAGTCGGTTGTAACGCGCGCTGCTAAGGAGCGATACAAAGAAAAGAGGAGGGAAGATAGACATATTTTCAGGCGGAAAAAAAGAGAGGCAGAGGAGATTGAGATGTATGGTGACAGGAATGAGGCCCGAAAATTTTTCGAAAAAATAAGACGCCTTGCCGATGGTTTTAAAACCGGGGCCTCTTCCTGCAAGGATGAAAACGGGAATCTAGTGACAGATGTCCAGAGTACACTGACGTTATGGAGGGAACACTTCTCTAAGCTTCTAAATGACGACACTGACAACAATCCCGCCAATAGAGATGATATTCCGGAAACCCCAATTTTGGATGACAGCGTTGAGGTTCCGCTGCCCGACTATAATGAAGTTCTGACAGCTATAGCTCGGCTTAAAAATAACAAAGCCGCGGGAGCTGATGGATTACCTGCTGAACTGTTTAAGAACGGAGGCGAATTTCTACTTAAATGCATTCACGAGCTTCTATGCAAAATATGGTCGGAAGAATGCATTCCGAACGATTGGAATCTCAGTGTGCTCTGCCCAATCCACAAGAAAGGCCCAATCCACTATCTGTGCCAATTACCGTTTAATAAGCCTTCTTAATATCGCATATAAGGTCCTGTCGAGCGTTTTATGTGAAAGATTGTAAACGAACTGATCGGACCTTATCAGTGTGGCTTCAGACCTGGAAAGTCCACCATCGACCAGATTTTCACGCTACGACAAATCTTGGAGAAGACTCAAGAAAAACCAGTCGACCCCCACCATCTTTTTGTCGACTACAAAGCTGCCTTCGACAGCCCAATAAGGAAGCACCTGTACTCCACCATGTCTGAATTTGGTATTCCTGCAAAACTAATACGACTTTGCAGGATGACACTGAGCAACACCAGCAGCGCAGTTAAAATCGGGAAGGACCTCTCCCCACCATTTATTACTTGAAAGAGAGTCAAGTCGAATGGGTCTGTAAGTGAATGCAGATAAGACGAAATACTTAGTATCAACAAACAAACAGTCCCACCGTCTTGGAACCCACGTTACCGTTGACAATACCTCCTTCGAGGTTATGAAGAACTTCGTTTATCTGGGATCCAGCATTAATTCAACCAACGACATCAGCATTGAGATCAAACGAAGAATAACTCTTGCCAACAGGTGTTACTTTGGGCTCAGTAGGCAATTGAGAAGCAGCGTCCTCTCTCGACGAACGAAAATCACGCTCTATAAATCGCTCATCATGCCCGTCCTACTTTACGCATCACAAACCTGGACGCTGAGCAGTTTAGATGAAAAGACTTTAGGAGCATTCGAGAGAAAGATTCTTCGTAAGATCTACGGACGTAAGATCAATCTGCGTCAATGGCGAGTATCGAATACGGTAGAATGATGAAGTGTATGAGCTGTACGCTGACATCGACATAGTCAAGCGCATTAAAATCGAGCGGCTTCGTTGGCTTGGTCATGTTCAGCGCATGAAAGATGCTCCAGTGAAGAAAACATTCGATTCGGTACCCAGCGGCGGTCAACGCAGAAGAGGACGACCGCATCTTCGTTGGAAAGACCAAGTAGAGGACAACCTGACGAAGCTTGGAATTTCCAACTGGCGCCAGCAAGCGAAAGACAGAAATGGCTGACGCAAATTCTTAGATGAGGCCAAGACATACGGTTGTAGCGCCAACTAAGTAAGTAAGTAAGTACTATTATTTTGGCATTTGTACTATAGCTCAGATTTTGCTGACACGTAAACGCTCAAGTTACTTAACACTTCATTTGTTCGCTCGAAACTCGAGTATGCGGTTGTATTTTGGAGGCCGTTTTATCATATCCACATGAATCGACTTGAATGACTTCAAAACAGCTTCCTAAGATTCGCTCTTCGTTCTGTTCAATTTATTGAATTTACTCCCTCATACAACGCTAGATGCTTGCTTTGGAATCTTAAGACCTTGAATAGTAGAAGATCCATAGAAAGAATTAGTTTCAATATGAATAAAGTTCAAACTTATGAACTATCTAGACCACTACCAACTCCTCAGTGATCGTCAATATAGTTTCCGTAGGGCCCGCTGTACTATTGACCTTATAGCATTCTTAACAGAAAAAATGGAACCAATGCGTTCACATTTTCTAGAGAGAGCAAGGTTGTTGCTCTGGATGTTTCAAAAGCGTTTGACCGAGTATGGCATAAAGCCATGTCAAAACTAATTCCATACGGTGTTGGTGGTAACTGTGCTCGATGAATCACGTGTGCTTTCATTGACACGTAACCCAATCCACTCGTTTGCTGAAGACATTTATCATCTGTCATAGCTCAAGCTCTATGAAGATTGAGAGAAAGAGGCAAAAAAAACCAAAACTGTTCAGGAGAACGCTCATTTTCTACATGAAAACTAATTAAATACTATTTACGCGCAACTTTGAACAAGAAGCTGTTAAATGCACTAGCCTTACAACGAAATACTGAAAATCTTTGTTTTTATTCTTTCGTAATAAAATACTACACTGAGAAAAAAACATACTTTAAAATGAAACAAAAAATTTTAAAATAGAAATAAGTCATTTACTTTTCTGCAAAACAAAATTTAAAACAAACGTGTTTTATTCTCAACTATAAGCTCATTTCTGTTTTTTGTATAATTTTTTCTTATTATTTCTTTCCAATAACAAAAAAAACTTCGCTTTCAGAGATTGAATTAACAAATTATGTACAGGAGAATCACTGAAAATTATTGCCAGACAGCAGAGACCCTGATTTTACATTTGAATGTTTGAAAAAATTTTTGAATTAGTCTTACAAATATTGAACATAAGATACGAACTAATTAATTATTTTAGTATTGAAAACATTTCAAGCCGCAATGAAATGGCAACTTTATCAAATAAAGTCAAAAAATTTCTCCCAGGGTCCCGAATCTGACATCGAAAAATCGAAAAATTTAAACGAAAAAATGGCATTATAATTCATTTGTTTAACATTTAATAACAATATTTTTAAATTATGTTTTAAAATATTTGTTTTAAATATTAAAGTTTTTGCATGAAATTTTTCGTTTAAATAAATGTGTAAAAAGTTAACATTTTTACAATGAAAGTATATTTTAAAACATTGTTTTGAAAACAAAAACTTTTGTTTTAACTTAAACTTTAAAAAAATTTGTGTTTAGCTTAAATGAAATTGTTTCAAGCTCTATTTCAAAAACAAATACGTTTGATATAAACGCAATTTCCTTTAATTTTAACACATATTTCCCTCAGTGTATGTAAATGTGTGTAAAAATAAAAAAAATAAATAAGAACGGTACTATTTTTTTAATTTTTGAGAACATTTCACTTGTGCAACAATTTTTCAATAAAACATTAGATGTATAATTTTCGTCGATTATTTTCATACTTAAAGTATCCATACACTAGGATTGTGTATCCCGGTGTTGAATCGCCATAAAGGCGATATTTTTTTTACCTTTTTGTATAACAGAAACCGAAATATCTCCTTGAAAACCGATATTTCAAGAATTTTTATTTGACCTTTCCATATACAAGATAAATAGACTTTTTTAGCAAAACATCATGTTAGTATTTTTTAGTATCCTAAAGCCTTGTGTGCCTCCTTAAAATTCCGTTTGAAATTTGAAAATCAGTTGTTCAGAAATAAAGTTATACATTTTTGTTTGTTAAATGACCGCTTTACAGTACTTTTAGCTATTTAAATCTAAATTTATAAGTAGAATTTAGTTTGCTCTTTACCATTCTCTTTGGAGTGAAAAAACAAATAAATACATGCATTTAAGAGTCAGATTACTGCTATCAGAACAATTTTACGACGAAAAAACCCATGGGGTAAATATTTACTCCGATTTGTAGTTTACAGGTAAAACTTAAGCGTTTGTAGTTCTTTGGTTAAGACATAATGCCAAAAATTTTGCACATCTTGTGTAAGTTTATTTAATAAATCAATATTTCTTAGTGACCTACATTCTCAGTCGATATAAATTCAGATTTTGAAATTAAATTTTCCCCGAGTGTTATTCCCGTTTTCCCTTTTGGGTTGAAAATTCCCGCAAAACGGGGAAAGTTCCCTTTTCTGGCAACACTAGCTGATTGTGACAAGGTATTTCAATTCACAGGGAGAAGAAGAATAAGATTTCAAATTTTGAGAGCATCTGTACTATCGAGCCTATCTTGTTATAATGCCATGGTTATGCATTGCTTTTTTGATAAAAAATTTTACAAACGTTTTCGTACAACTTAAAAAAATTTTTAAAAAATTTTTAAAAAATCAAATGCCAATTTCAGAAATAGGACTATCTTTGTCCTATTTTTTGAGACAAATTTTGAAATAATTTTGAGAAAATTTTTGTTTTAATTTTAATACAGTAAAGTTTTAACTATGGGTTAGTATTTGCAAAGTTTTAATTTGAAACTATAAGGTTTAAGAAAATGCAGATACATCTAAGCATTGCTAAAGTATAGTCAAAGATTTTTAGCAGTGTATATAGCGGGTAGGTATGTTTAAAACAAATATTGGATCTAAAAGCTAATAGCACCAACTTAAAGATTTGAATCCATTTAAAGATGAACTTGAAGAACATATCAACTATTTTAAGGGGGACGACTAGTTTGACCCCCTAAAATAAATGTGGTTTTTGGGAATTTAAAAATAAAGTATTGCATCAAAGGTTTAAAATTGTAGATATATCGAGCATTAATAGTGAATATACAGTAAATTTTTGAACGAAAATATTTAATTTTTAGAAAGTTATCCGCCATCTCCTAGTCTCCAAATAAAAAAGTTCTGCCACTGCTGCAGTGATTGCGGCCTTCACAGTGCCTGAAATCAGAAAACTTGCTTTAAATTAATTAAAAAACTATCTTCCAGTTTATTAAACTAGAAGATATTGCCCATACCACGACCCACGGTTGTAAAAAAAATTAATATGCAAAAAAAGGCGGGTTTTTAAAAAGATATTGAAAATTTCGTTCAAGTTTGATGGTTTTAGGCATGGCAAAATTACATTTATCATCCATGAGGATGAAACATAAATGGGCAATTCACGATCTTTTACATTGCAAATTTGTGCAATAGTAAAAATTTGCCACCAATTGTGAACAGCAAAATTATTTTATTGGAAATTGTGCTTAAGCAAATTTATGTCGAAAAATAGCTTAAGGCTTTCTTTATTTTCCATATCAGCTGTCAGTGTGCATTTCAGTATTGCATAAGTATAGTCTATATAAACTAGAGATTTTTAGTGTTGCTTATTTGAAAAAGCGTAGTAAATGCATCACTGTACATTTTGTTAGTGTAGAGCAGGAGTGGGCAAACGGTCAATCGCAGACATTTTAAATAATTTACTAGGTTAATTTCAAATCTTTTTATTTAAATATGTACTTTAAATATAGCTGATGATGAATTAAAAATCTATTGTACAACTGACGTGACTAATTCCCAAGTAGTGTATCTACTCCCTTCTATTTATTTTACTACATGCGTACGCACTTTTTATTTTTACTCCCCGCTATACACTTTCTTTTAATACTGCGCTTGCGGTGAGATCAAAGATAACAAGATAAGAAACTTATAAAACAACCTCAAAAAAAGGTTTGTATATTTGTGCATCAAAAAATTATGCCATTTGCTGAGAAAACAAATTTGCCTTTGCATAAATTAGTTGCTATGTCTACTGACAGAGCACCTTCAATGATTGGTAGAAATAATGGATTTTTAGCCCTTTGCAAGAAAAATGAACAGTTTCCTGATTTTATATCATTTCATGGCATAATTTATAATAATGCGTTATGTGCAAAAATATTGAATGCTAATGATATTATGGACGTGGCAGTGAAAATTGCTAATTCGATAAGAGCGCGAAGTTTAAGGAGGCATCTCTTCCTTAGTCAATTTGAAGACAATAACTCTGAATATGAAGATTTACTCCTTTTTTGTCATGTTAGATGGCTCAGTCGAGGAAGCTTTTTGGAAAGATTTCTAAATCTTTTGCCTGTAGTTATTGCATATATGGACACATTGGGAGAAAAACATTTACAATTGGAAGATCCAATATGGGTAAAAAAATTAGCATTTCTTACGGATTTTATGGGCCTTTACAACTCGCTGAATTTACAATTACAAGGAAAGGGAAAAAATATTATTGAGTTGTTCAGGTCAGTAAGGGCCAAATTAAAACTTTTTGCTTCACAATTCAAAAAGTCAAAATTTAAAATAGTTTCCATATTTATAAAAACATATTAAACTTACTGGTGAATGTAATATTGAAATGTTTTGTTCTGAATTGGAAAATTTTTATCAAGAATTTGAGAGACGATTTGCAAATCTCAATAAATTTCAACCGATATTTGAATTTATTGTATTTCCTTTTGGAGAATTCGATAACGAGGATATTTCAGCAAATCTGGCTCATATTTTTCAATTGAATTCATCGGATGTAGAGTTAGAAATTTTAACAATACAATCAGATATAGTTCTGAAAGCACGTGCAAATGAAAATAATTTTTGGAATTTATTACCAGAAGAAAAATACTCATTATTTTGATCAACCGCGTCGGAAGTGAATTTCATCTGGGGGGCAGTGCAAATGGGGGGGCAGTACAAATGGTGGTGCAAAAAAAGTTTACCAAAATTTCTTCACATGAAACATGAAGAAGAGAGAAAGAAGAGGAAAATGTATAATACAAAAATATTATCGTTGTAAAAAAACTGATATTTTGAATAACTTTTCCTTTTAAATTTTTTATATAGCTAAAAAAGTGGGGGCAATTGCCCCCCTTTCCCCCGCTTCCGACGCCAATGATTTTGATCGGTGTCAATGAGGATCTTTGCATTTTTTGGTTCCACTTATCGCTCTCTATCTATTCGATTGTGTATCAGTGATTACAAACCTCTCTTTGAAAGACTTTTCGATGAAGTGGAATGTCATACATTTACATCAAAAAATTTATCAAAAATATTTAACAATTAAGAACACTGCACAAAATATTAAATACAATGAATTTAATATATTGCTATTAGTAAAGACCTTAGTACAATTTTTTTTAATTAAACCCACTTTTCAAAGTCTATCGCGCATCAATAAAAAAAAATAATGTAGATCATACCAGTATTAAGTTTGCCCACCCCTGGTGTAGAGTAAAAAATATACTCCACCATTTTGTAAATGCTATAATGCAAGACCATTTGCACAGGATTGTGAATAGCCCTATTATGATAAGCTTATAAATTTTACCACTAGCCTTGCATCAATAAAAATACATTTGCTATTTCAATTATCATAAATTCATCTTTTTATTTACAAAATTTCATTAAAATAATTATTTCATAAAAAAACAATGATGCCATTGCATTGCATCTATAAAATACATTTGCTATTTCAATTATCATAAATTCATCCTTTAATTTACAAAATTTCATTAAAATAATTATTTTATAAAAAACAATGAATGTTACATTGTTTCATCATGAGGCAAAATAATAAAATAAGTGGCAAAAATCTCACTTGTGATTTTTTTTTTATTATTTTAATCAAAGAAATTATCCATTAAATAATCAAAACGATGAAAATGCGAAAAAGTTTCGATTCTGTTTAAATTGTCACAGTGTCTAACTTGACACACTTATTTTTGTATAGCCATTTAAGGGCAGGTTCTCATGAAACTCGAACTATTTTTTTTTTTAATTTTTCGATAGCTTATGACGTGTAGAATATGTTCCCAACGTTGTTTGGCCGATAACGATTGCATACAAAAGCTATCGCATACGAAATAAGTCCATATTTTCATAAACGCACTCGAAAAAATTGTTTTAAAAACCACGTTTTCTGAAAAATAATGTTTTTTAAACTGGTCTCCACGATATTTTAAGAACTACTCTATAGATTGATTTTAATTTTTTTTAAAGCAGATAAAATTAGCTGGATTCTAAATCTATATTCAGATAATATTGACCTGTTATTTTTTTAAGCACTTGACAAGACGAAAAATATGAAAAAAACGCTACTTAAAATTCAAATGTCCACCATTTTTGTAATTTTCAACTATTTGTTGAACCTAGAATAGGTTCAAGCTTCAATAACCATAAAATAATTTATAAAATTTTTTGTATCAGATGACATGACCGTGCGGTGCGATGGAGACCGTTTGGGTACCTTTGTATCTCAATGTGACTTTTGACGTCATATTGACACTTTACATTACTATTTTATGCACAAACAAATATATTTTCCCAACCCTTTAGAATCAATAAATACTCCCAAAAAACTCAAGAAGTTGATTTACTTCATTCTATGAAAAAAAAAACAATCAAGAGCATCACAGTGTTTTTGGGGCCCTAGATGAGAACCTGCCCTTAATTTGATTTGCAGATCAAGTCGATTTAAGAAAAATCTGTTAGAAAATGACGTTTATATTTGGAATCGTAAAAACATTACGAAAAACCTTTTGTCAACCGTTATTTTTCTTACCAAAAAACTTTTTACATGGTTTTAGTTATGAGCTATTTGTTATGGCATCTTGTTATGGCATTTGAAAGGTAGTTTGGCAAATATTTAACCCTATGCGAGCTTTTAATCACACTCGCATGTTACAAAAACCTTCGGGTATTCGAAATAGTTTCTAAGAATTTCACGAATAACACAAATTTTTTAAATACAATAGCTAAACGGAAAAATGTAATTCATAAACTTTTAATGAAAGCTGTTCATTAAATTTTTCTTGACCATTTTATGAATAAATTCATTATTTTTAATGGTTTTTTCGTTAACTTAACGAAAATTTTCATTAAAGTTTATGAACGAGTTCACAAATTTTAATGAAAGCAATTCATACATATTTCTTCAGAGCAATTCTGAGATATGAATTTATGAATAAGTTAATGAACAGTCTTTATTAAAATTGCCTGGAACATTGCTTTATTGTAGCGGTGGGTAATGACACAAATTGTTCTACTTCATTGTTGTTTGTGAAAAGTAATAAGTTAAAAGTGCTTAGAAGTAAATTAAAGATTAATAAAAGTGTATTTACCAGTGAGTAAAATATTTAACGTAAAGAATAAAAAATGAGCTCAGAATAAATTTTGAGCTTTGTGCAAAAAAGAATACAAAAATATAAAAACTGCATTTTATTTCTAAAAAGGACACGTTGCGTTCTCAATTTTGTGCACAATTGTTTGGTGGTGTCAATATTTAGAGTCTTATAAAACAAAAACTATTGGCAAATGTTTGCAGCAATCAAAAACACAAAGAAGCGCTAGCGCTCCGAACTGTGCAGCCGACGAGTGTATTACTAACGAAGCCGATCGCATTGCTAGCGCAGATGAATCAGTCAATTTTTGCTTAAAATACTTCTTAATTTTGCGAATATTGATTCGAAATTGTTCTTCCCTAATTATTTTAATTGTTTTCATTTTATGTGTCAAAATAACACTTATTTTTTGCCATTTTTACTCAAGACTGTAAACATTTTAATAAAATAATTAAAATTTATGAAAGAAAAACTTCTGAATATAAATACAATACATTTTCATTTAAATTTATTAGGTAAAGTGTGTAAATATTCCACCATTTCTTTCAACAATTTCATAAATAAAAAAAGGAACTCAAATTTCCATTAAAATTTAATAAAATTTGAATGAACTTCTTCATTAGTTTTATGACCTTTTCTCTAATTTAAATGAAATTTTTCATTAAATTTTGTGAACATATTTGAAATTTTAACGAACATATTCATAAAGTTGAAAGTTTTTTCATATATTTGAATGATTTTATTCATTAAACTTTAATGATATTTTTTATTAAATGATACGTAATCATTAATTTTGTTCATTAATTTTCAAGTTTATGAATACTTTTCATTAAATTTAACGAACGTGTGCGTTGGTTCAAAAAGAACGAATATTTTCATTAAAACAACGCACAAAATCACTAATTTTATGCACATTTTCCGTTCCGTGTATGTTAAAACTAAAACAATTCCAGCTAACACACCTCTCACACAATTCTAAATTCTCACTTCAATAGAATCGATTAAGATTTTTTTATTTTAAAAATCTGTGCAAAAATAAAAGCATTTACTTAAGCAGTTTTCTTAAAATCTAGCAACTTGCATACTTCTTGAACTAAAAATTATCAAGTTTGATGAACTGTAATATTTGTTTGAGTAAAGCTTAGTGAAAAACTTTTTGTTCCTTATTCTTGAACATGAGAAAAACAATTTTTCAACAAAATTAGTGTTTGATATAATTTACTTTTGCCAGCCAAAATTTGATAAATACTTTTATGTGCGCTCTTTACTTAAAACCGAAAATTCAATAGAACTCTTGATAGAAATAAATTTCAAGGACTCTTGATAAAACTCTACAAAAGTATTATAATCAAATTTTAGTAAAATCTATCGCTCTAACATACGTGACGAATTTATCTCTTTTAGCAATATGAAGGTGTATTTTTCTTGCATTAAACTTATTTGATTAGGAAAATTGTATTCAGTGAAATTTACCAAAAATAAGCTTTTCTAATTAAATTTTGAATATAATTTGTAACCACGTTTTAACAAAAAAAAACATAATGTTTTACCACATTTGAGCACGTTGCGTATCTATATATTTCGTCCGTTCTTGATCGGCATTTTGATTTTTTTTTTTTTAGTTTGGCATGACTTTGGCTTTTGTTGATGGTTTTTAAATTGACGCTTTTCAATGTTGATGTTATGTGATGATCACTTTTTGTTCTTTTATTGAAACATTTTTTATTTTCTTTTTTTTTTATAATTTGCTCATGCGTAAAGATAATTTTTAACCATAGTTTATGATGGGTGAGAGTATTTTTCGTATAAAATCTTTTTGTAATTTTATAGAAATTCACTGAATTCCGAGTAAATGCTTGACACCTTGTTTAAAAATATTTTCTACTAAATTGATTTTGCAAAAATCTCACTTTTTTTAAAGCAACTGGAGAACTTTTGAAAAACTTTCTTTTGAATAACAGCCGTTATAAATTGAAATATTTTGTGTATTTAAGATTAAAAAAAAAACACACAATATTATTAAAACAATTTTGCTACGATTTTCCGCACTAGTTTTTGCCACTTCGCTGGTTTGTTTGCGAATGAATGAAAATCAACGCTGGAAAATCGTGAGCCAAGCGAGCCAGATCGTCGTTCACCCAGTAGATCGCTGAAAATGCTGATTTTTAATTCTATGAGTTTGTTTTTTTTGTTGTTGTTAGTGTTGTTATTGTTTTTGTAATGTTGTTGTTCTTGTTGTTGTTTGTGTTGTTTGTGCTCAGTCTTTAATCGCAAGCGCAGCAACATCGAATTAGCTTTCGCTATAGCCTTCGTTGTGACTCGTGCTGTTGGCGATGAGCTTTTGTTTGGCATGTCTGCGATCACGAACCCATCACTTTATTGTTTAATTTTATTTTAACTTTATTTTTTTATGTTATTTATTTCAAATAATTATTTTAATGCCATGTTCTTTGATGGAAAACACAAGTTTTCCAAAAATTGCTGCATACTTTTAGGCACGCAAAAATATGTTAACAATGCATTCAGTTGAGTTTATTGCCTAATTTTGCTTTCAAAATGTTCAAAAAAGTGTTGAATAGTAAAGTAAGTTAAAGTCAAACTTCCACATGTACCCGGTCTTATTCGGGGAAATCATTAACAATTTTATCCTACAAATACAGTAGACGCGCAGAAATTAGAACTCTCTCAAATTAGAATCATCCAGAAATTAGAATCAAGCAACGAACGCTCGAAAATTAGAACTTGATTCTAATTTCAGAGCGCTTTTTCGTTGTACTTTATTTGACGAATTTTTGGGATTGTTATTACTTTTTTCGCATGAACAAATAAAACTAAAAAGGGGAAGCACCAAATTATGCACACAGTTGTTCTCCTTGCTAATGTCGTAACGACTAATACATATTATAAGGCTGGTATACCAGTAGTGTGTTTGATGTGTTATCAATAAAAGTGGTCGTGTTTTGCTATACTTTATGTATGTATAAAAAGTAGGTGGAAATAAGAGCTTGACAATGTCACAATGGCGCAAGAAAAACATACTATTTTAGAAACAAATGTGAAGATTTTAAAGAAACTTGACGAGGGTGTTCAAGCAAAGCGTCTAGCTTTGGACTTTAACGTCTCCACATCTGCCATCAGTTATATAAAATCAAAAAAAGAAATAATATTAGATGCTGCTTCCAACACTTACCATGAAGCAAAATGTAAATCCTTACATAAAGCTGAACATCCAGAAATGGAAGCTCGCCTTTACGACTGGTTTTTAAGTAAACGTGAAAAAAGTGCACACTCACGGAACCAATACTAAAAGCAAAAGCCAAAAAAATATTTGGTGAAATATGTGGAGATAGAGATGAAAATAATTTTCACGCAAGCGATGGATGGATGGTTCACCAAATTTAAGAATCGACGTGGTACGTTTATTTAAAAATTGGTGATGAGCTGCTGTCTAGTAATGTTGGCGAGGTCACCCCATTCTTACACAGATTTCGTTCGAAGATCAACGAAATGGGATTAACAGATAATCAAATTTACAATGTCGATGAAACGGGATTATTTTATCGCAGTCTGCCAGACAAAACATATGTCGCCGCTTTCGAAAAAAGCTCCAGGGCATAAAATACTAAAGAAACGCCTCTCGGCGTTAACGCTGACGGTAGTCACAAACTGAAACCATAAGTAATTGGCAAAGCAAAAAAACCAAGATGTTTCAAAGGATTCAAGAATCCACTTCACTATGATTTTTCTAACAATGCCTGGATGACTTCACGTATCTTCCAACACTGGTTTCATAAAATATTTATAAAAAAGGTAGGTACAAAAATGGAATCTTATTTCTTCTTTGCTTATAGTTCTTAAAAACTTTTTTAACAGGCCATAAGCTTTTCTAAACAAAATAACTTGACTCCAAAGGCTCTTTTGCTGATTGACAACTGCTCTGCTCATGCTCCCATTGAAGAACTGCAAAGTGATGATGGAAACATAGTAGCTTATCTTTTGCCACCAAATGTGACAGCAGCTGTGCAACCTATGGATCAGAATCCAATAAAAGTAACAAAACTGATTTATAGAAAACAACTATTATCTCAACTAATCGGTGAAGATGGTGATTTGAATAATCTTTTGAAATGCCATCCATTCGATTCGGAATCCAATAATACTCTTGCAACAGGCTTGGAATGAGTTGCCACAAGAGCTGTTGAAAAATGCATGGTCAAAACTGATGAATTGGGATTCTAGCGATTACGACAGTGATGATGATTTGCTACTGGCACAATTTCGGCACACCTGCGAGACTTACGATGAAGTTATCCAAACCAATTTAAATCTTTTGGCGGAAGTTGTTCCAAATGTTAGAGTCAGCATTCAGGAAATTGACACATGGAATGAAGATGCCTTTGAAGACATTTCTGAAAGTAAGCTCAACAGCAATAATGAGGCATCAGATGATGGCGACGACGATATTGTTGATGCCACTCCAGCTATATCTCACTTAACAGCTATCGCAAGCGTTAATAATTTGTTAAAATGGTGCAAAAATCATGAGCCTTTTTCGTCAAAGCACACTAGCAGTCTCTTAGCCTTGTGAAACGATATTGTCTTAGAAAGCGTACGAAAACCGCAAAAGCAAACAAGTATTATTGATTATTTGGCAAAATTAAATTAAATAACTACCTATTAATAAAATTTTGCAATCATATTGTATCGTTTCTATACTTTTTGGGGTAAAAAAAAGAGTTCAGAAATTAGAATTTTTCGGAAAAAAGAATTACCCTAATTACCAAGTGGTTCTAATTTTCGAGCGTCTACTGTAGTACAAAATATAAACTATAAAATAGTACTTGAAAAACTATTGTTCAATTTAACCCTGCTTTGATAACCTTATTAGAAGTCGCTCAAAAATTAACCATACGTCCATCAGATGTGTCATTGTTTCCGTGGCTTAATGTTATGTTAATAGCAAATAAACATTTCTTTACTAACATGGCTTTATTACATATTCCCTTGTTATTCAAACACATTTCTTTATAATTTTTTTTTATTTAAAAATGAGAATAAAAATTACAGTAAAAACATTTCACGAGAGAGAGAGCAAAAAAAGAGAGAGAATGCTACGTCGCACAGACGTAGGTTGGCAAAGCAGGGTTAAAGCTGTTTTCATTGTGGCGGTGGCGTTTTCACTTTGTGCAGGGAGGAATCATTAAGATACTTTTTTTTCAGATTCAGAGAAAAGAGCGGTTGAAATGTGTCAGATTTTAGGGATTGATGACTAAAAAAAGTCAGCAAAATTGTTGTTTTTGTATTTCGATGACTAAAAAAAAAGGTCAGCAAAATTGATATTTTGGATTTTGATTTGGCTCAGTGGGCATTTTGAGCAAAATAAGTGTGAAATTTTGGTGTATTTTCACTGTATCGTATTGTATGGGAAAAGTTTTACTGTATTTTTTCCTATTTTTTGGAGCAAAGAAGTTTATAAAGTGTCCAAAAAGTATAAATTACGCCAACAAAATTTGGGTAGTACGACCTCAAAATGACCACCGAGTATGTATGCACACTTCAACAAACAAAACATGTAGCTATTTAAAATTACATCATAAAACAGTCAACAATCAGTCAAAATTCGGAAAAAAAATATAAAACTGTTTGAGAAAAGAAACCTACAAATTAACGCTCACAATACATACATGCATAAATCTGTGTCAGGCCGCAAGGTTCAGAGGTAGTGGAACTGCAGTTCCATTAAAGAATTGATAACTTCCGTAAGAATTTTCCATCTAGATAATAAATTGTATTTGCGTATCTGCGTATCTGAGTATCTGCAAATTCATTAACATTCAACCTAAGCTGCCGAGGTCTTTAAAGCTAGTTAGTAGAAGTCAAAGCTACGATCTAGAATCTTTTAACACTTCATTAAAAATCAATCTTTCAGTAACAACAAAAAACAAAAGAAACCGCAAGATTTGCAGCGTTTATATGCAAATATTAGTATAGCGTACTTTAACATTCAAGCATTCAACAGCAGATCGCTTGTACGAGAACATCAGTTGCAGATCGTTGCGCAGATAAGTTGGCTCTTCCGTCGGAAGCGCTCTGTAAACGCTCGATGTTTGTTTGATGCTGGTTGTTTGTTGTTGTTCCTCACCCTTCCCCCGTTATCTTTTGTACTGTACATTTTGTGGTCATTCTCAACGGTGATGATCAGTGTCAAGATTTGACACATTACTCGTTACTTTGGTAATGGATATCATATGAAATTCCACTAAAATCTCGTTTATTTTTCTTTACCGCTTCATGCTAAATGAATGCTTCTCTTGAGGCACTTGACCATAACTTCTTTTTGTGCTGCATTTTCTAGTTAGTAGCTCGATATAGTAGCTGCGTATAAAATAAATCTTTCTTATATAGATACTAAGAAGCTATCTGTCAGAATACGCAAATATTATTTTTATATTTTTTTTTTCTTTGCTATTGTTCTTTTGTAGCAAGCATGGAATTCTAGTTGAGTCTCTATCGTAGGGTACTTCATCTGATGGTCCATTGTTTTGCATTTGCATGCATACTTCTGTTGCTGTTTTTTTTTCTTTCTTTTGAGGTAATTAACATATTTAACTGTTATTTATTTTGGCATTTAGCTGTTTTAACATCTTTTGCAGATATAGTAAACTAACTATGGATAGAATTTTGTCCATAAAAATTGAAGGAACATGGTAAAAGCCGAAAGTTTTAACGATCTTTTCGGCACTATAAGGAAATTTATTAATATTTTTTGTTGAAGCCTTTAGTACATTCGACTCGCGTCGTTTCAACACTGAGGTCGTGAAGTTCGACTAGCCAACGGTAATTGTGTATGTGTTACATCCGCTGATGCGACTGACACAATTAAAGTACAGTTTTTAAATAGAATCAAAACGATTCGTAATTTGTGATGGCGTTATAAATCTACGATTTGGCCAAATAATTTCCTTTACACTGAGCATTCTTCTTGAGCTAGGGAAGCCTAGTTTTCGGAATAACCTACTAAATTAAAAAAAAGAAGCCTTTAGTATTATATTGTACCAGATGAAACACGGCGCGTTGCTGTCCTTGTCGAACGCCCATAAAATATCAGGTAATTTTTTAACATAAATTATTTTTGAGACCTGACTTTTTTGTAAAAAATATAAAAACAACATTTTGGCAAAAATAAATTTCGCCAAAAAACCATGGGGTTCCCTTGCTGTTTGGATGACAAAAACAATAAAACCATTTTTGCGCAAAACTGGAAGAATTTTTGCAAATGAATGCTACACCATAAAAAATGTAGTCAGAAATGCAATTTTAACTTGTTTTTATTTTAACAACAAAAAAACTATTGAGTCAGTTTTTGAGTAAAAAGTCAATATTTTAGACATTTTGGAAAAAAAATATATGCACTAACTGAACGGTACAGTTCAAACTATTTTTGCAGAATTTTTAAAAAAATTTCCTGAACAAAATGCAATGTTTTTCATAGAAAAAGATGGCAAATTTTATTAGCTTTTAAACAAATATAAATTGATAAAAATTGTGTTATTACTATGTTGATTTTATATGATTTAAATGCAAATTCTAATTGTTTGATAGTTTAAAATCGTTTGTTGAGCTTAATTTTTATTATTTTATTAGCTTCGTAGTTATATGCAAAATACTGAAAAAAACATTTCTTGTTTTTTTCGAAATGATGAATTCTTAGCCAAAAAACCATTTAAGCCTTTTGCGTCACAACTTACCGTTAGTTAATATTAAAATGTTATATAACAAAATTTATGTTTTTAAGAGTAGCATCTGAAACCAACGTGTCCCGGGAACTTTTCTAAAAATTCAAAAAAGTGTGAAGGTCTAATATTCCGATTTTGATTTTCATAGCGGGCCTTACCTATAGCGAATTTAGTTTATTCCCATTTTCTTTTATGGAATCACACAACTGTACCATTAGATGATTTCAGGCCCGCCGAGAGGGAAGGGAAACGACGACAAAATAATTTTTTTTTTTTAATTTGAAGTTAGTTAAAAAACTGCTCATTTTCATTGTGCAATAATCATTGCTCGTTTGATTTGTTGTACATCCGAAATTATTTACAAACGGCTGCTGTTCGGCCGCTGTTTGGTCGCTGTTTGACCAAAAAATCCTACAAACAACCCTTGTACGACCCTCGTACGGCCGAGAAAATATTTAAAATTAGGCCTTATACGTGCCATGTTATGTTATGTTATGTTATGTTATGTTATGTTATGTTATGTTATGTTATGTTATGTTATGTTATGTTATGTTATGTTATGTTATGTTATGTTATGTTATGTTATGTTATGTTATGTTATGTTATGTTATGTTATGTTATGTTATGTTATGTTATGTTATGTTATGTTATGTTATGTTATGTTATGTTATGTTATGTTATGTTATGTTATGTTATGTTATGTTATGTTATGTTATGTTATGTTATGTTATGTTATGTTATGTTATGTTATGTTATGTTATGTTATGTTATGTTATGTTATGTTATGTTATGTTATGTTATGTTATGTTATGTTATGTTATGTTATGTTATGTTATGTTATGTTATGTTATGTTATGTTATGTTATGTTATGTTATGTTATGTTATGTTATGTTATGTTATGTTATGTTATGTTATGTTATGTTATGTTATGTTATGTTATGTTATGTTATGTTATGTTATGTTATGTTATGTTATGTTATGTTATGTTATGTTATGTTATGTTATGTTATGTTATGTTATGTTATGTTATGTTATGTTATGTTATGTTATGTTATGTTATGTTATGTTATGTTATGTTATGTTATGTTATGTTATGTTATGTTATGTTATGTTATGTTATGTTATGTTATGTTATGTTATGTTATGTTATGTTATGTTATGTTATGTTATGTTATGTTATGTTATGTTATGTTATGTTATGTTATGTTATGTTATGTTATGTTATGTTATGTTATGTTATGTTATGTTATGTTATGTTATGTTATGTTATGTTATGTTATGTTATGTTATGTTATGTTATGTTATGTTATGTTATGTTATGTTATGTTATGTTATGTTATGTTATGTTATGTTATGTTATGTTATGTTATGTTATGTTATGTTATGTTATGTTATGTTATGTTATGTTATGTTATGTTATGTTATGTTATGTTATGTTATGTTATGTTATGTTATGTTATGTTATGTTATGTTATGTTATGTTATGTTATGTTATGTTATGTTATGTTATGTTATGTTATGTTATGTTATGTTATGTTATGTTATGTTATGTTATGTTATGTTATGTTATGTTATGTTATGTTATGTTATGTTATGTTATGTTATGTTATGTTATGTTATGTTATGTTATGTTATGTTATGTTATGTTATGTTATGTTATGTTATGTTATGTTATGTTATGTTATGTTATGTATGAGAGGTTCTTATAACAAGCTAATTTGTCCATATTTGGAGAATGAGATGGATAATGAATAATGAATGACGGCAAAAAATCCTATGTTATGGCAGCTTATGTTTACTTTTTTTGTTCTTGTTTATTTTTGTTTGATCTTGAAACCCTTCCTTTGCTCGAATTTTAATAGTGCATGCTTCAGAAATATGTTTTTATTTCCTATTGGATCAAAACGTTAAAAGTTCTGAGAACTCTCATAAGAACATAGTACACTAACGACTCATAGCTTATCACAGTGGAATAGATTACAATTAAATTGCGAATATTTTATATGTTAAAGCTTGGGAAGTTTATTATAAAATATTATAAAATGTCAACTATCATAAATAATTCATACTCAAGTGCTAAAATTTGACAAATATGAGTTCGTAGTTCTTATACACAAAAAATCCTTTAAAACGTTTTGTTGCAATATGTTGTGAAGAGCATAAAAATGAGTACGTAAGAGTCTAGTCTGCTTAGTTGGGTCGAAAAAAACAAATTTTTTATAATTTTTCGATTTTTCCAGCCCTAAGTTGTTCCTGTCTTTTAATTCCACATTTTCCACAATTTAGTTATGGATTTTTTGTTTCAATCATTCTTAAATGTTGTAAAGAACAAAGAAATCGAAAGAAACTATGCCCGAATCCAGATTCGAACCGGGGACCTCTGAGTTTATTGTCTAGCGAGCTCTTCACTAGACTAGAATGGCCGAGTTGGAGAAAAAGAGTAAGGAACTTCGTTCCTGACGGGGGTCGCCTGACCACAGCACTTTTTTTTAAATACGGATAGTTAAATTATTCGTGGAATGGATCATAATGAAAAGTAACGAACCTTTTTAGCAAAAATTACAGAAAATATTTAATTTCATTAAAATTGGTCTATTTTATAATCACACTCATACTTAACCTAAAAATATTAAATTTACCTGAAAAGTTTTAAGTGCCTATATATTTTTACTTCATCCAAAATTTGCCTATTTTTCGGACAGACAGTTATCTTTATTGAATTAAACATTGAAAACGTATGCGTACATTTTTTCATTAATGGATATGACATCAATTTTATACATATAATTTATTTATGTACTCGTATCTGTACGTTTGAAACATTATTCTGTATTTTACAAATAGACTAAGGATTTCACTGATAAAAAAAAATATAAAATATTTTTAAGATACATACAAAAAATATCATAATAAAAGAGAAATTGGTATTTTACAACCATTTGCCACGGATTCTTCTCAAGTTAGTTAAAAATATGGTAAATCTGCTGCTGATCTTAAAAAAATTAATTCCAGAATTTCTTTTTTGTTTCTTGTTGGTAAAAAATAAACACTTTTTTGGAATAAAAATAAAAGTCTTGCATGTTACATTATTGGCTTCAGTTTTAAGGCCATCATTTATGCTGGGTATGTAATAATGCTAATATGAATAACGACAATGCTTACATACGATTAAACCTTGTAGTAAATACTTTGCTCCTCTTTCTCTTGTCCTTGCTATTTTTCTATTCTCAGCTAATTGTTCTTGAACGCAAAAGTCCTCTCTACTAACCATCTTTTTGGTTGTACTGCAAATCCCGGTATATTTCTTCCACTGCGTCTATACGAATATGCTGCTACTACGAAGTGCGCTCACAGTCGTACTTAATTTTTACAATAACAAAACAAAAAAGGAAAACAGCTGTTACGAATTTCAAAAACAGAAATTGCGGCTTATTACTTTATTACCACGGTTGCAAAAAGCGGGTGTAAATAAAGCCTTTTATTTACACAAATTGAATAACTAATGGAATAAAAGCAGTGCGGCTAAACGAATATGCCTCAGTGTATAACAATTACAAAAATTATAAATGTATTATAAAAAAAATAAATTACAATGATAAAAAATTTTCAAGGGGGCCCTTATGTTGTGTCCCCCATGCCCGAACTTAGCTCTCTACGCACCTGGATTTTTTACTTCAGAACTTTCAGCTTACTTAAGAGTAGCAAAATCATAGAAAAAGCGTCGTATTTCAATGGCCCCTTAATAAATGTTTCTCCGCAGTAGAGCATTAAAATAAACAAATGTAAATGCTCGCTTTTATCTTAATGTGATTTTTGAACTTGCATTGCTTTGTTCCTACGGTCTCTTTCAAGTTGAAAAGTTCTCTTTGCTCCATGTCTTCGTTTATGATTAAAATATACCTAAGTACCTAATGTTAATTTTTTTTTCTTTTTATCTTAAGAGCAAAACTTAAGATAAAATAATAATAACTGAATGAAAACTCATTAAGAAGTTTATCGCAAAACAATAACGAGTGTCATCTATTTAAATAAATTGGCTTGGGTGTTGCACTCGTGGACTGGGATATTCTACACATAAACTCTTAAGAACAAAAGCACGAGAAATAAGAAAACACTTAAGAGCTATCAAATTGCATATTGATACACATTTATAATGATAAATCAATTTTTAAATTAATGTATTTCTAATGATAATCAGAACATTGCCAGAGGCGGCAATTGGAAGAGAGAAGGCGCATTCTTAATGGGCGACCAATTTATTTATGGCCAACACTTCAATTCACTTCAATTCATGAGATATGCACGCAAATAGTTGCTAGAATTGAGTGGCGGTAATTTATAACAATAACTGTAATCAAATTCTATCTAACTGTTATGTACTTTTATATGTATGTAGAACAAATATATACTTTAATTAAATAAATATATGCAGGGTGTTTAAGATTAACGTTTCAATCCGTTGCTTGGTTGATTCCTTGGATCAAGACAAGAAAAAATTTAATGACAGAAGGTGTCCATCTCCACCCTGTTTCGAATTGTAAGCGGAAGTATAGCAAGAAATGGCATTAATAGATGGCATCAGCTATAACGCAATAAATTGCAAAGTACTGCAGATAAGAAGTATTGCAGATAGGAATTTTAAGCGGTTTTTGAATTTATTTACTAATATCTGGAAACTCTTTTGGGTATAGAATAGAATAATTTCTGTGGAGTTTTGACAAAACAACTTAAGTCGATCTGAAATTCATTGACAAAACCCTTTAAGTTGATACGAAATTCATATAGACTTAAGTTGTTTTGTCTATGTATTTCAGACAGACTTATGTTGTTTTGTCAAAACTCCACAGATTTATAGCAACTTAAATAAGAAAATATGTTTTTTTATTTCCTTTTTTTCACTTTAAGCTCGTTTTGCAAAAAAGTTCCTACATTTTTTTCTGAGTCTTAAAAATTTTTTTGCATTCCAGAAAATTATCTACAATATTTCATTATGAGGCCTTATCGTAGAGCACCGAATAAGAGCGAATTAATTATTTTATGAAAACATACTATCATTTCTTTTAAAAAAACGCTTCTAAAAAATCACATGTCCGCCATTTATATAATTTTCAACAATTTAATAATATTATAGGTTCAAGCTCCAATGAATATAAAATAATTTATTACATTTTGTTGACTTCCTATATCAGATGACGTGAACGATAGAGGTCGTTTGTGTACCTTTTTTCCAACGTGACGTTTGACGGCATATTGGCACTTCACATAACACTTTATGCACCAAAAAAATATTTTCCTACACTTTAACATTCAAAATCATCAAATCAAGAGCATCACCGTGTTTTTGGGCCTCTAGATGAGAACCTTCAGAAAAATTAAAAAAATAGTTCAAAAATCCAAAACCCGACTACTAAAAAGCACGCTTTGAAAAGTATGAAACAAGAAAATATTCTCATCTGAAATTGTTATGTGCAAAGTATACCATAGGGCAGTTCACGATATTGTTGCATCGTTGCAAATGCAAAATAAACAGCTTTTACAAAAACAAAAAGCATTGACAAGCTTTTGCAACATATGCTTTTTGTTTTTGTAAAAGCTGTTTATTTTGCTTTTGCAACGATGCAACAAGATCGTGAACTGCCCTCATATTTTTTGTCTATTAAATTAAAAACTTAAACATAATATATTTTACTGTATTTAATATATATATATTCATAGTGATTTTCATAGATATTCATAGTGATATATCTGTGGTCACAACAAATAACGACTAAGCTCAAAGTATCGTAAAAAAATATTTTTTAATTGCAGGAACTACGACCCATTTTTTTTTTAAATATATGAACCGTAACAAACAAAACATGTGCAGACATAAGTGATGCTCAATTCTGGGCATAAAACGGATATCTGCATACTGCCATAAATTTGCAATAAAGTAAATTCGATATCGCTTTTTTACGATATTTTGAGTTTAGTCATTATTCCTTGTGACCACAGGATACATGGTCATATATCGCCCTCTATATCGCTTACTACTGTTAGAATGTGTTGTTTTGTTAGGGTAGGTGGCATACGACTACAGATATCTTCTGAACATCACTATGAATCAGATAATATACTTAGCTCAGAAGTTAGGGGTTAAGTGTACTTTCTGTCCTCTAGAAGGCGTTATATTCAATTTAATGTGACGTCACATGGTCTATAACCAGTGGACGATCAAAACGCTTTCAACGATATCTCATTTGTCAAATTATGATGAGTAGCTTAGAAGTTGGGGTTTATTTGGCTTTATGTCATCTAGAGGGCGCCATATTTAACTTTGCTCAAACTTGAGTAAAAGAGCATTCAAAGTCGATCTGGGACCTCTGTTATATCTATCTCTGTGGTAAGACATACGAAAATAAAAAAAACATTCACACTGGGTCCAGTCTAGTGCACAAGTGCACAATTGCTCAAGTCCTCAAGCATACATGGGCACACTGCAGTAAATATTTACTGCATTACTAGAACCAGTAATCAGTAAACTTTTACTGATAATGAAATTCAATTTGCATTACCAGTAAATTTTTACTGATTACTGGAAAAAATTGCAGTAAAAATAAATTTTTACTGATTACTGGAAAAAAATTGCAGTACAAATAAATTTTTACTGATAATGCAATTTAATTTGCATTACCAGTAAATTTTTACTGATTACTGAAAAAAATTGCAGTAAAAATAAATTTTTACTGATTACTGAAAAAAATTGCAGTAAAAATAAATTTTTACTGATTACTAAAAAAAATTGCAGTAAAAATTTATTTTTACTGATTACTGAAAAAATTTGCAGTAAAAATAAATTTTAACTGATTACTAAATAAAATTGCAGTAAAAGTAAATTTTTACTTACAATGAAATATCATTTGCATGATAAGTAAAATTTTTACTAGTTACTGAAAGTAGTAATCGGTAGTTAAAAATCAATGTACAAGCACTACGGGCCAGTTTTTCAGTACAAGTTTAAACTTTAGTCAAATTTAACCTAGCTTAATTCACCAAAATTAGACGTTTAACCTCGGTCTAGCTTGATATTCTAGCATGAAGTTAAATAGACTTCAATTATCATATAATGTATTTTTGTTTGACTAAAGTTTGAAATCGTGCTGAAAAACCGGCCATAAATGAAATAAATAATTTAAGAACATTAATGCTCTTTAACATGTATTATATATGTATGTAGATATGTTTATATATGTATGCACATGTATATACTTATGAAAAAGCTACACGCTGTTAGCTTTTCTTAAAACTAGCATTTCAAAATTATCATCGCTGAGTTTTTGCCTTCTGGAACGATTCACAATCCCAGCGAATGAAAATAACCGTTCTACAGGTGCCGATGAGGCTAATGTGGTATTATATTTCAGAAAAACATTTTTTATGGCTGGATGGTTTCTTAGACAATTTGTCGTTGTGTCTCGATCGACGAGGTATAAAATTGTTTCTTGGAGATAATTTCCCGAGTCATTGGAAACACATTGTGTGCTAACTTCTATTGAAGGAGATGAACAAATTCATACATTAACGCAAAAATGTAAAGTAAAGTGTAAAATCTTTACCATTATCCCCAAAATCAAGAAATGATTTAGCGGTGTCTGCGTCAGAACATGAGTTTCGGCATCGGCTATTTTGCCATACTTCATCACATAAGTGCTGAACATTTTTTTACTTCTTCTTCTTTTGGTGTTGTTGCTGTTTCTAAAAGAGCTTTCAAAAATCGCAATTTTATGTCAGGAACACATATAGCTGCAATAACAGCATCCCAAGCTGCAGGCTGTATCAGGAAATATTTTTTTGAAAGCCACAGCAACCACAAATGGTTTTATGTTTTTTCCATGTGTTTTTTATGTGGCTGCATTGATCAGTGGATAGTGCGTTCAGTTTTTTAGTAATCAGTCAAAAATGGTTTTAACTGCCGTTTTTTTCATTAATCAGTAAAAACTTTATTTTGCTTCATTTCATTTAAGTAATTAGTGAAAATTGATTTTTACTGCAATTATTTCATGTAATAAGTAAAAATGTATTTTTACTGCAATTTTATTCATTTATCAGTAAACATTTATTTTTACTGCAATTTTATTCAGTAATCAGTAAAAATAAATTTTTACTGCAATTTTTTCAGTAATCAATTTTTACTGCAATTTTTTCAGTAATCAGTAAAAATTTATTTTTACTGCAATTTTTTTCAGTAATCAGTAAAAATTTATTTTTACTGCAATTTGTTTCAGTAATCAGTAAATATTTATTTTACTGCAATTTTTTTCAGTAATCAGTAAAAATTTACTGATAATGCAAATTGAATTTCATTATCAGTAAAAATTTATTTTTACTGCAATTTTACTGGTACTGCAAAGTGCCTATCTATGTCCTCAAGTTTGAGGCTACAACAGAAATGCACTTGTGCAGATTTTTGACGTAATACTACATTTACATACAGAGATTAAAATGAGATTAGGCACTCGACGAGATTAACTCCTAAATCTTGTTGAATTTTATTAGGTTAGCCATAGAAAAGTTAATCGCATTCTGAATTAAATTAATAATAAGTCTCCTTGCTTATCTTCTAAAAAAGTTTGCAACTCTGTAAATATTGGGAATTTCTTAAAAATCGCAATAATGCAAGGGGGAGAAAATAACTGACGCTACAGTTACACATTCAAGTTTTTGCTTTCAAATTGATCACATATACGGATTGTCAAAACTCATTTGAATTGGCAGCTATGACGTAGGCTTCACTCAACTCGATAAACAATTTTCAAGATGACGTCGTCAAGGAAACAACAAAAACATCAGTATTTTTATTAATTTTCTCCATCACTTAATTTAGGGCAGAATATTTCCAAATCGAATTGTAAAATTTACTTTCACATCAGCGCATTTTCTGATCAGCTGTTCAAAACTTGACCATCAAATTGCCACACGACTTGAAATCAAGCTGGTGGGTAATTTTTTAAAGTTAAAGTATGTTAGTAAAAACGTGAGAATGTATTAAAACTTGAAAGGCAAAACTTGAACGTGTAACCTCCGTGTTACTGACGGTCAGTAAAAGCTATGTTGTGGTGGCCCGCAGAGGGCGCCCTCAACTCTCTTGATAAAAATTATAAATGAAGTGGAGAACGACGCACAAGACTCTCTTATGATTCATTTGTGAGAGCCTGAGCTATCATAATGAGCTCTTAAAAGATTTCATAAAAGAGTAGTTTTTCCTTTGAAAGTGGTCCCTCTTTAAGAGCTCAAATAAGACTACAAAATGATACTTTTCTGACTCTCAAAAGTAGTTTTTTCGGACTCCTATAAGACTCTTTTCTGAGTCTTATATAAGCATTTTAAAACTCATAATAGACTCTGAAAAGTTTCAAAAATGTGCTAGTTTTCCTTCGAAACTGGCCGCTTTTAAGAGGCATCAATATGAGTCTTTAAATACTCTTTAATGACTCCTATTTTTGCCCTGTTTTTCTTCATAAAATAATCATAAAAGTGCCGAAAATTCGCTTGTTTCGAATATGTTTGGTCACTCTTTATCAGCATCAATAAAAATCGTAAAAGACTCTTTTATGACACTTAGTTAGAATTTTATGGTTTCATAAAAGACTTCTAAAATTGGAAAAAACAGCAAAAAATTATTTAAAACAGGTCACTCTTCACTTGCTGGAATAAAACTGAATTTTTCAATTATTGTGTTAAAATATCATTTTTGAAAACAGTGTCAGAAAAAGCGGATTACTCCTTGAAATTCACTGCTATTACTTTGCTGAAATATAAAGTATTACGAATATTTAAACACGATTACGAAGCTTGAAATAATAAAATTTCAAGTGAATGAACAGTATTTAAAAGCATGCTTTTTTGCATTTTGACTCCGAAAATTCTCCTAATTTGAATGTTTTTAGGAGCTCGTTTTTTGTAAATATAGAATATACACATAAAAAACTCATATTAAAGAGGCTTTGAACAAAACACTCTTAAATTGGATTTTTTTAGAGCCCTTAATTGAAGTACTCCGAAAACAATCCGAAATATGTTCTTTTCAGGAGTGTAGGTTATGAAAATACAGAAGATACTATTTAAAAACTCATAAATAGGTGGGAACTCATAAAATCCTCTTCAATAAGGCTCTTTTCAGAGTCCGAATTATGAGCGCTCCGAACTTGGTTTAAAGGGAAAATCTATTATATAAGAAAAAATCACAGATCTTTTATTCATGAAAAATGTGTGAATTTTTCCAAAATTTTTATAGCTTTCAATAGAAAATATCTTGGGTGAATAATCAAAATTAATTTATTAATAGTAGCAACCGTTTCATTATGACAAGCCGTCAATGTTGCATTTTCTAAAAATAAAATTTTTCTTGTTATTCACATTTTATTAAAATTTTTTTTTATTTATATCAAAATAAAGTTTAAAATTTCTTACTGTTTTGCTTACATTTTGAACATATGTTTCGAGCTTATCATAAAAGTAAACACTAAAAGCGGGATAAAAAATTTTAAATATTAAATTTTTAAAACTTTTAAAAAAGAACTGAGAAAGTTAGACTATAAGTTTTTCACGAAAACATCATTAAAACTGCGTTGCACCAAATCCAAAAACATGTTCTTGCTAATACTAGCTAATGCGGAAAATATGCATTTTTTATAGTTACCTGTTAAGTAAAAATGTAAGATGTATTTGATGTATGTCAAAATTTTGACTTATTTACAAACGCAACTCCCTTGCTCTAATTAAAAAGCTTACAAATATAAACAAAAACGTAGTTAATTTGTGTTGGTAGTATTTTCTAATGCTAAGTTACTGAAATATAATTAATGGGCGTGGCATTCGCTCATGAAATTTTCAATTTATTTATAATCACAAAAGAAATTTATGTAGAAAATTTCGTTGTTTTGAGACAAGACTTAATGAAGTTTCAGGCATGAATGGGTTTATTTTTTATGGATGTGGGTGTGGCAGAGGACGGATTTGTATAACTATTTCAAAATTTCTTAATTTTGTCAAGAAAGATATTAGTGCCAATTTTCTTAGCTCTACGATCACTTCTATTTTATGCCAAGAATGGGGACTGTGCGACGTTTGTTTCCAAAAAAATTAAGATATACCAATAAATATTTATTTCCATCGCAAAATATTATTGTTTAAAATTAACAACAGTTGAAAAATAATTTAAGCCCCATACAGACGATTTTACAGGGTGCAATAGTTGTAACGGCACCAAATCTTACTTTTTGCGTTTTTGGGGTTGCTCACGATGTGGTGTATTTGTTATCAAATCTTGGTACAACATTTTCAATCAATACCACGTATCGTGAACACACCTTTGATACTGCCTTGTATTTGGTTCAAAATACACAAGGTATTATCAAATGCGCAGCATCGTGAACGACCCTAACTCGTAAAGGCGGCAAAATGTTATTTGACCGTGATATTTTCGATTGTGACAGCTGACATATTTTCAATTGTGACAGCTGACATATTTGTAATTGTGACGGCTGACATATTTTCAATTGTGACAGCTAACATATTTTCAATTGTGACAGTTTGATATAAAAATAATACGTATCTAGAACTAAGCAAAAGTTAAACTAAGCTAACAAGAAACTTTTCTTAACACTACTAAAATTAACACTACTTTTTAGAAAAAAAAGTAACATACTTTAATATTTACCACTTTTCATAATGACAGTCATGTACTGAGAAAAAAAAAGAGAAAAAAAAATTAACTTACTTTAATATTTACCATTTTTCATAATGACAGTCATGCACTGAAAAAATTAAAACATACTTTAATATGTATTTTTTTAACATACTTAAATAAAACATTGTAATATGAGTATTTCAAGTTAAATCCTTTTTATTTGGTCGAGGGAGTAGAAGATGTTTGCTTTTGGGAGGGTTTTCTATATATTTAGCCCCTGAACCCTCACGGAAGGGAGGGAAAAGTGTGGGCCGAGCTCGTCAACCAGAGCTCAAAGAGTAGTTGTTGGATGATTGGGCCAGGGGTGCACAAACGGTTTCCTTTATTTAATTATTTTTTTTCTGATTAATATTTTCTCGTTTCAGCAAATTTTTTTTTTTTGTATTTTTGATTTGGAATCACCGACGTGCCGATGACGTATGCACGTGATCATTTGTACGGCAAGGGTACACGTGGACGGCCACAAGACCCCACCCCACATCTCACCGAACTGCTAGCAATGGCTAACTAGCACGTGCAGCCGTGGCCAACCTAGTGTCCGCGGGTCACTGGACCGGGGCGATGGTACCACCTCTGTGAGTGAGCGGCCTTATAAATACTGGTCATCGAGAACCAGGGGCGCTGTAATAAGGCGCCCTCAAGCTAAATGCACAGGGCCGCCCTCTCGCAGAGATGGTAGCACCGCTCCACAACAACAAAATTTTACAAATTTTGAAATCTAAAATTTATTTTGGAATTTTAACGTCATACGGTGCCCGGTAAACTTCGCTTCCGTTACATAGTCGACGTCAAAAAAACCGACTGTTTTGAGCAAAAGTCATCTTTGTTTGGCAAAACTCGAATATTTTCGAAGTCGATTTTCCCAATTTGCTTTCATATTTTCAGCAAGTCAGCTACTGATGTTATTACAATCAGTCGGTCGTATTTTGTGACGTTAGCAAATTCTTTACTTTAAGTTTGTTTAACTTTTTTAAATAATTAATATTTGATGTTTTCTTTTTACCTACTTTGTAATAAAATCTTACAATATTTATTATAAATTTTATTAATTTTGATATTATAAAAAGTATTTTTTACGTTATTGCTTTTTTTAACAAATTCTATTAAAATAATGTGAATAATTTAACAACGCAACCTGCTTTGATCTCATGATTTGGTCAAAATTTATTCCCTTGCTCACTCGCTCAAAGTTCCCATTTACATTGAAACAACAATAATTCATGACGTGCACTTGACCACTACCATAACATAGCACTAACCTGAAACAAATCAAAACGAAGCAACGAAATGTCGAAATTAATCTCTTTCACACTAGTGTAAGCAGTGTACATTATAATAGGGGATTATCTTAATCTTTTTTAATCTCATATGTAAACGTAGAATTTGGTTTTTGCAAAGTGCCCAATTCCTCAACTGCGCTGGCAAATGCACTGAATCGTGAAGACCCCTAATGAGAAATTTTAAATCTAATTTTTAAAAATACCTCGATCAATTTTAAAAATTTTAAAAAAAATTTTGTTAATAACGAATGTAGATCATTTCATGTTGTGACATAGAAATAATATATAAGGAAATGATGTTCTACTCACACTCACTGTACGTGTATGGAAGGATTTTCCGTCAATTGAGGAAGCGAGATAGAGCGTAATTTTTTGACATAAACCCTTGCCGAGCAAAACAAATGGTGAAAAAATTATTTTCCGCCATTTGTGAGCAAGAGTTTTTGTCAAAACACATTTTCTGCTTCAGTGGCGCATTCATCCTTTAGGATGGTAAGCACTAATATGTTTTATTCCTATGAGAATAAGCTTTAATATTTATTTATTTTTTTACATATTTCTTCGAATTCTTGACATGAAATTAAAATTTATTAGCGCCCTAAGGTTAGAAGCTAAAACTAAATAGTTTTATATGACAAAAAAAATTATGAAAAGCCGACAGCTCGGAAAAAACTACACAAAACTATTGTTTGTTAAGGAGTTTAATTGATTTAGTTTGTTATGTATTTAAGTTGTTTAGTTTTTGTATTATTTTAATATCAATTTAATAGTTTATAAAAAATAGTTTTTTGAAATGAATTATTAATAAATCATTGAATGTGGCTTTTATTGTTTCAGTTTGTAAAGCAGCTTACACATTAGCGAACTTGTTCTTCAAACAAAATAGCGGGTCTAACTTCTTCGAAAGCGGTAGCGTTCAAATTAAAGCAAAGTGTTCGCCAAACAAGTGAAGAATTTTTGTTGTTTTTCGCTATCATTTTGTTTTACACCCTGGTTTGAAGGAGAAAATCAAAAATGTTTGCCAACAGGTTCGACAAACCATCAAATCGGCCGTTTGACGAACAGGTTTCATAATAAGTAAGCCCTTTAGCAAACTTGTTCTTCAAACCAAATGGCTTTTTCGAAAGAGATAGCGTTCAAATTAAAGCAACGTGTTCGTCAAACAAGCAAAGAATTTTTATTGTTTTTGCCATCATTTTGTTTCACACTCTGTTTTGAAGGAGAAAATCAAAAATTGTTGCCAACAGGCCAACAGGTTCGACAAACCATCAAATTAGCTTCTTATCTATCAAATTGGACCAAACATGGCCGCCGTTTGACGAAGCGGTTCTATAATGTGTAAGCCTTTTAAAATACTTCAATTCAGTTCAACTACATCGCTTCCTTATATTTATCTTACTTCCATGGTTTCATGGCGAAATTGGGCAAGGTAGTGTTAGGGCGGAGAGCCGATGACCGAATCTGTCAAAACGAAGTTGACATTTCATACAAAATCTGCAACCAATGAGAATGATATATAACATGCAATAACAATAGAGTTCAGCTACTACAGCTTTTTCGCACTTTCTCCGCATTAGATCATCTTAAGAACCAGCCCAAATATCATTAAAACATCTCAATAAGGCCATTCACAGTTCGAATACGCTGGTCTGCCATTTGTTGGATCTGCTATTTGTTCGCCAATTTACGAAAACGTATTTTGCTTCGTTGTTGTTTTGCATACAAATGCAAATACGCAGGCACGCGTAAATAAAAGCAGCCCTTGGACGTGCTCTTTGTACCTCGTATTTTTATGCTCTGTCTACAGCCGCATAATCACATACATCACAAGGTTGAACAATCTTTTTATACGACAGTCACATGGCGAGGTGCTCACAGTTTGAACAATAACAAATGCTATAAATATGATTTGTTAAAAGTACGCTCAAACCGTGAATAGCCTTAATGATACTGATAAGAGTGGTCCAAAACAATCCAAAGTGAGAAAAATTTACCCACCATAATATGGGTTGGGCTCAAGGACAACACAAGACATAACAACTAACCATGCGTTTACATAGATCTAATCATACATTAGTTTTCAATCTACTTTTGAGTTGACCTTTCGATAAGTTAACATCAAAAAAGCTACAGTTGTTAACAAAGGTACTCATGCGATGTAAAGGAGCAGTAGCCATATAATTTGTTCTACTAAAAGGTAAGTAAATTAAATTGTTAGCATTTCTACTGCTTCTACGGTTAGTGTTAAAATTTATAAGAGTTAGGAGTTCTGGTGAATCGAATACACCAGTTATGAGTTGGTGTAAATAGACGATATCTGCAGACTTCCTTCTCTCGTTCAAAGATTGCATTTTTAATAGTTTTAAACGATCCTCATAAGGAGGAAGGTTTAAAGTGTCAGTTGCACTTAAGCCCCTTAGAGCAAACCGAACAAAACGTTTTTGGATTCTCTCTATACGTTCAACATGTACATTGTAACTTGGGGACCAAACTTGACTTGCATACTCTAAGTGAGGTCGCACAATTGCATAATACAGTGTTGTAGTTGTGATCATACTATTAAATTCTTTTGCCCAGCGTTTCATAAACCCGAGCATAGAAGATGCTTTTTTACAAATATAATCAATATGAACGTTAAACGATAGCTTAGAATCCATGCATACACCCAGATCTTTGACAGCATCTACACGACTTAATGCAGTATCTTTTATCTTGTACTCAAAAATTAAATTATTCCTTTTTCGCGAGAAGGTCATAGTTTGGCATTTATCTGGATTTAGAAACATATTGTTTTTAGAACACCAAATTTCAAAGGATTTCAAATCAGACTGGAGCAGATCTGAATTGTCTTTAGCATCTATTGTTCTGTATATTTTCATGTCATCTGCATAGATAAGTAGATGAGAGTGTTTGATGATGTGGGTTACATCATTAATGGCTAAAATAAACAGAAGTGGACCAAGGTGGCTACCTTGAGGAACACCTGATTCAGCAATAAATTCAGCTGACAATACGCCTCGAAATCGTATTTGATAAGATCGCTCTGTCAGATACGATTGAATCCAGCTTACAAAAAATTGTGGAAAACCCATTAACTTAAGTTTAAATAGAATTAAGTTGTGGGGCAGTTTATCAAATGCTTTACTAAAATCAGTGTAAATACAGTCGACCTGGTTACCTGAATAAAATGAATTTAAGCAAAACGTTGTAAAATCGAGGAGATTAGACACAGTGGATCTGCCAGTAACAAATCCATGCTGACGAGTTGTCATGACCTTCCCACAGTGAATTTTCACACGATCATACACGAGGCGCTCAAAAAGTTTTGGAATCGACGAGAGTTTCGCGATAGGCCTGTAGTTGTTTATATCGTTCTTACAACCTTTTTTATAGATAGGACCTATAAAAGATTTTTTCCAAAAAAGTGGAAAAATACTTTCGCTAATTGATTTATTGAATAACATGGACAGTGGTTGACTTAGAACGGAACCACATCGTGTTAACACTGCGGCAGGAATTCCGTCAGGTCCAGCATTAAAATCCTCATCGATCAATCCAATATACTTTAAAATATCCTCTGAAGTAAAGGATATAGAATCCAACGAAACCCTGGGTGTAGAGTTCATATATTCAAAGTACTCTTCATCAGGATTAAAAGAGTCTGAACAAAATGACTCTTTAAAGAGATTGGCAAATAGACCACAAATTACGACAGGATCGTCAGTAAATCCGTCAGAGGTTTTAAATGATGAAGGGAATCCATCAGATTTTTTTTTGGTGTTTATGAAACCCCAGAATTTCTTCGGATCAGACAATATTCTCAGCTTAGTACTGTCTAAATAATTTTGATATAAGGTAGCTGAGCAATTTTCAAAGTCCAGAAACAAACGCTTGTAGATTTCTAGGTCATTCAAGTCCAAGCTACAGACATATTTTTTCCATGCCCTATTCCTGCTGTTGCGAAGAATCTTTAACTCCTTTGTGTACCAGGGGTAAGAACAATTTTTCGTAAATTTGAGGCTATATGGCACGGACAGAGAAAACATAGCAAAGATTTCCATATAAAAAAAATTAATTGAATCATCAAGAGTGTTATTATTAACATATTCTAAAATAACATGAAGCTTACTTTGAAGTAAATGATTCAACTTCAAAAAGTCAGCTTTTTTAAAATTGAATTCATAAACTTTATCTATTGAGTTAGACTTAACTATATTTTCCCTGTCTGATTTGTACCATATTCTCAATGGTGGATGGTATTCATCAACAGCAGTCAAAACATGAGGGGCCCTCTCAACAATCACGTTGTTACTATCTGTAGTTAAGACCAGGTCAAGAAGTCTTTCACGACTATTATAAATACAACTCACTTGTTGTAAGTCAGAACATATATTATCAACAAATATATGCTCTTGGCGAGTCTTCGAATTAGATGCACAAAAATATGTATCATCGTCAGAAGATTCCCATTTCAAGTCAGGCATATTAAAATCACCTAACAATAAAATGTCGTCATTAACGTCAATTATGCTTATGACATATTCTATGCAATCCGCAAGGCTTGCATAAACTTCTACACTGCTCTTAGGAGGAACGTATGCATTAATAAGATATACATTAGAATTGCAATGTACAACCTTGACGCATATAAGTTCGATGTTAGCAGAGCAGGGAATAACAATAATGGAACTAACTAAGGAGTTCCTTACAGCTAATAAGACACCTCCACCGACAGCAGAAGTATTGTCAGCATGTCTATCTCTTCTATAAACTTCAAAACTGTTATCAAACAATTCTAAGTCAGTAATGCTTCCGTTTAACCAAGTTTCAGTCAGTGCGATAATATCCTCAGAGAAATTCTGAGACATTAAAAATATGTCTCGCGTCTTAGAGCGTAGTCCCCTTACATTTTGATAGTAAAGGGATAACCTATTCAGTTTTTTTGGGATTGACGAGCGGCTTGAGTCGTCCCTCTAGGCTTATTCTTAGGCTGAAACTCTGTAACGAGTATATTATCAGTCCACAAATTAGAGTTTAGAACAGTTGCAAACTCTTCAGCAGGAACTGTGAGAATAAAGGAAGCATGGGAAGGTTTATTACCTATTTTTTTGCATGAGCAAAGCATATGAAAGCAAAAATTGACAAAAATACCAAAATGGCTGAGTTTGACAGTTATGGTCACTAAAAAAGAAAGAAAGCCCATTCAGCACTAACACTACCTTGTCTAGTTCTTCTATGTATTGATTGTGATAACGAAAAATAGCATATATATTGGGGTGTCTCAAAAATATTTTTTTTTATTTTAAAAGATGTCCGTGGCTTTAATACTTCCACTTGATCTCAGAAACATCCTCTGTGAAGCGCATCACAATTAGTCTAAGGTAGCGAATTCAGTTTCTAGTTTTCCCATACGATTTGTATGGGGAAAAATCATTTTCGCTGGTAAATTGAATTTAGAGCCATTGGCCCATTATCATAGTCAAAATAAAGTCGATTTTAAATTTAGTGCAAGCTTTTTGACAACATATTATATTAAAAAACTGTCAAGCAAAAACTGCCAGCAAAAACTAAAAAAAAAATTAGATTTTGGTGAAAAAAATATGTATAAAATATATAATTCTTTCGAAGTCATATATACATTGCTTTATTAAATTTGTTTATCAATTATTTATCAATTTCAAGACTAAAACAGTTAAAAGATTTCATACGCAGATAATCTTTTGTATGCAAAGTTCCTTTCATTGTATCTAACTCTAATCTACTGCGAACTTTAGTTTTATTAATATTTATTTGACTAAAAGTTCGCTGAACGTTAGTTGAGGAGTTCGGTAAGCTCAACAATATCAAAGAATAAATTTTTCCATTATTGGATATGCAGAAGTACCATCGCATCTTTTTATTTTAAAGTTGCCATCAATTTTATTATACTAATTTTTTTATTTTCATATATATATGTATATAAAAATATATGCAAAATCGGACGCCGGATCTACTTTTTCTGAAATCGTAACATTTTTAAGAATTTTGGTCAAATATCGGAACGTCGGATTCAAGTATTAAAATCGTAACATATCCGATATATCGGACCATATGGCAACGCTGCTCATCTACACTGTTTGTTACAATTTCGTTCACTTTCGTGGTTCTTCTAAAACTGTTTGACAGGCGCTGTAATCATGCCAACTACTTAAATATCAATAAGAATGCAATCCACATTAAATTAAACCGAAGTTCAAGCAAAATGACAACAATTTTGGACTAAGAAAGTTCAGGAAATAATATGCAGTTGATCCTTTTCATTTCAACTTACATTAATACACCAGCTAATATTATATAGCCACTTGAATAAAAACCCCAACCTTAGCATGACTTTTGCAGCTGATTTTGGCGCTTGAAAAATATTCGACGACCAATAGCATGAATTCAGCGCTTCGTTGAGTTTCGTTCAAATTGGCTGCAAGTCAACGAAAAATGCTCTGGACGGGATCTTTTAAAAAATTCGTTCAAAAACAAATTGCAACGGCTTGAGTGTGTATCGTGGAGTGAGTTGCAGACTATTTTTGTGTAATATAGCAGCCAAATAAATTTAGCCAGAATTTGTTTTGTAAATAACTAATGCTTAAATGTAGAGCGCACGTGCTGATTGCGTTTTATTTGTTATATATTAATCAGTTTCTTGTGCCGTCGCCGTGACACAAACACTTTATCTTTGGCTTGAACCAAAAGTAGTTTTGTTTTAATAATCAGCGTTGATAGATATAAGAAAATATTTAAAGTTCAAAAGGAGCAGCAGCAGCAATAACGTAAATAACACAATTTGTAGAATGAAGAAAGCATCAACAATAGCCGCAACCATGAAGATCAAAATTGATGAGGTAAAGTTTTTATGCTTTGGTGGTGATTAATTTAAGTGCGTCGCCGCAGCAGCACCACGACGCCCAAAAAAGAATTGTTTTGTTTTATATCTGTGGCGCGCTGCTGCAGCAAATGCAATGATTTTTGCTGTTTACGGTACCTATTCACCTTAAAATTTGTCTACTCAGATAACGGCACCCATTTACTTTGGCTCTGCAACAACATTCTTTCCTCTTTGCCTCCATTTTGCGTTTCAATAAGAATATGTGATTTTAAATTTAGCTTTTTGTATTATGAATTTGTATTCAAATTGATGCATTTCATTCTTTCAACAGAATGAAAGCGACAACTTTAGCAAAGTGAAGAAAGTGGGCACCGCAGGCGAGCAAACAAAACGTGCTGCTTTGGGTGATCTGCAAAATCGTGGAGTCTTGCGCACCGCCACAGGCAAGGATGTCGCTGCACAAAAGGAGTAAGTATTTTGAAGTTTTTGTAAATTGGCAATTTTATAGAGCATAAATGAATTAATTTCGTTGCTGCTTTATTTGTTGAAATAAATGCAAGGTAAAGGATGAATTCTGTTTAATGATGCAGATTATTCAACGATTAAATTTCTTTTTATATAAAAAGTATTACAATCAGGGGTGTTATGGAAATCGACAATTGTCAGAATCGGTTTTGAAATTGACAGATTTTATTTTTATTGTCATAGAAATCGATTATTGATTAAGAAACACAAAACCAATTTCGAAAATTAAACTATTTTCTAAATAGATAATCGGTTTCTATGACACCAAAATTAAATCTGTTTCAATTTTAAAACTGGTTCTGACAATTCTGGGTTTCCATAAATAAAAAGCATTCTTAAACGATAAAAATTATAGGTATATAGGACAAAAATTATATTTTGGCGCCAAATTCGGTTGACGCCTACAACTTCTATATTTTGTTGACAAGAATATCGAACAAATATACATAATAAATAGACATCACAGAAACCATATTTCAAGACATTTCTAAACCAATGTTTCTTAATTTAACAAAAAGTAATAAAACAAAAACTGGCGAGCGGAAAATCACTTTTTTTTTTAATCTACTTTATTTAGCTATAAAGCTATTTTATCACAAATTTTTAAATGACATAAATTCAATAATCATTTTTGTATATACATATATATAGCACCTTATTTTAGTTAAATTTAATTCTAATGTAGGTTGATAGTTCATTTTTAAAAATAAATAGATAAATTTCATTCTTCAGTCCATTCGGCAAGTCATTATATAATTTAAGTCCCTTAAAAAGCAAAATATTTTGAGATCTATTATTGGGAAAGTAATTCTAAAATTTGATCCATTTCTTAAATAATGTAGCTGTTCATCATCTCCAACATAAATTAAATGGTTGCTTAAGTATTTAGGTAACATGTTATTCTTAATTTTAAAAAGAAATATTAAAACATTCATAATGGTTTTTTGATTAACAGGTAGCCTTTTTAGTGTGTCGAGCATATATCTTATTGGAGTTAACCTATTGAATTTTAAAATACATCTCATACCCTTATTTTGCAACTTTTGTAATCTAGATAACATTGCATTTGGACCTAAGAACAAAATTGTTGAACAATATTCAAAATGTGGTTTGATTATAGTATTGTATATTTTGGTCGCACTAGAAATAGATATCCTGCATCTTATCCTTTGAAAAAATCCTATTTTTTAGCATTTTTTTTACATATATAATTAATGTGCTCGTTAAAAGTTAACTTCTTGTCAATTACAATACCTTAATATTTTATTTCATTAACTTTTTCAATATTTTCTTCATTTATTACAATATTTTCTTCCGAAAAACCATTGATCAGCATTGCTTTTGACTTGTTTGTGTTAAGTTTTAACTTATTAATTTTTAAGTACAAATCTATGTTTTTTTTAAATCTTCATTAATTTTCTGAATACATTCACCAGCTGTTGCTCCTGACATATATATCAGCGTATCATCGGCAAATAAGCATATTTTAATATATGCAATGATTTTTTCGATATCATTTGTATAAATAATAAACAATAGAGTCCCCAACACCGCTCCCTGAGGTACTCCAAGCTCCAGGATCCGAAATACATTCAGCCATTCTTGTCCGCTGCGTTCTGTTGGACAAGTAGCTTTTGAACCATTCTAGTTCGTTGCCCAATATACCGTACTGCTTCAATTTATGCAACAATATCGTTCTGTCAATTGTCTCAAATGTTCTTTGAAAGTCCAGGAACACTGCGACTACGGTTTTTTTGTTTTGCACCTCTGTTTTCCATTGGGATACAACGAGGTTAAGTGCCGATTCACAGCTCTGCTGACGTCTGAAGCTGGACTGATGTTGTGTTAACAGTTGATTTGTCTCCATGGATTGCTCGAGTTGGCGATGTACCACTTTTTATAAGGTCTTGCTTTCAGTCATAAGCATATATACAGGTCGATAGTCTGATGTCATTGAAGCTTTTTTAACCTTTTCGATCGGCATCACCATGGATTCTTTAAAGCAGTTAGGAAAAATTTCTAATTGTAAAGAGTTATTTATAATATTCAATAAATTTGGACCATTTATATCAAAAGATATATACCGATGAAATCATTTTCGTAGTTAAGAAATTTAAATCTTTTTTGTTGTTCATATTATTGACAATAACCCGAAATTTTTGGAGGTCTATTAAATCAAATTCAAAACGTATATTATTTGTAATTTAAACTAGGTAGTTTTTAAGATAGCAGATAAAGACATCACATTTTTTTGTTCACACTCATGAATATTGACGGTTTATGCTAAAATTTGCGTTAAACATTTTGAAAATATTGTTGAATGTTATCTTAAAAATTAAACTTCCCTTTTTCGATTCCCCGGGAAAATTTATTCAGAATTGGACTGCTTATATCTTGAAAAGCTCATGATATAGCAGGAAACTGAGTACAGATTTGGAACCAGTGCTGAAAGTACATATTGGAATGATAATAAGCTAACATGATCCGAAATTTGTAGGATGGTTTATACAAACATGTCTGAATATAAGAGCACTACTATTATTTTACACACAGCTGTAAATAGCAAAATAAAAAAAAAACCCATTAAGAACAATACTTTACATAAATGCTTGTAAAAACTTTTATACCAATGAGTGCAAACGGGGGACAAAAACACAATTCGGGGGGACGCCAAAATGGGTTCAGACCAAAAAAGTATACCAATCGAATGGATTTTTCATATACAATTTATTTTTAGTACCGGAATTGGGGTCAGATTTTTCCTATACAAATCGATTGACTCTAACATGTATGCATTTTATTTATTTGACTACAATAAAATGATTTTTCAACAAAAATAGTTTCTGCTTTGATGTTAAAAAAAGCAATAATATTCTAAATTAGTGTGTGTGTGTGTGGAATATGCATAAAATTGTTTTAATGAAATTTTCTATCAAATAGGCGGGCTAACTTTTTGCCACCCATAAAATTATTTTGGGATATATGGCTTGAAATTTGTTTAAAAAAAAAACAAACAAAATTATTTTTTAATTAAATTGTGAGCTTTAGATCAAGTAAGTTTTTAAGAAGGCAACAACAACAACTCAGTATAGAGTCAATCACTTAGCTGACTAGACAGTCTGTTTCGGAAATCGCTACATTTTCCTCTTCATTAGTCTTTGAGTGATTAAGCTGTGATCAACTCACTGTTTAAACTAGTATATGAGTGCGCAGATTTTGGAATTCATTCTTTAGAATTGTATGGCTGCTAATCATATGACATTTCAAAGCAGTAGCCTATAGATCAAGGGCTGCCATCTGTTCTAGTTGCTTCTTTATTCTATATTCATTGGTGTTCGATAGTTTGTCGAAATTCAGCATAGAAATGAAACGAGTTTTTTACTTCGCCAGAAGCTTGTGTTCTAACTGAAAGGTGGCTATTTTCACAACCAAATGTTCAATTGCACATGACTTTGACCGGAATCGATCAATTATTAGATTATTTAATTTGACATTAATTAAACTTATTTGGCCGTGCTCCGCCATAGTTTATTTTTTTAACTACATCTTAATACATAATGCAAGCCATACACAATACAATCCAATCGTCAATTGAGTTGGTTGTTGCTCAAATCGAAGTGTGTATGGCTTTGTCAATTGATCAGTTTGGCAGTTGTCGAGTTAGTTGATGGAAATCAAAAGATTTTGATTTTTTTAAGTTTCCTGGCAAGTCTTTCAACTCGATTGTGTTGTGTATGGTCAAGTCGTTTGATTAGCTGCCAACAAACAATTCAAGGCCGAGAATCAATTCAATTGAATCGTATTATGTATGGCTCGCATAAAAGGCAAGCATGCTGCTCCGCGCACAGTATCACTCAAACTAATTATTGCCATTATTACAGTGCTTTTACATCACATACCGTTCTCAAAAATGTTCATCCTGAAAGTATGCACAGCAAATTCATTTGATACTTATCAGTGTCAAGATAGGGTTTACCATAGTTCGTTTTTATCTTACTTCTTTTTTTTGTCCTTTTGATTGATTGTACCAAAAAATATATGCATATCAGCCGTGGTACGTCATCTGAGTTACTACGTACATGAAGGTTTGAAAGCCAGTTTGTAAAGTTGTGCATAAATATGATTGTTACCAAACTCGACTTTTTGTACTTTTACACAAGAACTAATTTTTCAACACTGCTTCACTACTTAGGGCCAGTTTTTCAGTACGATTTTAAAGTCTAGTCAAATTAAACCGAGCTTAACTCACCAAAATTGGACGTTTAAACTCGGTTTAGGCAAAAAAGAAAACCATTATATGATAATATAAGTAAATCTAACTTCAGCGAATGCTAAAATATCTAGTTAAACCGTGTTTAAACGCCCAATTTTGTTGAGTTAAACTAGGTTTAATTTGACTAAAGTTTAAACTCGTACTGAAAAAATGGCATTTAAAGTGTTATTTCAAGTGATAATTTTGTATTATGCAAATAACCAAGTGAATAAAATATCAAGCTTTAAAAAGAGAAAAAGTTCTTTCGGCAAATGGCTTCAAAAAGAAAGTGTGCGGAGGGAGGTCCCGTCGTAGTATGCACACGCCGAACAAACCCTATATCACTGACAACACTATTCGCACGTTTTATACCTTAAAAGCGTCTTATTTTTTTCTACAATATACAACAATTTGACAATTCATTGGAAGAAAATAAAAGTTTTTACAAGCGTTTTATGTATTGTAAGCGTTTATGTGTTGTTCTCAACAGTGAATTTTTTTAATTTTGCCATTTATATGCGAAAATTTGGGGCCAATCGAAAAAACCATTAATATATTCAGATTCTAAGGAAAATTTCACTATAAAAAATCTTATCGCCATTCGTTGTGGAAAACCTTTTTTAATAGTGTAATTGTGCATTCATATGCCCAAAGTTCTTACTTGTCAATAAGAATTTTACAGTATCGTTCGCTAATCCATTTCTTCTAAAATGAGTTATGTGCAACCAACTTTTAATCAACCGTATTGTTAATTTTCATTCCATTTTATTTAAAAACCTTTAGAATATACTGGTTTTTTTTTTGTTATCTTACATTCACATACTCTTATTCAGTGCAAATAATGACCATTTTTTTTTGTCCACTTCAAAAATATTTTAGTGTCCAATAATTTCATATACCATTTAACTGATTTTAAGATTTTCCAGTCCATAAACTTGATTCATCACCGAACGTTCCTTTAAATCAGGCAGGCTTTCGACAACAGCACGCTCGCGTGAAATCGTTATAAGTGACTCAAATGATTTTGGCTCCCAAACTGCTAGCTCTGACAAAATTTTACTAAAATATAAAAACTGTGTTGAGCATATAAATTTCAATCAGTTGCAATTAAAGACAAATAGTACCTGTTTAACAAAATGTCGCTGCGAGCAAGACAGTCTTTGAAGGTATCTAAAGAAATTCCATACTGCTGGCAACCGGCGGCCACACGTGTGAGCCACAACTGAAAGAAAAAGTGGAGATTGAATAAATAATGAACAAAATGGAGGTCACAACAAATAACAGAGATTTGCTTTGTTCTTACATCTTGCATGTCCAGCTTCTTTAGCCTGCGTCCCTTGGTGGCGTAGACCATGGCGCGATGCACATCACGAATGGCTATTGAATAAACATTACGACGTCTGCCACGAAAGTGCTAAAAGAAGTAGGAACAATATAATAATTATTTAATACATTTCTTTTTATTTTTTAATTGCACTCACCGCAGACATTTTGAAAATCTTTCGCTTGCGCCAAAATTCATCGGGACCACGTGAACGCGCGAATAAAGTCAGTGTCGGAGAAACCATTTTAATCTTATTAAATTGTTTTATTTATTTAAATTACATTAATTAAAGTTAAAACAATTAGCTTCTGCTGCTTTACATAACCTATGCAAGCGCGTCTTTATTTTTGTACAACAAAAACAACTGATTCTGACACTTGCTGTTGGTGCTGAATGTTTCGTTGAGTCAGTGCTGCCATCTACTATATTAAAAAAGTGTTGCTTTTTAGTTGAAAGAAAAGGTTAAAAGGCAATTGGGCCTATTCTGCGGAATCTTTTATGAAAAATTTCTGTTATGATGATTTCCCATACAAATTTTTGAGCTGTCAAAAAATCTGTTACGAGACCAAAATTCGTATTCTGCAAGACAATTTTTGGAATAATTGTACTTTACAGCCCACGCCCCTTTTGTTATTTTGTTTTTTTTTTTCAAAATGTGTATTTAGAGCCCCTTAATCCAAATCTGCATAAAAAAAGGTCGGTCTCAAGTGGTTTAGGAGATAAAAATCGTGAAAGTTTGAATAAAGTGTATTTTTCCATATACAAACATTTTTACTTTTCAGGCATAAATGAAGTTCTAAGAATGCATTAGACAGGTAAAATTGTGTATTTAGAGCCCCTTAATACAAATATGCAAAAAAAAGTCGCATCACAAGTGGTTTAAGAAAGAGCTTTACGAAGTAAGTTAAATAGTAGTTACATGAACGATTAAGTTTTGAGAAATTTTTAAGACATGTACAGAGTAAGTTATAAAAGCCATAAAATATTACTATTTTAATAAGAATTTTTTAAATATTTAGGAACTGTTAAATAAATTGTGGATAAAGAAAGCGCCGCAGACGAAAAATTGTCTTTTAAATTATCTTAAAATGTACCAAAATAAAGAACTGTAATTTAAGAGTGTTAAAGTTCTTGTATTTTTCGCGGTAATTTTAAGCAGTGATTTTCGTGTTAAATTTAAGTATTATAATGTTACAGGTTAGATAAGCTTCCACGCAAACTTTGCACTGAATTATAGAACTTTGGCGAATTTTATCTACTAAACCATTCGAGACCGACATTTTATTTTGGCATTTTTGGACTTATAGGGAGACCCATATACGTTTAATAAAAATAAAGAAAAAATTATTTACGCGTGGGCTGTAAACTGCACTTATGCCCAATCTTTTAGGAAATCTGATATAAATCATGCAGATTTTTCGAACTGTCAACAAATCTTTTACAAAATCTTATATTTGGTATTCTGCATGACAAAATCTGCTATGATATCTGTTATGAAACACAACAGAATAACAGATCAATTTTTCTGCCTTTTATCTAACGAATTTCAATAAATTTAATAAGTCAAGCTAAATCAGATGGTTTTGTGTTTTGTCATGTTTAATTTATGAAACAACGACTTGGAAGACTAAAAAAATAACTTTAATCCGTGTAGTTTTTTTTTTTTTTTAAATTGCATATAAAATGTATTTGCTATTTTTGTACAATCATTTATAATTTTTATAATAGGTATTTCTAAATAAATAATTATTGATATTTGTATGTGTAAAAAATGCAGCATAAAAAATTATATAAATGCCAAGCTGACTTATATCTCGAAAGGAATTTATTATACTTTCTGGAATTCTGGATTTTGCTGCAGCTTTGGTTTTTAATAACGCTCTCGGCGTCCACCGCCCAACTACGAAAGATGCCTTTGGATTTATTCTACTGTACTATTGTAGAAATCGTTTGGTAGGATGAGCTACTTTTATCGCTACCGTGCATGTTTCCTTTGGAATTTCCAGATATGGTTATCACCTTTGTACCCTTATCAGATTGTATTGTCTGAATATTAGATCCTGCGCATCCAATAATTATACATACACAATCAAAAAAGTTATAATTGCGTCCACCACCACCATTTCTTTGACCACGGCGATCGCGATCATCATGCTCGTCTCCCCGTTGTTCCTTACGTCTGAAACTTGCACGGGCACCTCTGTCCCTTTCGCTACCACCATCACTGTAACTGCGTCCGTCACGACTTTTATTTTAAACTTGAACTTCTGCTATCATTGTAAACGGGCTCTGGGTCGTCCTCTTAGTCCGAAATTGTTTTAAAACAAGCAATTTAATCAAAACGGACATGCTAGTTTGTAATGCTAATGCACGACACTTCTTTAATGCCACTTTTGCAATCAGCTGTTTCATAACAAGTTAACGGAATTGTTATAAATTTTTGTTTTCGAAGATTGATAACAGGGTACCATAAAAGATTGAAAGGCAGAATACCAATTTTAACAGATCTTTTATGGTCGGCATCTTTTATGATTCATAACAGAATAACAGATTTGGCAGACAACAGAATAACAGATTGGTGTGTGACAATTTATTTTGTTTTTAGGCCCTAATCGTGGAGTGCAAAAATAAAATGTCGATATTGATTTCACGTTGAAAATTCCTTAGTATTTAGAATTTTTTGTAGATTTCTTGAATGAAAATACTTGCAATGGGCGTCAAACGATACTACTTGTTGGATGGACCCGTCTTGCCATCACACATGTAGAACCGTTTGTGTGCAATAAACCAATTCTGATGGACATGTCCGATGGAAGACAACATTTTTTCGATACGTGCGATCATTTGTGTGCCTATCCAGCTTATGGCGTTTTATTTTCTCGAAAAAATTCTGCATTTTTTCTGAACACTTTGAGAATTCTGTAGTTTTCCGTTCTTTTCTCGAAAAAAATTGTGAAAAAATGGAATCGTGTTCTTTTCTCGAAAATGTTGACCTCAGAAGCAGAAAAAATGCAGAATTTTTGCACCCTCAAGATCGGCGGTTTTAAAATTCTGCCCTCAAATGCTACCAACTGAGAGAACAAAATATTAAACATTGTCATTAACATTTCATTAAAGTTTAAGCTTTTTCACGGATGTCAAAATAAATACAAAAATTGTGATGTGGCAAATATAAACGCAACAGTTGGATCTGCAATTAATGTTATTATAAAAGAGTTGCTAAAAATGTCTTCGTCCTTATCCAATGATGAAGATATAATGATTTTCCATTACAGAGAACAATATAATGAAAGAAAATATTATATAAATTTTTTATTAATTTTTCTTTGTAAAAAATTATCGAAGTTGTTGGCATTTGTTTTATTTTAATTTAATTGATTTCTCAAAAGAAAACAACAGTGCAGCCCAAACAACATCATTGAAAAAATTCTGCATATTTTTCTGATCTTTTCTCGACAAATAGCAGGTCAAAATTTTGTGAGTTCAGGTTAAAATTCAAAAAATTCTGCACTCTCAGAGGGCAGCATTTTTTACCGAGAAAAGAAAACGCCATTAGTGTATTTTTTCATTCCATTAAGATTTTTCAGAGGAGCACATCTCACGGCGAAACCAAAGCGGCCCATACACAAGCGTGCAAGTTCTACAATATGGACGCATACTTTGTTTTGGTTTTGCCGCACACTATGAGGACATATTCACGGACTTGTTGGGATACCACACTTGTGATATATTTTGTGTTCGCTGCAGGTAAAAATAATAAGTTTGACATTAAGTACGCGAACAATGCTACAAACAGTACAACATGTTGTACAACCAGAAGCTCCGTCCACAAAAAATGAAAAGTTTTTGATTTTTGGTAGACCAACTCACAAACCTTCAAAATGGTCCGCAGACAACGCCACAACCAGGCAAACATTTCCGCAAACCAAGTGTCTGAAATAAAGAGTTTAAAATCTTGTAGCAAAATTATTAGTGATAATCGAAAGTAAGAGTTACTTTTATTTTTAACTCTTAATAACTCTTATTTTTAACAGTTATTTTCAACTTTTAAAAAATAAAATCACACTTAAGAGTCTTTAAAGACTTTAAAATTATAAAAATAATTGTAAAAGCCTTTGAAGACTTCTTTAAAAAAGTTAATTTTAAGAGTCTTTTGGAGCTTTTGTTATTTGTTTAGTTATTTATTATAATTATTTACAAAATATAAAATCTTATAAATAAATAAATATTTAATTAATAAAATTTTTAACCCTCTGATGCCCAAGCCCGCCTATAGGCGGCGTTCACACCGATCAAATTATTTCCTTCAGAGTCTAGACGAATCTTTAAGCTATATTTCAGTTTTTCTCGCTTGGAGCTAGTATGCTCTATTTGACAATTACGTCAATTTTAATTTAAATTTCATCATATTTTTGCGAATTCAATTAATTTTTTAGTCGAAATTTTTAGCTTCATTTTCGGTAAATAAAAAACATTAATTGAAATGAGATCGAAGTGAAAAAAGATACTAGTTAGTAAGAAGTTGTTTTTGCTTTTAATTGAGATAAAAAAATATGTAAAACAACAATGCAAGGTGTTAAAAAAACCGTTAACATTTTCACCTGCTGTGGACATTTTCACCTGTAAAAAATTAACGAAGACCTAAAATTTAAAACGAACTTCAGATTTATTTTTCTCGTCCCCAAATTAATATAAACTGAATCTGACTGAAATAACTATTTTCTGATTTTTGTCTTTGCCAAAAACTTAAAAAATTCGAATTTTCAAAAATTCACCACTGAAGGTGACAATAGAATTTGTTCAGGAAACCGAAATAGTTCTATAAATATTAAAAATGAAACAAAAAAACCGGGAAAAATCTATTGATATTGTTGAGACTCGAACTCACAACCACACGATTATAAAGCAACTGCCCTGTGCTCTGAGCTACAGAACTCGCAAAGAAATATGTATATTCTAAAAAGAAGTAAATCAAACTGCATACTTATGAAATAAATAAAAAAATTTTATTTAAACCTTTTTTTTACAATTTTATTTTCACCCTCAGTGGTGAATTTTTCAAAATTTGAATTTGTTTGATAAAAAAACAAAAAATTTGTCCTCATTGTTGAGGCTCGAACTCACTACCTTGTGGTTATAAGTCAATCGCTATACGCTATGTGCTACAGAACTCACACCGAAACTTTTTCTAAGTGAGGTAATAAATTCAATTCAGTTGAGAATTTTTGAAATTAAAAATGTCAATGAAATTTTCAGTATTTTTGTTTGATTTTTAATATGTAGTGTTCTTTAAGAGTGCATGTGGAAATTTTTACTTATTTTCAAGCAATGAAAGCAGAAAATAATATTGTTTCCTTGCCGCTTATAGAATTCGATAGTCTAGTTCTAGAGCGCTTGACTGTCGCTCCGGGGTCCCGGGTTCGAATCCTGGCCGTTCATTTTCATAAGGTAGAGGAATGTTTCCAAATAAATTTTTAGAACAGGGGAGAGGACTGCTTCCAATTCACTTTTTAAGACAGCGGAGAGGAATGTTTCCACATTCATTTTTAATATTCCTGATACACTAAATAATTTTTTCTGGATTGTGCTGATCCTACTTTTAGTAATAATAATAATTTATCTTTTCTTTCAAGCTTGTCTACAGGTAATTTATTTGAATTTTCACCTGTATGTGAACTTGATGTGGGAAAATGTGTAATGCAGATAAGTTCAAACGCAATTGGCGAAGATGGAATCCCAATCAAGTTCATGAAACTAATTTTACCACACATAATCAGTGCATGAACACATGTTATTAATCACTGTTTTGTATCTTCATCTTTCCCTGATATGTGGAAAATTGCAATTGTGTTGCCGGTAGCTAAAAAGTCAAATCCTTGTGGGTTAAATGATTTTAGGCCAATAAGCATATTGTCCCCATTATCTAAAGTATGTGAGAAATTAATGAGTCAGCAAATAAATAAGTACTTAAATGAATCTGCGCTTCTGTCGCCTTATCAGTCTGGTTTTCGGTCAGGCCCATGGATGTGCTTTGGCTGTCGTCAAAGTTTTAGACGATATTCGTCCCGAATATGACGCTGCCTCAATGACCTTGCTCTGTTTGCTTGACTTCTCTAAGGCTTTTGACAAAGTGAACCATAAATATTTATGTCTGAAATTAAAGTATCTCTTTGGATTTAGTAATAGTGCGGTCAGCTTTATATCTAGTTATTTGTCGAATAGACTGCAAAGAGTTAAAGTTGTTCAATCATTTTCCCAAAATAGACCGGAACTAAATGGTGTTCCACAGGGTTCAATACTCGGTCCACTTCTCTTCTCTATATTTATTAATGACATATTTGCTGTATGCAAACATGCTTCTGTACATGCGTATGCTGATGATATACAACTCTATATCATCAAGGACTGGTTTATTTGATGATCTGTGCTGCAGACTGAATGAGGATCTCAGCAGTATTGACCATTGGGCTAGCAGCAATGGACTGCAACTTAATGCTGCCAAGTCATATGTACATCCTATTTGTAAGAATAAAACTCACCTTAATGTTATCCCTAACCTATATATTGGAACAAGAAAGTTGAGTATAGTATCAAAAATTGTGAATCTTTGTTACTGTATAAATTCTTCCCTTTCCTGTGTTGATCACGTAAACAGTGTTGTCCAGAAAGTTTATTATATCCTACGTAATTTAAGAATGTCTGCTAGTGTTTGTTCTCTTGATCTAAGGCGTATGCTGGTGAAGCAACTTGTCTTACCAGTAATTACATACTCAGATATAGTGTACAGTAAACTAGATTCTTCCTCTTTGCTAAAACTTAATGTTGCATATAACTATGCCACGCGTTTTGTGTATTAATTAAGAAAATTTGACCACCTTTCAAGCTTCAGAACTGCTATACTTGGTTGCGATTTGACAAGTTACCTTAATGCTAAAAACTGTATTTACCTACATAAAATAATACATGAAAAAACGCCACACTATCTTTATGAAAAACTACAGTTCAGCATATCCAGAAGAAGTTGTGTTCTAATAGTTTCTAGACATTGTTCTTTAACTACTTCCAATCTTTTTTTCATTAATGCCGTAAGATTGTGGAATGCGTTACCTATTTCTTTGAGAAAGATAACAGGGAGGGGAATCTTTAGACCATTTTCTTACTTTTGCCTTTTTTTTCTGTTTTTTTTTTTACTATTTGAAACATTGCTAGTTATTAAGATTTTAATTTATTATTATTCACTTTTTGTCATTACACTCTTGATTTATTTTTAAATGTTTTAATTAAATATATTTTTTAAGAACTATTAATTTGTTGTTATATCCAACCAAAATTTTTTGATATCTATCTGTTGTACTGTAAAAGAACATAGTTCTTATTGTACTAATGTATAAGCAATAAATTCAAATTCAAACACCGCGGAGAGGAGTGTTTTCCTTTAATGACATGCTATGTAAACAAATAAATGGAGTGTCCAACAGAAGGGAATGCTTCCTACATTCCATGGAATGTTTTCTGCTTATATCCGGGAATGTTCTCATTTCCTGGTGGGATAACATCGCATTTTAGCCAAACAAATATACGTACAGACAAGAAAATAAGTGATTATTGTGTTGTCATCCAGTTCTGAGCTGCATTTTAAGTTTCAAAACTCTAGCTCATTTGGATTCCAAGATTTGTACGGGACAGACATGAAGTGAATCTAATAAAAACGTGTTAAAATATCTGAATTCGAATTTAAAAAAAATATATTCTAAATTTTCAACAAGAAAGATCTACACACTATTTTGATTTGTAATTCAGAAAAAAATTAATTCCATCTCATCGTATCCAATTATTTTAATTTATATTTGTAACCTATTTCTCATTTCACGTTCAGCCTGAAGACAACAGCAAAGGCACGCGTTGACAGCTATTGGAAGAAGGCGCCACTTGGATCAAGTAGCAATAACAATGCTCCACCAGCAGCACAAAATAAATCAAATGAAGGCAACAAAGTGGGCGTCGGCGCAGCTGCAGCACAGCGCAAGGTGCTAACACGTTCCAATTCGGTGAACCTTGGTGGCAGTAACAATAATACTGGAACTGTGGCCACAGCCAACAATCGTCAACGACATGGTTCATCGAGTGCATTGATTGTTGGACAAAACAAACCAAAGACGCTGACCACCAAGGTGATCGACAGCAAAGTTCAGCATGTAAAATGTAAGAATTTTTGTTTTTTTGTCACCTTCAATTTGTTATGCTTAATTATTATGACTTAAATCATAGACATAACCAAGACCAGGATTAGCAAGGAGGACAAGAACGCTGCCAGCGTGCAGCCAGATCCAACGCTACGTCGCGAAGACAGCAACTTGTCGCGCAAATCACTGTCAAAACTTAAGGCCGCCCTGTCACGTGATGCTGCTAGCTCCAACAAAGTGGCAACTGTTAAAATTGAGCCTCTTGCTGCAACTGCAAAACAACAAACAATAGCGGCACCAAAAAATATAAATCAAACCGAAAGCTCAGATATCAAGATTGTCAGCGTGCAAACGCAATCGCCAAAGCTCTTGGAGGATGTAAGACTTATTTTCAATACATTAAGAAATGGAACATTTTTACACACAATTTTTTCTTTTAGGTGGAGAATATCGATGCTGGTGACTCTGACAACCTCATGCTTGTCTCCGAGTACGTCAACGACATTTACAACTATCTATACAGCTTGGAAGTTATACACAGCATACATCCCAAACATCTGTCCGAACAAGATGAAATCTATCCAAAAATGCGTGCCGTCTTAATTGACTGGATCAACGAAGTTCACATGCAATTTCATTGTGTGGCCGAGACCTTTCAAATGGCTGTCGCAATTATTGATCGTTATTTGCAGGCTGTAACCAATACAAAACGTTCGCATTTGCAGTTGGTGGGCGTGACAGCTCTCTTTATTGCTGCTAAATACGAGGAATTATTTCCACCAGCCATCAATGACTTTGTCTACATAACCGACAACACTTATTCGACTCAACAGATACTTCAGATGGAAATCAAGATTATGAAAGTGCTCGACTTTAACTTGTCGCGTCCGTTACCGTTGCATTTTTTGCGACGCTTTTCGAAGGCAGCCAGCGCGGAGGATTCGCATCATGCAATGTCAAAGTACTTTTTGGAATTGGCTTTAATTGAGTACGATTTGGCACATTACAAGCCGTCGGAGGTAAGTTTATAATTTAAATTTTATTGCTGTACCGAAATTTTGGCACGAAATAATTAAGTTTTTGAAAAAATAACTAATTAATTCAATACCGTTTAAATACACACATTTGTATCAAAAGAATTAAAAAATAGCATGGCCAATATTCATATTTCACTTCAATTCAGGAAAATATTTTAAAATAAGTAAAACTCGACTTTTTACAGATTGCTGCCGCTTCACTATTTCTATCGCTGCATTTGATAAACGGCGATAGCAAGGTGCCAAGCGGTTTCGACAACACTCACTGGACACCTACTTGTGAGTTTTACTCGCGTTACTCTGCCGAGCATTTGCGTCCCATTTCCAAAAAAATTGCAGCCATCGCACGCAACGCGGCTAGCGCTAAATTGAAAGCTGTCTACACAAAATATCAATCGATGAATTTACTTAAAATTTCTATGCGACCTGAACTGACCAGCGCGCTAATGGATTCGATAGTTAACAGCAAAGATAAAGATGAATAGAGGAAGGCGGAGATTTAAGGCTTTGCAGCATTTTTTAGCTTAATTGTTTCTTATTTTGTATGAATTTTTTATTTTATTATTAAAAGTTTTAAATTAATATTAATGTAAACTTAGCATGTAAGCAGCAGCAAGTTAAAACACGTCCCCTACCAAACCATTCATCTATGCACTTGCGCTTTGCCCTCCTTTCCAACTGCATTTGCATTTTGTTTTGAGTCGTCGCCTTAAGAACAAACAATAAGACGTGCGGGATAGCGGCGGCAATACTAAAATCTCAGCTGTATGCCATTAGATTCAAAGCAACTGTTGCCGCTTCTCTCCTACCACAAATTTCCCGATTGTAGCTTCTAAACTCGCAAAGGAAAAACAATGCATTTGCTGGCAGAAATTGTTTGCGATGTTGGAGTTTCATTCATAAAGCGCTATTTTAATTTTTTATTATATTATAAAGTATATTTTAATTTGAACATAAGCTGTTTTCTCTTTGCATATAATTTTACTAACTTGTCTTATGTGTGTGTGTCTCTCTTTGTGCACCTACTATGTTTTGTAAAAGCTAAGTTATTTATATTTGATAAGTTGTATTTATATCATATCATATCGGCATCATAAAAAAATATATAACAAAGGTTGTTCCAACTAAATACGATGGCAGAATATGCCAAATGCAATAATTGCTTTTTTAAATTGATATTTTTTCAATGCATATAACAACTTATGACTTGTTTGTATGGTCCGGCGACGGTATATTTTGTTTTTATTATTTTTTTTTTTAATATAATTAACTACTTTATGCAAGTGAAAGAAAACACAAAAGCGTACAAAATTAATATAATTATTAATAAATTATAATATAAAATACAATATTATGCAACATTTTCAAGTTTAAATAAAGATTAAAAGCAAACCTAGTTTAAACACAATTTTTTGTTATTCGCCAAAAGTATAAATTTGAAATTCATTTAAAATTTACAAAATGTCTAAAATTGTAGATTCTGCTTACACAAAATTATCTTTCATCTACAACGCTCAAAATGTCGCGCACTTTTGCATATTTCTCTACCAGAGCCTCAGAAAGAAGTTGCTATGAATGACTGACGACTCTTTTGTCCCATCAAAAATTACTGGAAATATTTTGTACGACTCCATTCCATTGATAGCAGACAAAATTTAAATTAAAACCATCGGAATCTGCCTTATTTGTTTGGATTTCGAAGCACGTATTCACATACGTAACATATTTAAAAAAAAAATACTTTTTCTTAACTGACGCTTTGCGTTGTTTGTTGGTTCATTCATTTTTATGGCAACCATAAAAGTGTCCACATAATGACGATCATAAAACCGTCAAACTTGTCTTTTCAGCAGGCGCACAGAAAACTTTGAACGGCAACACAAGAAAGTTGAGGGAGAAATGCCCCACAGAACTGACCTGCTGCCAGGGGTTTGCAGTTGTGTGCGCCCGGGTGTGTATGACTAGGTCGAATGTTTTTTGTGTCTACCCAGCAATCAATGGTTGTTATAACAAGCACATTGAGCATATTTTTTTACTTGATTCATTTGTTTGTTAAACAGCACTATTTTACAGTTTGATAAAACTGCCTTACACTGGCAAATAAAGATAAAAGTTTCAAAAGTAAATTTTTAGAGTTTGCCAAAGGCGTGAAAGTACTCCAATTTTTTTAACTAGTTTGGCTCAAAGCAGGCCCGGCAAATAATGTGGGTGGGTAGTTATATCCACATGGAATTTTGTGGGTGGGTAATAACCCACCACGTTTTAAAAACGACTCAACTTTTTTTTAAATAGAACGACTCGCTGTGGGAGATTGCGACGATGTCGATACTGTAATGAACTTCTAAAAAACGTTTAAAAGGAAAAACTAATTAGCGATAAGGAAATGATCATGGAGTTATTGAAGAGTCAGAACGAAGAAGTAAATTCGCTGAAAGATGTTGCTGACTCTCTGAAAAATATGCATGGTGTGCAGACCCCATCACAGAATTTGTGCGATTGCTAATGACCAGGGCTAGGATTTCGTTGACGTCATCTTTTTCTGCTGCTTCTAAGGCATTTCCTGGTTATTTAGAACGTTTATTATGTTTCCTTAATTCCAAATATGAAAAGTTTTTAAGGGATTTGTTGTAATTTTTTTATTAGTTTCAGTTTTTAGGCAATTTTTATAGATAGATTTAGGGCACTTTTTTTGTAGTTTTTAGCGATTTTTAAATTATTTTTTAATTTTTAATTTTTAGAGCATTTTTCGGTTTTTTATGTCATTTTGGTGTTGTTTTAAAATGATTTTGTTCGTTTTTTTTTTTTTACTAACAAATGTAAAAATGCAAATTTTTAACAAATTCTTTTAATATCCTTCAGTCAAAATCATAACCTCTCGAAAAAGGAAGAGCTTTTTGAGCATATTCTTTTACTTGATTCATTTGTTTGTTAAACAGCACTATTTTAAAACAGCAGAAGAAAACTCTGCGCTCTGTGAAACTGACAAAAAGTTATGTACAAAGATGAAACATGCTAGATAAAAACTCAAGATATGCTACACACTTAAAAATTTGTATAGAATTTTTACACCGATCGGTGTTCCAGGGAGTCCTACACCGTTCGGTGTTAAAAAACACCGTGTCAAAGTGCTAGAATTTTATATCCGAAAGAGCATATTTTTTTCACACCGATCGGTGTAAAAAAGTAAACATCAGATAGGTTTATTTATAATACGCAAAATGATAATTTTATTTAACACCAAACGGTGTTATTTTGAAATATTTTTTATAATTTTTATTAAATTGTCATTAAATTTATTAATTGTCAAATGAAATAACTTATTTCATATTGGAATAAGTACCAAACAAAAAAATTAAATATTTCCCAAAAATAATGAAATTGTCCCCAAAAATAGGGTGTTATTTCATATGAAGTAAAACCCAAATATGTATGGACATTTTTTGGGGCTTATTTAATTTTTTTGGAGTCTATTTCGTGGTGTCAAAAATAAAGTTTGAATCTTAATACATGATTTACAAAATTTAAATGAACAAAATAAATTGGGAAATTTCAATTTTTAATTTGTTTATCAATGAGAATGTGATTTCAATATTGCTCTACTTCTTTGCCTTTCAAATTTCACACCGATCGGATAAGTTCGTCATTTCACACCGATTAAGCGGTGTAAATTAACACCGTTCGGTGTAGAAAATGTAAATATCCGCTCACCGGTGTGAATTTATTTTTGAAATTTTTTAGTGTGTAGGTTTTATTAAGTTTATTTGTATGCTCTATGCTGAAATATAAGGGGTAAAAATTTTAAGACTATGAAATTAGAAGAGGAACTTACATCCGATGGAATATCGTCTTTGAAATATGTTCCTCTCGTCAGTGCAGAAGTAGAAAGAAGTTTTTCTGTTTACAAAAACATTTTGCCAGACAATCGACGTTCTTTTAATTTTAACAACTTAAATATGTACCTTGTAATATACTGTAAGGCTATGTATAATAATTATATAAAATAAAAATTAAGCTTTGTAATGTATTTTTTAGGTAATTGTTTGCAGTTTTTAGGTAATTTTTGTAATTTTTTAGTTAATTTTTTGCAGTTTTTTAGGTCACTAAAAAACGAGCCCTGATAATGACGATTACTCTGTAATACGATTCGAAAAGCAAATGGGATTCGAAAACAAAATCACACCATGTATTAACTAGTTTTTTGGCAAATTTTTGATTAGTTCGAATTCAATGCAGACAAAAATAGCATTTTTAAGCAGAGGTAAAAGTTACTGCCATTTAGTAATCTTATTTCATTATTACGCATTTGCTTTTCGAATCGCATTACAGAGTAAGGCCCCAGGATCGTCATATGTTTAATGAAATAAGTTTTTCCTTACTTTTGTTTCTTAAGACGTATCTGAGGGCAAAAATGTTATAAAATAGTTTAAATCACATAACTACTTTAACAACCCAATTATGAATGATTTTTCCCGGGGAATTGGAAAAAGGAGTTTTCATTTTTAAGACAGCAGATAAAGATATCACATTCAATATCATGAATATTGACGGTCGATGAACAAATTGGCATTAAAAATTTCCAAAATGTTTTTGAACTTAGTTTTAAAAATTAAAACTCCCTTTTTCGATTTCCCGTGAAAAATCATTCAGAATTGGGCTGTAAATGTTTATTCAGATATATGTGAAAAATGAATTTAAATGTTTTACCTAATCAATTTATGACAAAATGGTCCAAAAAGAGTGCAGTTTTTGCTTTTAGGTGACATTGTACTTAAAAAAATAAGCCGAAATTTAAAACATTTATTGTGAAAAGATTATAAAAAATAAAGACTTAAAGATTTTTTTTGCGTTAATAATACAAAAAACAATGGTCCAAAAAAGATTTTGCCTTAAATGCATCTGTCTCGCTAGGTCGTGTAAAAAAGTTTTAGTTTTGGTCCCAATTTATCGGAAAAAAGCAAAGTGAATATTACTGTGAATAAAAATCAAAGCTATAGGTACTTTTAGCTACAACTTATACTAGAATTATTATGTTTGGTTACAATTTTCCCTCGCTAAGGCGATCTAAAGGGTTGGAAATTACAGTTCTTTTTAAAACATCGCAAAATTTTTACAATTGGCCAGACTTAATGGTTCTTGTATAGGTTGTAAGGGTACTTGTCCCTTATTTATATGCACCCCGGCTGAAAAAAAAAACAATTTTTTTGGTGTCACCTAGCTCAAAGAAAATACATTAAAACCAAAAACTTTTAAACATTTTTTTTTGTAATGTTTACGTAAAAAAGATTTCAAGTCTCTCTGTGTAATAGCCTTTTCACAATAAATATTTTAGATTGAGTTTTTTTTTAGATTGAGTAGAGATGGCAGTTCGAAGTTCACTCAAGTTTCGTTGTACAAGCGTCCGGTAAATAGAAAAACAAAGCAAAAATAATTGTGCTTTTACCTCAGCAGTTGTTCCATGCTCACCTATAAAAAAGTATAGGCAGCGTCAAAACGAACGCTGAGGCAAAGCATAATTAATTTTGTTTCGTTTTTCTATTCTACGGACGCTTGTACAACGAAACTTGAGTGAAATAGCATCCTAAGTCGAACTGAGACCTCTATATAAGTTATATTCTGTTTTTTTAAACGTGCAACGTCACCTTAAGCAAATAATTACACAATAAAGCAAATGTATAGAATAAAAAGTGTGGTTCATGTTTTATTAGTCGCATGGTCTGAAGGTCTCTGCTTTAGGTAGATCAACTACCCACACGGGGTGAACGCGAACTGCCGGGCCTGTCTATTTTCTGAGTAAAGATGAAAATTGATTTTTTGGTAATATGTACTGGTTTAATAGAAAATATAAATTTTCATATATTTTTACTTTAAATAGTAATCGTAGGTATGGGTACCACATAATCTTTAACTGATGATTGAAACTTCTGTTCAATTCCAACTGGGCTTGTTCGCTTCATTATTGACCCTTTTTAGCTGCCTAGTTATGCTGACAGTGAGTCAGTGCAATATTCCCTAAACGATTCTGCGGCTTAAATAAAATCAATTTGATTTAAATAAAGCAATTTTAGAGACGTTAAGGCGGGAGAAGAACAAAGCCAAGCTATAAAGAATAAAAAGAATATTCAACCTTTTGCGGCGTATTAATAGGATATAATGGAAAATTTATTTCCATTATGTCCCAAACAAAACTTTCACGAAAAATATTTCGACGGTTAGAAAATTAATAATTTTTTAAAATTAAAAGTTATTTTTAGGTTTTTCTTTATAGAAATGTGTTATGGATTGAAACCTTCCACATATACAGTTTGCAACTTTTTTTTATTTTTGTTGGATTAAAAAAAATCTAATCACGTAAGCATTAATCTCTATTTTAAACATTTATGGACAAAACAAACATTTTAGTGTAAGATGAACTCTAATACAAATAATAAGAAATTTTCTTCGAGTATATTCGAAATTATAAATATTTTATTTACGTCATGCTTGGGGAAAGGTGTGGTTTTCATTTTATTTTTTGCAAATATTAAATCTCTAAACAATAAACCAACCATGTTTATAATAGGGTCTCTTCGGAAATGCATTAAAAATTTATTCACTGTCATCGTTTGGAGTGAAATAAGTAAATTCGCCTTTAGGTGGAGTCAGTGGAAAATCGATTCAGAAGCTCAAGCAGAGTGGTTGAGTAAATAAACACCGTTCGCGTGGGGATATAAAAATAAGTTTTGTAAGCCATTTTACCATGTGAACAGAACCTTTTAAATTAGTAGCCAGGGTTGCATTATTGAAAATATCATAGATGCTATTTGAATGCAGTTAAAAAATTAAATAAATTTACTAATAATTATTTCACTTTCATTTCGAAGTTTACATCGAAATTTGAATATCAGAAAAATATAGATTAATAGAGATATATTTTTAGTATACTATTTTTCGCTTTTTTTGGAGATTGTTAAACAAGTAGTTACACATTACATCGGATACCTGTTTTCTCCGAAATTTTGTTAGTTGAAATTTTTTGATTTTGTGCAATATTCTGGCAACATAATTACACTGCGACTAAAAACATACTTTGAAATTAAACAAAACATTTTAAAATATAAATTTAACTCATTTTCATTTCTACATAACAAAATTTAAAGCAAGCATCAACTCGTTTCTTTTTTGTATAATTTTTTTTTTCTGCAATATCTAAAAATACGTCGCAATCTGAAATTGAATTAAAAAATTATGTACAGTAGAATCATTAACCATTATTGCCAGACAATTGAGACCAAGCTGAGAAAAACCCCGATTTTACATTTGATTGTTTGAAAATATTTTTGCATTGGTTTTACAAATATTGAACATAAAACTAAATAAAAACTAATTATGTTAATTATTTTAATATATTTTTCGGTTAAATTTAATTGTTTTTATTTTTTTTTTTTTTTTTGTTAAAAAACAGAGAAGAAGTTAAAGAAAAAATATGTTTTAAAATATTTGTTTTCAATATTAAAGCTTTTGTTTAAAACATTTTTTAAATAAATATTTTTAAACTTAAAATGTTTACGTGAAAAGTATATTTAAAAACATTGTTTTGAAAACCAAAAACTTCTGTTTTAAATTTAATTATTAAACATGTGTTTAACTTCAATGAAGTTGTTTCAAGCTCTATTTCAAAAACGAATTCGTTTGATATAAACACAATTTCATATAATTTTAACACATATTTTCCTCAATGTACTATTGAAACAAAAAAATTATAAGCCAATTAGGGTTTGTCTTAAAATTATCTTAACTTGCAAGATATAAAAATTTCTCAAATTTATATAAAAAATGCTAATTGGAAACAGTCATTACGTGAACACCGTTTAACGTGAATACTTTTCTTTTACATTGAGTATTTATTTTCTTATATTTGAATTGAGTTTTCTAAATATATATCTTTGTTTATTTATCCAAAAAGTAAGTCTTAATATAGACATATCGCATAAGTAGTCCGAAATGATGATAGAATAATTTGTATCCCAAATTTAAGCATTCGCAAACGTGAACTCTCTTGGTTGTAATTAGTTCGATATCGCGATTGCACTGTGGTTTGGTTTCATCAGCAAGGTTTTCCCTTTTAACGACTTTGAATCCCACATTATCCACAAAAGTAAACACATACACTTTTGTCTTAAGATCTTAACAAAGTCGTTTATTTTAACTAACTCCCTTCAACTTTCGTGTTTCAATTCATCGTGTGTTATTTTACATATACATGAACAAAATTATAAAAAAATACAAATTTACTTAAGATAGCTTTCAAATTTCGATAATACAATTGGAAAAACTTTGCCGCGCTCTCATTGTTGGTACTTTGTTGTTGGTATTGATGCAGGCTCAGCCTTTACATTGCAGATATTACCCGTGCGAGTTATTTAGCTTACATTATGGGGATATAACGTATAAAGGAAAACATAAAAATTTTAATATTTTGTATTTTTTTTTTTTTGTTTTTGGTTAAATTTACTTTTTTCATTAATTATTTTTTATTGTTGTAATTATAATTTAAAGTTATAAACTGACTGTGTTTTCTTAAAGATGACACACACTGCTGGTATATTAATGCTCTTTATCATGCGTGAAGTAACAGCAACTTAACCCTGGAAGGTAGACATGAATTTTGTCACGATTTCCTTAAGTTTAGCATCAACAGTTGGTGAGATTTGACCCTCGGTGGCGATCTGGTTGAGCAGAGCTTGTTCGCTAGTCTTGATGTGTTGCAAGAATTCTTTCTCGAACTTGGTGATCTTGGCTGGGTCCATTTTGTCCAAGTGACCGCGGACACCACAGTAGATGACAGCGACCTAGGCAGAAATAAATCAAGAGTGATTAAAAGAAATAATTTAAGAATATGCAAATAACGCACTTGATCCTCAATGGCCATTGGAACGTATTGACCTTGTTTCAACAATTCGGTCAAACGGACACCACGGTTCAACAGCTGTTGAGTGGCAGCGTCCAAATCGGAACCGAACTGGGCGAAAGCAGCGACCTCACGGTATTGGGCCAACTCCAATTTCATAGAACCGGCGACCTGCTTCATGGCCTTGGTCTGGGCAGCAGAACCGACACGGGACACGGACAAACCCACGTTAATGGCTGGACGAATACCCTTGTAGAACAACTCAGTTTCCAAGAAGATCTGTCCGTCAGTAATCGAAATGACGTTGGTTGGAATGTAAGCGGACACATCACCAGCCTGGGTCTCAATAACGGGCAGCGCGGTCAAAGAACCACCACCCATGGCGGGCGACATCTTAGCAGCACGTTCCAATAGACGCGAATGCAAGTAGAACACATCACCAGGGTAGGCTTCACGACCTGGAGGACGACGTAACAACAGAGACATTTGACGATAGGCCACAGCATGCTTAGACAAATCGTCATAGATGATCAGAGCGTGTTTGCCCTTGTCACGGAAGTATTCACCCATGGCACAGCCAGAGTATGGGGCCAAGTATTGCAGAGGTGCAGCATCAGAGGCGGTAGCAGCCACAATGACAGAGTATTCCATGGCGCCGGAGTCAGACAAACGCTTGACGATTTGGGCTACAGTGGAACGCTTCTGACCGATAGCAACGTAGATGCAGAACAGTTTCTTGGACTCATCTGTCGCGTCGTTGAAGCGCTTCTGGTTGATGATGGTGTCGATGGCGAGGGCAGTCTTGCTGCAGGGCGGACAAAGATTAAGAAAAGGCTTGTTTTTTATTAATTTATAGCATCCATTTAGCAATTCTTACCCAGTCTGTCTGTCACCAATGATCAACTCACGCTGACCACGGCCAATGGGCACCAATGAATCAACAGCCTTGATACCAGTCTGCATAGGTTCGCGCACAGACACACGTGGGATGATGCCGGGAGCCTTGATGCCCACACGGAAACGATCCTTGGTCTTGATGGCACCCTTACCGTCAATAGCGTTACCCAAAGCATCGACAACGCGACCCAAAAGCTCATCACCGACTGGCACATCAACAATAGCACCGGTACGTTTGACAATATCATCCTGCTTGATAAGCTTGTCGTTACCGAAGACGACAACACCAACATTATCGGGCTCCAAATTCAAGGCCATACCCTTGAGACCGGATGAGAATTCCACCATCTCATCGGCTTGGATGTTGTTCAAGCCGTAGACACGAGCGATACCATCACCAATGCTCAAGACACGACCAGTCTCTTCCAAATCGACCTTGGGTGCAATACCCATGATGCGCTCCTCCAAAATGCCGGAGATCTCGGCACTACGTTGGGTACTGGAGACATGGAGTTTACGAGCAGCTAGAGAAGCAGCTGGGTAGGCAGCTTTGCAGGCAATCTGCGGGGAGAAAACAAAATATAAATTGAGCAAGAGTTGAAAATTTGAGAGGTAAAAAAGATTTATGTGTATTAAATGTGTATTGCTGTAGCGTGATCAAGGCAGGGCTGAGTCAAAGTGTTTCAGAGTAGTATTTATAGCAAAATTAATACATTTGATAAAATATCGCAACTTTACCAATGAATAAACATTTTGCCGTTTTAAAATGCTTGCTTTTGCAAGTTTTGTGAATTGTGTCAAAAGATATTCGAATGAATTTCAATTTGACACAGAGTGCACTTGCCGTTTTATGTATTTCGTGCAAGTGAATAAACATTAGGCATGCAGAAAATTCAAGCATCAAACATAACTACGAAAATACTTTAAAAAGCTGGTGGCTTGGGGATGTCTAAGAAAAGCGCAAATAAAAAAATTTAGAATTTAACAATGAAATCAATTCGATTTTTCGAGTGTTATATGTATTAATGTTCAAAAATAACCTATCAAGTTTCGCGTATATTTCCAATGAAAGTCTGAAAATATGGGATGCAATATTGAGATTTTTTTATCAAATCTCGATACAGATTTTAAATTGAGTTGTTCAATGACGATACGTTCTCCGTGCAACAAACAGTTCTCAACAACTGAAAGAGGTTCTACTCGGTTCTTCGCTTAAACCATTGATGTACACTCGGAAAAGTCGTTTTGTGCTTAGAGATCTTTGATCAGAACTTCGTGGCTTGAGAAAATAAATGTCGTATGTTAAAATTTTTACTTTTGAGATTATTGAGCAAAAGATGAGTTAATTCAAAATCTAGCGGATCAATATTCTTCAGAATTTCAGGCCTATTTGCAGACACATTTCACAATAAATGACGATTTCACGAAATATTTGGGGACTTACCGCTATTTTTTTAAATTTATAGCACCTTTTCTCAATAATCTCTAAAGTGAAAATTTGTACATACATTTATTTTCTCAAGCGACGATTTGTCGTTATTTATTGTAGGTAGTAGGGTCGCTTTATTTTCCAGTAAGTGGTAAAATCACAAAACTTTTGTGAGAACAATTAAACTTTGGACATAATTTTCTTTCTGGAGCATTTAGAGCTGAAACAAAGTTGTCTTCAAGTTGTTAAAAGGTTCAAAAGTCGATCGGCCATTATTAAATTTTTTTCAAGAATGCAAAGTTGAACACATTTCGATGTTGTGTGTCTGTATATTTTATGGCTCATAATAGGTTTATTTTCAACTCATAATAGACTCTTAAGATTCAAAAAAGGTGCTAGTTTTCCTTTTAAACTGGTCGCTCTCTTTTATGATTCCTATTTTTCCCCTTTTTTTCTTCATAAAATAATCATAAAAGTGCAGAAAATGAGCTTGTTTTCATTTGAATTTTAAGACTTTTTGATGGCACTTATTTAGAATTTTAAGATGTCAAAAAACTCATAAAAGTGGCAACAAAGCAGCAATGTTTTGTTTGAAAATGTCACTTGCACTACAATTGTAATGTTGTAATTTAGTTTCTGAAAAAATGTCAAAAAGTTTATTACTCCTTGAAATTCACTGCTGTTCCTTTGCTGAAATATTAAGTTTTTACTATAGACATACATGTCGTCATATGAAATCAAGAAAGCCGTATGTTACCAAAAATTCAAAATTGACTTTTTGATTGATTATGATGCACCGTATCAAAATACATGTTTCTGCAAAATTTTACACTCCTATTTTAATTTTTTTATTAACAAAATTCTAAAAGCTTCAGTGCAAGCACTAAAGAAATTTAGAAAGATTTTTGCTGCTCCTGTACAATTTTTTAAATGTAACTTACGGATTTTTGATTTTATATGAGGATATTGAACCAACACTGTTATTTAAATTGACCTTATGGAGATTAAATAAGGTACGAATAGTCAATTAAATCTGGGTTTGTTCGGCGCAATATATGCGCACGCCGAACAAGCCCTCTGTTTAATGTAGGTTAAACCACAAAAAAAATAAAAATTCGTTAAAAAATAAAATCAGTATTTTAACAAACTTGACGTGGTGAATTTAATTGGAGTTAAATTGTAAGAACGAGATTTCACTATTTTTTTATTTGTTATATTTGACTCTGGTCTGAAAAACATTGAATGTTATATTTCCAAATTTTATTTTTGCACTTTTGGACTGAGACTAAAATACGTTAAATAAAAACAAAAAAGAAAAAATATTTACGCGTGGGCTGTAAACTGCACTTATGCCTTTAATTAAAACTTTATGAAATTGGTTACATATAATCAAACACCGTATTCAAACACGAAATGATATGAAATTTTTTAAATTTTAAATGAATAAACAATTTTTAAAATCATGGTTGTTTTCTTTAAATTTTTACTCCGAAAATGCTTCCAGTGGGAATGTTTTAGCAGTTGGTTTTTAAAATAAAGAATATACAAATAAAAAAACTCATATTCAGGAAGCTTTTCACAAAAGGGTTACAATGCTACGACAAGCTACAAATTCTTTTAACTAGGTATTAAAAATGCAAATCTATGTAACAAAGAATACTTTAAATTAATATTAAATAAATCAAAATAAATAACATACAACTAAAAGTACTTTTTTTATGCTTATATAAGCTACTGTGCTACTTTGACGACTTGGTTATTCAACAGAAACAACACATGAAATTTTTCAGAATATATAAAACAAAATACAGCATGTTGTCCCTTTCGAAAACATAAAGAGCCATTGGAATTCAATGGGAAATTGTGCCAATTCATCCTAATTAAGAAATACCATTACTATATCTTCTAAATTAATATAGAAATACATCATATATATATGAAACAATTTGAATTTCCTTAACAAACGCAGTCACTGAAAACATAGTCGTTTCGGTTACTGTGCAAAGTAGAGAGGCGGCCAACATAACCTTAAAAAATCAATACAAGTCAAAACCAAAGTGTCAGACGAGGCACAGAATTATGTAACCTAAAAAATTATCAATATTAAGTCTAATTTAAATAATAGTGTTATTTTTAAGCGCATGAAATTTGTTTTATCCGTTGCCGCACCATTAAACCTCACTTGTTATGCAATTTAATCGTTGACAATCTTTTTCCGGCACAGGTTTTTTCTTTGCTACGGCTCATTTTGATGATCATCCCCAGCAGTTGCGTAACACAAATTTTTTTGCAATGCACAACACCCTCAACCTAGGCTGCACCTATTTAATAACTTAGTTAGAACTGCGATCGTAAACAGCATTTTAATATTCTTACGTTTTTATACTTGAACAAGTCACAATTTCTAATTTTTTTCGTCTTTTTTTATGCTTACTCTTCAATCAAGAGACTAATCTCATGCTTTTCAACTGATTTTCAAATAGTTTTAGTACCTGTGAAACAGCCTTGGGCAGGGTGCGGGCCACAGATGATGCCAAACGTGCAGAAATCATCGACATTTTATCCTAATTTATATTTTTTTATCGCTGGCAGAAATTTAGTTATTTTTCACCCAGTTCTCCTCCAGACGTATATTTAAAGATGGTTGCCGTAATATTCGTTCACGTTCACTCAACTCGTAGTTCGCACGGTGAAGTGCTGAATTCTTGGATTCGTTCATTTCGTTGATTTTGTCGCGAAACTTGCCGAAAAACTCGTTTCGATGAGTTGGTCAACAGGGGTGTACACATTGGCCAGCTTGAATAAAGTAGCAGATTCGACTTTACTACAATTCAATATATGAAACCTTCAAAAGTAGTTAGTTTATATGAAAAAAGTGCTCTTTACTGCACAACAAGAATCAGCTGTTTCGAACTTGCTACAAATTAACCGTACTGGTATGAATGAAAGTAATGTTTGGTACTGATTTTGAGTAGTGATCAAAATGGCATACTACAAGTTTGAAGTAAATTATTTATATATATATATATTAAATTTTGAATTTATTTAATTTAATATTTATTTGGGCAGGCAAAAGGAAGATTTGTTGAAATTGAAAACAAACTACAAACATGGCAATCGGCCATGGACATTAAGCGTCTTTAAATTAAGTTTATTAGGAGTAGTCACGATTCAGTGCACTTGCCACCTTTCATTTTTACCATGATGGCGATGTAATGGTGCTTTATAATACAGCGCGCTGTGAGGTGTTTTAAATTTTGTATGGCAAAACACTCAAAATAAGTCGTGTTTTGGCTCTTAAGCGCGATAGCTTCTCAAAACACATTTTAAAGGTTTGGTGTAAATGCACTATTAAAAGAGTTATTTATAAATTTATGTTAAATCAATAGTCATAGGATGATGTATTATCCATAAGAGCTAAGCCCAGTAGATGTAAATGAATAAATAAATAAATTTCAGGGATCGCCAATAACGATTATCGCTATCAATCAATTTCATAACAGTTATTTCTTGGTCATTATTTTTTCGATCAGCAATAAAAGTTATTTCTTGGTAGTTATTTTTTCAATCAAAAATAAAAGTTATTTCTTGATCACTATTTTTTTCAATCAGAAATAAATGTTTCTTCGTGGTCGTTATTTTTTTAAATCAGAAATAAAAGATATTTCGTCGTCGTTATTTTTTACAATGAGAAATAAAAGTTATTTCGTGGTCGTTATTTTTTTCAATCAGAAATAAAAGTTATTTCGTGGTCGTTATTTTTTTCAATAAAAAATAAAAGTTATTTCTTGGTCATTATTTTTTCAATCAGAAATAACATTTATTTCGTGGTTTTTTTTTCAATCAAAAATAAAAGTTATTTCGTGGTCGTTATATTTTTCAATCAAAAATAAAAATTATTTCTTGGTCATTATTTTTTCGATCAGAAATAACAGTTATTTCGTGGTCGTTATTTTTTTCAATCAGAAATAAAAGTTATTTCGTGGTCGTTATTTTTTCAATCAAAAATAAAAGTTTTTTCTTGCTCATTATTTTTTCGATCAGAAATAAAAGTTATTTCGTTGTCGTTATTTTTTTCAATAAAAAATAAAAGTTATTTCACAGTCGTTATTTTTTCAATCAGAAATAAAAGTTATTTCGTGGTCGTTATATTTTTCAATCAAAAATAAAAATTATTTCTTGGTCATTATTTTTCGATCAGAAATAACAGTTATTTCGTGGTCGTTATTTTTTTCAATCAGAAATAAAAGTTATTTCGTGGTCGTTATTTTTTCAATCAAAAATAAAAGTTTTTTCTTGGTCATTATTTTTTCGATCAGAAATAACAGTTATTTCGTGGTATTTATTTGTTTCAATTGGAAATAAAAGTTATTTCACAGTCGTTATTTTTTTCAATCAGAAATAAAAGTTATTTCGTAGTCATTATTTTTTCGATAAGAAATAAAAGTTATTTTTTATCGATTTTTTTCGATCCGATATAAAAATTATTTTTTATCGATTTTTTCGAACAGAAGAAACAATTACTTTTTGACTGAAATAATTTCCATTAGAGAAAATATGTTTAAATTTTATAAGGTTGGAAATGGTGACAAAAGTTGAAAAATTTTAACGAAATTTTGAATTTTATGAGTATAATAAATACTCGCATAATACAAAATTTAATTTGATTTTTTTACTTTTCCGTTTTTTTGGTCCTGTATTACAGTTAACATTTTTTTCTAGTTCAATAATATAAAAAACTTATAAAAATTTGTACTATTTTGAGGGGAAAAAAATCTGTAATAACATATATTATGGTTTGTATACAAAAAACTAAAAAACATGTTTCAAAAAAACAATTATGAATACGCAACAGTATTCCAGATTAAATAAGTTTTAGAAGAAAAAATCATGTATGGGTGGGTTTTTCTCACGTTTTCCCTTACACAAAAAAACTACGGTGATTGGTTTGTTTTGACAGCCGTTTGACTTTTTCTTGTTTATAGTTCGTTTGATTCCTAATAAAACAATCAGATTCAGTTGCTTTATTTTGTTGCAACTGCTGCATTGTAATTTCGCCAATAGAGATTATGTTAAAAAAAGAGTTGAGTTAAGAAAAAACGAGAAAAGCCATGAGTCTAATCGATCAAAAAATAACTTTTCTGATCGAAAAAATCGATCAAAAAATAACTTTTATTTCTGATCGAAAAAATAAAGGTAAAAAAATAACTTTTATTTCTGATCGAAAAAAATAATGACCAAGAAATAACTTTTATTTCTGATTGAAAAAAATAACGACCAAGAAATAAATTTTATTTCTGATTGAAAAAAATAACGACCAAGAAATAACTTTTATTTCTGATCGCAAAAATATCGATAAAAATAATTGGTTTTAGGTGATTTTTATCTTAAAAATCATGAAAAAATAAATTATGTAAAAAATGGAATCTCTAGCTCTCTAGGTCACATTGCTATATTTAAAAGAATTATGCAACAATTTTTTATACATGATCTTTTGGTCTAAAATTTTAAAAAGAATAGTTATTTTCGGTCCCTGATAAATGTACATTCATTGGAAAAAGGAAATACTAATTTTAATCAGTTCGGTGTATATTTTTTCTGTGGCTAAATCAAATGAATTTAAGAAAGAAGTGTTAAGGTTTTGTTTTAAATAATTTAACACGTTGAAACTTGGTATTTGCTTGGTATTTGCTGACTGTTTTTTTGAATAACTGAACCTAACCTTGAACTACGATTGGTATGGTATAATTTTAAAATTCAATATCACACTTAGCAAAAAAAATCAATAGCATCGACATTAATTTTGATTAACTTTTATTAAGCCATGAGACTAAAGATCCAATTATAATAGAAGTAACGTAATGTGATTTAATGTCAATTGCGCAGTGTGTTCTTCAAATAATTGTTTCAAGCAATACTTTCTAAAGATACGTGGAATTTAGATTTCTACTTTACTTTACTTTACATTATGGTTTGTTTAAAAGCAACTGAACATTAAGGTTAGATTCAATTATTACGCAATTTTATAATGTTTAAACTAAGTTTTTTGTTGAGTTTTTGTTATTAATATGATAGTTTTATATATCCACAGCAATGAATCTCGAAGTTTTAATTGAACTTGTACAGAACATGTAATTATTTACGACAAACTACCTTGCTTCTGCCTATTATAAATTGCTATAACGTTTTTCTACATTACGTCTCGCCACTATGGCAGTTGGCTACATAACGCTACTATACATTACTATACTATACATCATTAAGTGCCATTATCGTGTAAATTATGTTATTTTGTTTCATTATTTTAGCCATAAAATAATGATTAAAATCAGATGTCATTAGTTTTGTCACTTGAATGACATCGTGTAAACGCCATGTAAGTCCGTCTACTCTCATAGTGACCAACTCAAACAAAAAATGAAAAAGTTCATTCTTTACTGACAGAGTGCGTTTAACTGTTTCTAGAAATTTAACTGTTTGCTTAAAAAAGGACTGGTTAGTATAAATTTAAAGAGTTTAAAGAAAATAATAATCATAATCAATATTTAATCTCATTTCTTTTTTTAAGTGAACCCAGCCAGTATTTTTCAGAAGATGGAACACATGAGCTAGTGGAAACTTCTGGCAGATCGTGAAAGCTCGAAAGGTTCTTCTTCCTACTCGTCCTCTTCAATTAATAAATATGCTAAATAAGCAACCGCTTTTATTTTGTTGTCTTCCATTTGTAAAATAACTTTTAACTTCTTTGCTTTGTCAGTATTTGAGAATTATAAATTTATGTAAACGCCTACTTTGCTGGTCAAATCATTATGAATTGGAAAGTTGCCAAAATATAATTAAACGTAGTGACAAAGCTCTGGGAAAGTCACTTTTTAGTACCGTCTAAAAAGCAGCGTCATTATGATATGTCATCAAGTCATTATTAAAGTCAGTAAATGTCACTCGTGTTAAAGAGGCATTACGTCTATCATGATTGGAAATGAAAAAGGTCAAAAAATATGGGCAAGCATAACGTAAAAGAGTATGTTAAAAAAGATAACGCAATATTTCAAATGGCAGCACTGAGACAGAACGCTGAATTTCGTTGCTTGCAAGTGTCATTTTTCAACAACAGCACCAGTTTTTCAAGCACTGGAGTAAAAATTACCTTCGTTGAGTGTCGGACATGTTCACTTCATTACGGTCTCCATTTACACGGAGCAGTGCAAGTTCGAAAAAATTAATAAATTTTTACTTACATGATCACATATAGCGGGGTTCACTTGATCCTACATGTTTTCACGCCTGGTGTGATGGCCTTGAATTTGAAACATTTCAAGGGCTGACATGTTGTCAATCGGCTGTATCGAGCGTTCGAACGGTCAAATACGAGGCTTGTCCTACAATGCGTGACAACATGTAGGACCATGTGAACCCCGCTTATGATACACTGTTCACGGCTTGGCAGAAAAATAGGTAGGGTAAGTAGCTTTGACAGGACCTATTGTTAATGTCAAAGTCATAAAAAAACAGTACTGCCATATTAAAAATTAAAACCCAATGAAAAATACATATTTTTTCTAAGCATTTCTGATAAAATGTTTTACTAAAAACCCTTAAAAACGGGGAAGTACTGTTTTTTGATGGGCTGGAGTTTATAGTTTTATCGTTAAAAAATAATTAGCTATGAATAATAAATTTTCAGTCGTTTTTTCACAAATTTTTCATTATGCGTTGGTTAGAATTTATGCGTTAGAATTTGATGTAAGAATTAAAAAAATGTTTTTTGCCGCTAGGGTGGACCCTAAAAATGTATTATTTGGTTTTATACTCTTTGTAGATGCATTGATCGCTGAATTCGAATCTGATGTTGACTTTCAAAAACTTCTCTGACTCTAGGGCTTACCCTAAAAAGGTTTTTTGCTTTATACTCTTTGTGCATGTGCTGGCAGCATTAACCCTTTTAGTGCCAAAGCAATGCGACGGCGTTCTTCGGCCGGACACTAGTATTAAGGGGTCGCTGATTTCGAATCTTATGTTAGAATTTAAAAAAAAAAATGTTTGACACTAGAGTGGACCCTAAAAATTTGTTTTTGTTTTAAGCTCTTTGTAGATGCTGATTTCGAATTTGATGTAAACATTTTAAAAAACTTTTTTGACACTAGGGTGGACCTTAAAAATGTGTTTTTTGTTTTATACTATTAAGTAACTCCAGTTTTCAATCCAACTTTTTAATCAGTTCAAGCTCCATTCGAGGAACATGAAGAATGTTCAATGCTCAGCGCCTTGTTGCGTCATAGAACAAACATTGCTAGCAACGGTAACTGCCAATTTTCACCTCTCATGATAATTTTTCATTTTAATTTTCAATAAATAAGTATTTTTTCCTAAAATATTAAATTAAAATTTTTGATTTGATTGTTCATTAACATTATTTGACTTTAAAAAATTTATAAATATAATATAAAAAAAAAATGATGACGCTTTTAGCATAGCAGAAATTGTACAATAAAATCAAGCTAGTGATTTTTTCCTTTTCATATTGAAAAAACTTTGTTGTTGTTGTTTCTTTGGAAAAATTCGTTAGAACAATTAATTGTTCTAACTTTGACCTTAAGCTCAATAAACGATTTTAAACTATCAAACAACTAGAATTTGTATTTAAAATCAAGTATGATTTAAACTATCAAACATTTAGAATTTGTATTTAAATCATATAAAGTCAACATAATAAATATAGAGGTCATTTAGAAAAAACTTTAAAAAAAAATATACAGACTTAATTTCGAATTACATTCGGAGTTGAAGAAAAAAGCGTAACGCATAGTTCCTGACGGGGGTCCCCCGACCGCACTACTTTTTTTTAATTATAGTTTTTTGCAGCAGTATAACTATATACATATTAGTGTTAATTTTTATATATACATTGGATACAATTCACAATTTGTAAAAGTACCTATTTTTCTTCTATTTTAGAACGTTTGTAAACTCATTTCCGAACAAGAGGGGTTAGTTTTTGAGGTAGTTTTTGGTACGAAAAATCATTTAAAACGGTTACTGCCGATTTTCACCTCTAATAAGAATTTGACATCTTAATTTTCAATAAATAAATATTTTTTCCTAAAATATTAAATTAAAATTTTATATTTGAATGTTCATTTACATTATTTGCCTTGAAAAAAATTATATAAAATAACAATAAATAAAAATATACAGATTTTATTTCGAATTACATTTGGAATTAAAGAAACAGCGTAAGGAACATCGTTACCGACTGGGGTCCCCCGACCACACCTTTTTGAATATTTAAACTGAAATATTTCATAAATTGATGAGATTTATTCCATAATTATTTATGACGATTTATTCCATGATAATTTTTTCCCATGGTTTATTCTTTGGGTCATGTTCAAAACCATGCGTTAGCATGTATATTTCCGCCATATTTATAAATGAGCACTAATAATATTTATTTACACAAAGTTTTCTGTCACTTGTTCAAATTTCATATATTCCCTTTCTCTTGTGCAACTTTCTTATCACGAACCACTATTTACTAGCTAATCAGTTACAGAAACTCTAGTTTTAGCTAAAGTTTGTCTTGGAATGAAACACTGTGACGAAAGAAAAAGGTGACAATTTGTCGCAATAGTTACAGAAACACGTTACAGATTGAATTCTTTGATTTGTTCCCTTGCAATCCAATTCAGTGTGGTGTCATTTTCTGTGTAATTTCTTGTACAAGTGCAATGCATGCAAATGTTCAGCATTTTGGATAGATTGAGATTCACAGCATTTGCCGCGATAAACGCTCATCAATAAAATATTTACCATTTCTATTATTTCAATTTTATTTTATAATATTGAATTCGTTTATTTTATGCATTTAGAGTTAATATATATATATATATGATACATACATAAATATGTATTTGTAAAGAAGTAGTATTCTTTTATCAATAGTTTTACAACAATAAATATTACAATAGTTTTAAAATAACTTAACTTAAGTTAAACTTTATTAGTTGAAGCTGCGTAAGACTTTTGTACAACTTTGCAAATTGTGCAAAATAGAACACAATAACACATACATTTAATATAACAGCAAACTGGTTTTTTTTTTTGTTTTTTTTTTTAAAGAGAATTAAAATCAAGTTTTAAGTAAATGAAATTTAAAATGTTGATATTTATTTATAACTATTTTTCCTTTATATCTATATACTAATATATAAAAATTGTGATAGCATTACACAAAAAAATATACATTATGAAATAAACTTTGACATTTTATGGTTTAACCTTAATTTGAGCTTACAACTATTGTGAAGAAATAAAAAATTTAATTGGAAAAATTTCACAAAATCTTATAGCAGTTCTTATAGTGGCATTGCATCGTTAGGTTGCAATTAGTTTTAAATGATTTAAAGGTATATTTATATGTATGAATGTGAAGTAATATAATAATTTTTTTGTAGTTTATTTTGAAAATTTTACTTTTAATTGTTTTATGTTGCATATAAGTTTTAAAAACATATTTACAAAATTTGTCTAGATCACTTACAATCTCAATATTTGAGGTTTAAGCTTGTTTATAGCCTTTTAATAGAGAGAAAGAATGTTCGATCAATATGTATTTATATCGTCCTGATGGGGAAAAAATTTGCATGCCAAGTCAGTTATTTTCCTTGCTATAAAACTAAATCAATTCCTAAAACAATTACGGCTTTATTAGTTGAAACAAATTTTTTAAATAATGACATTAGAGCGAGTTTCGTATAATTGTGCAAAAATGTACGGTTTTTTAATTATTAATGAATCACTTTTTCATTAAAATTGGTAACGAACTTTTTGACAAATTTGAAGTCTGCTTTTACTCAACAGTGTTCAGAACTGCTAGCAAAATGTAATCTAAACAGTTCCTTTTAATAAAAACGTCCAAAGGTTTGGAAACAAGATTTCGTTGCAATCTGAAAAGTTTTAAGATTTGCTCTTGACATTGTCGCAGTTTTTCTAGTTGTGCCTGCTTTTGACAAATATTTTTTGTTGCTTTTAAGCAAATACTTATACCTTCTGAGTATGTCTTCTTTTATTATTAATTTAGTACAAACTTCAATTCTTATCCGCCTTCGTATGTCATCACAACGTATATTAAAAACTATTCTTTAAAACAAAACCTATACAAGACACAATCTGATCCCCTTAAAATAGGCTTACTCTACAAACAGACCCTCAATGCTAGCTTAAAATCTTAAAAATTTCATGGACTGTTTTTCTTTTTAACCACTACACGTTAATTTAATTTGTTTCTTTTTTAGAAATTTATGTCATTCTATTTTGTTTCTTTTTTTTTTTAAATATATGAATATAAGAGCTAAGCAATTAAATAAAATAACGTTATTTACAAGATCGCTTTAATTTACAATTAATATAATTTTAGCTTAAAATTAACATTAAATTTTGTTGCTGTGAAAAATTGTAAACACAGGAAATCAAAAGCTATAATTATTATTAATATTACATATATTAAAAATAAAACTTATTTTAAAGTTTAAGTTTATTCCTAAGCAACTACAAATACAAAAAACATATTGATAACAATATCGTTTATTTTTTAGTGCAAATAGAATTAAATAAAAACGAAATAAGCAGAATATCTAAAAGATTGTAAGAAAATGAGTTGATTTATTGAGAGCTGCAGCACACACATACAGCGTGAAAGCATAGCTAAAATTTAAATTAAATTTAATTAACGCACTTGGAGCGTCATGTTGTTTGAAAATTTATATGAAGCCAACTTTTATTTTACGCCAGCTGCTTTATGTTAATATATATATGTGTGTTGTTTTCTTTTATAAAATCTATAAAATTTAATGCGATTCACTTTTGCTGCGTCTATTTGCCATACGCGGCGGTGCGGCTACTCTTTTTCAGGAACGTTGCAAAGCATTCAGATTCGAGCTTGTGGGTTTTGCTGGTGGTCTATTAAGTAGTGCCGCCAAAACAGACGATGACGTTTTGGCGTTGGTAGACGCTGTACCTATTTTTGCATGCTTTTCACAAAATACTTTGAAGTCAGCCTCGTTTAGGCTCCACTGTGTCTCTTTGGCACACGGTACATGTGCTGCAGCATTGCATTCGCGCTCTAGACAACATATCATGGCACCAGCCTTGCAGCATATGACACAGTTGTAGCGTATACTGTTCCATACAGCTGCATCTAGACCCATCACACGCGCTCCAACCAGAAACACAGATGGTGCCCAAACGGCGCAATCCTCATGTAGCCAAACTTCGTAACTTGTTTCAGAGACTTTGCTTATACCGACGCCCAGCATGCTTTCCAGGTCCACCTCTTCGGCATCAGTTTCAGTGTTGACCGTGAGCGTTCCAGCAGCGGCGCCTAATGAAATTTCATCAATGGATTTTTTCTTCTTTTTATTCTGAAATAGCAAAAGCGAGAGTAGAATAAAGAAGGTTTTGATTACGTGTAAAAAAGGGTGTTTGTTGTTGTTGTTAATGTTTGAATAACTCTTAAAATAAATTTAAGTTTCGGAAAAAAATTTAAACTGTTCATAAAAATGCATATTCGAAGTAATCTAGATTTAATACAGAAAAATCAAAACAGCTCCTTCTTTGGTAAAAATAACAATTTTTAATTAATTTATATCTTTTGCAGTAAAAACTAATTTTTTTTTTAATTTTTGTAAATGACGAAGTTTTTTTAACAAATATTTGTGTTTTTCTAATATTGTCATATTTGCAAACTTGCAGGCGATCAAATGGTGTTATGTTTAGAAACAAATTGTTTAATATCGGTTAAAAAATTTTAAAAATATAAAAAATAAAGAATTTGATTTCCTCCACAAATTTTTTTACAAACCAATCATGAAACTTTTCTCCCGGTGAATCGGAAAAGGGAGTTTTATTTTTTAAGATATTCAAGAACATTTTGAAATTTTTAATGCAAATTTGTTCATCAACCGTCAACATTCATGAGTGTAGAAAAAAAAGGTGATGTCTTTGTCTGCTATCTTAAAAATTAAAACTTCCTTTTCCGATTCCCCGGGAGAAAAGTTTCATGATTGGGCTGAATATATTTATATATATATATTTTAAATATAGAATCAAATCTTACAACAAATCCATCGGAGTTTTTGCATTTCATTAAAGACAAACGAAAAACAAATGAATTCCCAAGTATTATTCAATATGAAGATATTAACACAAACATAACAGATACAAATATTTTCTCTCATTTTGAGCGTCCTAATATTCAATATATTGGAAATTTTGATTTATTAGAAGCTGGTATAGAAACAGCAATTTTAGATATGAAAAACTCTTTTAAAATTGGAATGGATGGATTCCCGCCTGTTTTCATTAAACGTTGTTCCAAAAGTATTATTAAACCTCTTTTTATTCTGTACAAAGCATGCATTAAAAATGTGAATTTCTTGATAGCTACTAGAAGATATGTGCAATCGAACCCATTTTTAAATTAGGAAATCGTTGAGGTGTAACTATTTATCGAGCTATTGTTAACCCATTAACAGCCAAATAAAAAGTAAAAGTGAAAAGTCCAAAAAATGTTTATTTTACAATAGAAAACAAACTAAAATAGCAAAAATTTTTTTTATTTTTTTTTTATTTTTTTTTATTTTTTTATATTTTTTTTATATTTTTTTTATTTTTTTTTAAGAAAACATATTTAAAAAAAAAGATGAGAAACAAATGGAACTGACCCGCTTAACAATTGGCAATCAACAAAAAAATTCACTAATGCTTTACAACAAAGAAAACTTTAAAAGTTAAAAATATTTTGCTGTACTCAAAATAACACAAGGGGGTTTTGATTAAAAACAAAAAATATCGATATATTTTGATATGTTCCAAATATTTGGAGAGAAGTGCGAGTTGTTTTCATTCCTAAAGCTGGGAAACCGATACACTCAGCGCCAAAGGATTACAGGCTTAATAGTCTCTTACCGTTCATGATGAAAACGAATAATAGATCTTCACATAAGAAAATCCCTGAACGATACCAATCTTTGCAGTGTGCAACACGCTCACCTTAAAGGTGTATCAGTGGAAACGGCACTGCATGAGGTGGTTTCAGTCATAGAAGGAACCCTTCATCACAAAGAATATACTTTAGCAACTTTTTTGGATATCGAAGGCGCATTCAACAATGTGAATACAGATTCCATAAAGAATGCTCTAGTAGACAAAGGAGTCAACAGTAAAATAACCCAGTGGATTAATAAAATGCTCAACAGCAGACGTATAAGCTCACAAATGAAATGAGCGTGGTGAGGAAAGAGGTCACAAGAGGCACACCGCAGGGAGGAGTCATATCCCCCTTGCTGCCAAAATTAGTCATTTAGCCATGATTACAAAATTAGTACCAAAAATCTCGGAAAATATAATTATATACGTTACATTTTCCACGTGGTGTTTCCTCCACGTGGTGTTTCCTGGGCAACGTCAAAACTGACAACCGTTAGTTTGGCGGCTAATATGAGCGGCGGGCCTCCCTAGGCTTAAAATAGGTTGTGCGTCGGGTTTGAAGCCCACCCGTAAAAACCCATTTCAATGAAAACACAAAAGAATAGAAGAAAACTGATCCCCAAATCTGATGACGACTACCGCAAACGAAAAACTGATAATGATTTACGGATATGCACCTGGAATGTCCGAACCCTTAATTGGGAAGGTGCCTCTATCCAACTGACTGATGTCTTGGAAAGATACAAAGCTGATATCACTGCTATCCAAGAAATGCGATGGAAGGGTCAGGGTTGCATTCGGCATGCACCCTGTGATATCTACTACAGCGGCCATGCAGAGAAGCACGAGTTTGGATGCGGATTTGTAGTTGGCAAGAGACTACGGCCCCACGTCCTGCGATTCACACCTGTGAACGAACGACTTGCCATAATCCGCATCAAGGTTAGGTTTTTCAATATAAGCCTTATATGTGCGCACGCTCCGACAGAAGACAAGGACGATGAGATCAAGGAAATTTTCTACGAGCGCCTTGAAAATACTTACGAGCGTTGCCCCCGCCACGACGTAAAAATCGTGCTTGGTGACTTCAACGCTAAGGTGGGCAAGGAAAATATTTTTGGTCCAACGGTCGGAAAGTTCAGCCTCCACGACAACACCTCCGATAACGGAATGAGGCTGATTGACTTCGCCGCAGCACGAAACATGGTCGTAAGTAGCACTAGATTCAAGCATCTCAATATTCATAAAGCCACCTGGATGTCCCCTGATCAAAAAACAAAAAATCAAATTGATCACGTTTTGATCGACGGAAGGCACTCTTCCAGTGTATTGGATGTACGCACGATCCGTGGTGCAAACATTGACTCGGATCACTATCTTGTTGCAGCCAAGATCCGTACACGTCTGTGCGCAGCTAAGAATACACGCAACCCTACACAGAGAAAGCTAGACGTCGACAAGCTGCAATCGAAACAGACAGCCGATGCTTTCGCCACTCGACTCTCACTCCTGCTTCAAAGCACTCCTCCAATCGATGATATATGCGCGCAGTGGACACACATTTCCAACTCCATGCGTGCGGCTGCTGAAGAGGTGATTGGCTACCAACGCCCTCGCCGAAACCAGTGGTACGACCAGGAGTGTCGCGACGCCACTGCAGAGAAAGACGCCGCCTACAAAGCCACCCTGCAGTCGGTTGTAACGCGCGCTGCTAAGGAGCGATACAAAGAAAAGAGGAGGGAAGAGAGACATATTTTCAGGCGGAAAAAAAGAGAGGCAGAAAAGCGCGAGCAGGAGAAGATTGAGATGTATGGTGACAGGAATGAGGCCCGAAAATTTTTCGAAAAAATAAGACGCCTTGCCGATGGTTTTAAAACCGGGGCCTCTTCCTGCAAGGATGAAAACGGGAATCTAGTGACAGATGTCCATAGTACACTGACGTTATGGAGGGAACACTTCTCTAAGCTTCTAAATGGCGACGCTGACAACAATCCCGCCAATAGAGATGATATTCCGGAAACCCCAATTGCGGATGACAGCGTCGAGGTTCCGCTGCCCGACTATGATGAAGTTCTGACAGCTATAGCTCGGCTTAAAAACAACAAAGCCGCGGGAGCTGATGGCTTACCTGCTGAGCTGTTTAAGAACGGAGGCGAAGCTCTACTTAAATGCATTCACGAGCTTCTATGCAGAATATGGTCGGAAGAATGCATTCCGAACGATTGGAATCTCAGTGTGCTCTGCCCAATCCACAAGAAAGATGATCCCACTATCTGTGCCAATTACCGTGGGATAAGCCTTCTTAATATCGCATATAAGGTCCTGTCGAGCGTTTTATGTGAAAGATTGAAGCCCATTGTAAACGAACTGATCGGACCTTATCAGTGTGGCTTCAGACCTGGAAAGTCCACCATCGACCAGATTTTCACGCTACGACAAATCTTGGAGAAGACTCAAGAAAAACAAGTCGACACCCACCATCTTTTTGTCGACTACAAAGCCGCCTTCGACAGCCCAATAAGGAAGCACCTGTACTCCACCATGTCTGAATTTGGTATTCCTGCAAAACTAATACGACTTTGCAGGATGACACTGAGCAACACCAGCAGCGCAGTTAAAATCGGGAAGGACCTCTCCCCACCATTTATTACCAAACGAGGTTTCAGACAAGGTGATTCCTTATCGTGCGACTTTTTCAACCTAATGATGGAAAAGATCATCCGAGCTGCTGATCTGAGACGTAGTGGCACAATATTCTACAAGAGTGTTATGCTGCTTGCGTATGCTGATGACATAGATATCATTGGCCATAATACGCGCGAAGTCAGTGCAGCATTTTCCAGATTAGAAAGAGAGTCAAGTCGAATGGGTCTGTCAGTGAATGCAGATAAGACGAAATACTTAGTGTCAACAAACAAACAGTCCCAGCGTCTTGGAACCCACGTTACCGTTGACAATACTTCCTTCGAGGTTGTGAAGAACTTCGTTTATCTGGGATCCAGCATTAATTCAACCAACGACATCAGCATTGAGATCAAACGAAGAATAACTCTTGCCAACAGGTGTTACTTTGGGCTCAGTAGGCAATTGAGAAGCAGAGCCCTCTCTCGACGAACGAAAATCACGCTCTATAAATCGCTCATCATGCCCGTCCTACTTTACGCATCACAAACCTGGACGCTGAGCAGTTAAATGAAAAGACTTTAGGAGCATTCGAGAGAAAGATTCTTCGTAAGATCTACGGACCAATCTGCGTCAATGGCGAGTACCGAATACGGTGGAATAATGAACTGTATGAGCTGTACGCTGACATCGACATAGTCAAGCGCATTAAAATCGAGCGGCTTCGCTGGCTTGGTCATGTTCAGCGCATGAAAGACGATGCTCCAGTGAAGAAAACATTCGATTCGGTACCCAGCGGCGGTCAACGCAGAAGAGGACGACCGCATCTTCGTTGGAAAGACCAAGTAGAGGACAACCTGACGAAGCTTGGAATTTCCAACTGGCGCCAGCAAGCGAAAAACAGAAATGGCTGGCGCAAATTCTTAGATGAGGCCAAGACCGACATACGGTTGTAGCGCCAACTAAGTAAGTAAGTAAAGTAGGTTACATTTTCTTTATGTGCGCATTCCAGACTCTTTTATGCCTTTTCCCCCTAGAACAAATCCTGCGGACGCCCATGCATATGCCAATTTTGCGAACGCGCAAGTGAACACACCCAGAGAAAAAAATGAGAGCAAATACAAAATTTAAAATTTTCTTGCAAAAATATCCCACGTGGCAATTTTTTAATAGCTGTGGGATAAAGAGAATTTGTGTAGGAATATAAACTGGCCTGTTATCATATTTTCTTGCGATACAATGCACTGATTTTTTGATTACATTTGTTTCAATGTAACCTTTTGTTATGACAACGAACCTCTTAGGCATATGTATTATATTAAAATTTGTAATTTTAGTAACTAAACCTCACACATTAAATCTGAACTAAAGCAAAAAATAGCAATTTGTTTTACAATATTTTTAACTTACAATGCCGCTCAAGCGATTTGATGTTGATGCCGCTTGCACCACCGGCAAGTTACGCGGATGCACCTGCACCATATCCAAACGTCGTCTTTTGCTCACCATTACTGCATCTAGATCCAGTGAACCAGGTGCCTTCACAGCCATCTTATACTCCTCACAGTCAATGGTTAACAAATACGGTCCAAACAGATCTCCCAGACCCATTCTATGTGGGCCACGCTTACAGAACACACAGATCCAGGTTTTATCTGCAGTATCCGCATCGTATTTGTTGCTCAATGTCGATGAATGCATGCCACGTAGATTTTTACGATCTTGCGCATAGCCACGATGATGGCCAACAGCTTTCTTCACTTTCGTTTGTTTTTCTGTACCGATATCTTCTGCTGTGGGCGCATTAATAACGCTAATCGTGCCATCACGCTTCACCAGTATGTACGGAGACTTGTATTTGGGATCAGCGGCAGCTAATTGGTTGCCCCCATTGGCATCGCGTACTGGTGGACCATCATCATCATCTGAATCTTGTTGCTTGCCTTTAAGCTTTTTATGTTGTTGCTTTGTGCTCTTAGCTTTGCCTTTGAACACCTTGCCGCCAGCACTTTTATTCTTTGGCATAGTTGTCGTTCCCTTGCGTACATTTTTTGACTTGCTCTGTTTCTTTTTGGGCGGCGATGAACTCTTTGAATCGCTTGAAGAACTTTCCTTTGCTGAAGCTTTGCTAGCAGTTACCGCTGCGGCAGCTGCTGCAGCAGAAGTAGAAGGCCGTTCATCGACAGGTGCAGCGACGACTGGGGCATTAGTTGAGCGCGGATTTTCTGTGTCAATATGTGTCAGTCTTAAATTGGCTGGTTCTATTAGTACGGAAAGTCGACGTCGTGGTGGCGTTGTTCTAGCAGGTGTAGTCATAGTCGTGTTCGTAGTTTTAACAGGCGATGGAAGCGTAGACTTTTTTGCTGCTTTCGTTGGTGGCGCTTTATCAGGTTTTTTATTCGGCACATTCTCTTTGCTTGTTCCAACTGGATCTTCTGTCAGCTCAGCCGACTTAATACTTGTTTGATTGGTAGATGCAGCAGTACCAGCAGCAGCAGGTGTAGCTAATTCTAGGGCCAAACTTAAGTCTTTGGCCACTTCAGAAACATTTGAGGGCGTTGGAAAGGCATGCTCTTCGGCAGCAGCTGGTGGAGGTGGCTCATCCTCAATGCCTGCAAACATTTCCTCCAATTTGTTTTCAACCTGTAAAGTGAAATAAATAAAAAATAATAAGAGTTTTAAATGACAAAATAAGTGAAATAAAATAGGTATTTAAAATATGCAAAACAAATAAAAATATTTGATGTTATGTTAGCTAACTGTTATGTCCCTAATGAAACCCTACCTCTTCAAAACAGCTTTTTGTTGGACTTTTGGGAGATTCCTTTTTGCTCTCGCTACAACTCTCTGTCAGCAAGTTTTTAGTCTCTCCTTCGGCATCCTCTAGCTTAAGCATTTCATTCTTAGGAATTTTAGCAGCGGGAACTTCAATACATTCTCCAAATAGATCCGGCTTAACATTGTATTGCTTCTTAATAGCCGGAGTTTGTTCGCGTGTAGCTCCTACTCCAACCTTCGCTGGTGTTAGTTCTAAAGCATTTTTCATTTTATTTTCCTTACTAGGACAGCTACTGTGACTGCTATTGCTACAACTTGAGCTGCTGGAACTGCTGCTACTACAACTGCGACTGTAGCTCGGCGGACTGGGCGGACGCGTCGTTGTCTTTGTCTGTGGCGATGATGATGATGCTGTTACGGACACTATAGTTTTGCCCAGCGTTTTGTCTTCTGACATTGAAGACTCTTTGCGTAGCTCCTCTGCCAAAACGGCGTTATCATTTGCGGCTCCACCACCATCGGGCAAACTTTCACTATACGAGTTCGTGCTGCAATTAGAGTTGGAATTTTGTTGCTCAGCATTGCGTAGCTTGAGCGCTTGTCGTTGTTTTTTCGTCTTTGGACTGCTGATGTTGCCACCACTTCTGCTGCTAGAGCTCGAGTTGCTGTTGTTCACTTCATGACTGCTGCTGGCAGTCTTTGCTATCATTTCAGCGATTTTGTCTATGGTTTCTACATCAGTATCGGGATCTGATTTATGCGGCGTTAAGGGTGGCGCTACGGTGCGTCCATTCTCCACAGTCTGCTTATCGTTGTCATTATCATCGCTGCTGGATGGCAAACACTGCGTATTAGAGGCATCCACTGTTAATGGTAACACAGGCAGGATGTGTTGTGCTGCTTGAGAACTGTGTGGAGGCTCTTGTGATCTTGGCGAATTGCTGCTAAGATAAAGTAAAACAAAACAATTTTTTAACAATACAAAATTGAATTTTATAATACTGAGCTTGAGTGACTTACATTTCAGCTTTTCTGGGCGATCTTCGTTGAAATTCCTGCAGCTGTTTTTGACTTTTATTACTAGTGGTGAGCTGCAAGTAGGATGATTTTTTCTGTTGTTGCTCTATTTGAGACTGTTGCTTACAATCTTGTTGCATTGTTACAGCAGCAACTGCTCGTGATGCGCTGCCAACAGTTTCATCATCAATTTCACTATCATTAGATGATGTTCTGGCCAGTTTATTCGGTTTTCGCTTTCGACGCGCACGGCTGCTGTTGCTGTTAGAATCTACAGAATCTTCATTAGACGTCGACGCATTATCGGGCGATGAGCCACGTGCACCAAAAGAACTGGATGCAACTGATGGCCCAACACGATGGCCCTGATGTCCAGTAGTTGTAGCTCGCGGCGAAGGCGTCGTATTTGAGAAATCAGCTAATGTGGTTTTGGCAATATCTTGCTCCTTCATTTTTTGATTACTTTGTGAGTTGAAAGTATCCAAGTTAGTTAAATGCGGAGAAGTTTGTTGATGTGACTGCAGTTGTTGCAATTGCGTTTGCTGCTGCTGCTGTTGTTGCTGCCTGTGCAAATGTGTGCCAAAGTGTGGATGATGCGTTGGTTGCTTCTGATGTTGCCGCTGTTGCTGATGATGTTGATGATGATGGTGTTGTTGTGGTGATGGCTGTGGTGGCGTTGGCAACTGCTGTGGATGTGCATGCGCTCCATAGCTGTTGTTATGCTGGAGATGTAGTTGATTATAATCCATTAAATTGCTACTTGTTTGCATTATACGACTTTCGGCCAATTGCTGCAAAGTTGTTGCTGTTGTTGGGTTTGAAGAAATCGAACCAGATGCTGATGCTTGCTGTAGTTGTTGTGGCGCTGGTGACTGCGGGGTGGGTGGTGTGTGCGGTCCGTTATGACTCATTGCATGTGGACTGCTATAATGTGGCTGTTGTTGTTGTTGTTGCTGGGCGTGTGGGTGATGATAATTTCTCAAAGGAGATTCTTTAAACAATTCAAAATTTATTTATTTATAAATTATGCATATTTATAGGTTGGCAGCACGCACAGCTAAACAATGTTTGAACACTTACGTTTTTTAGGAGAACTTTGCTGTTGCTGTTGGTGGGTGGTTATCTTATTTGAAGGCATGCTATAGTTGCAGTCCTTGCTGACCAATTCAACAGGTTTGTGCATCGATTTTGACTGCAACTAAAATGAGTTTAAGATGTTTATAACTAAAAAATATCTGTTTTTTGTAAACCTAAACACTCCAATCGAGGTTGTGAAAGTTTTGTTTATAAAAAAGTACCTACCTCCAAACAAGTGGCCACATTAAAAAAATAAACATTCATAACTTCGAATATACTAAAACATTCTTGTGGGGTATTTAGACTGTGGCTTGATCAAAGTAATTTCTAGCTAAGTTTATTGACAAAAGTGCAAAGCGTTTCGACGCATTATTTTTTTTTTAATTCATAAGGAGTAATAAATTATGAATTAGTCACTTATACCTAAGCTTTTTTATTCAGCCTCTAAATAGCTCCGGCGGTTGGATAATTTTTTTTTTAAACATGCTGTCTCTTATGGCGAAAACCCGATTTGATAAATGAAGAACTAGCATTAAACAAAAAAATCACTTACCTCGTGCTCATAGCTACGATTCAAGTTGGACATTTTGCCATAATTATCTTGCATACGTGTTTCACTTTCGCGCATGTAATGCGTATTGGGATCGCCCGACACCGAGCTATTGGAGCTGGGATTACTTGTTGAGCCTGCACTACTACTTCCGACTACAAGCGAAGGCGGCATCATATCACAATCACCGCCATTAGAACTCAAGTACTTTGTTGATGCTACACCAGAAACGCCAGTACCACTTTGTTGCATGGCATGTGGAAGTAAACTCGTGGCAAGAGTTTGGAGCTGAGCCTGCTGTCGATGCTGTTGCTGTTGCTGATGGGATTGAGCGTGGCTTACAGCATGGGGCGAGCTAGTTGGCATGTGGCTAAAATAGATGTTTATTAAAACAAGATAAAAAATACAAGTTACTATTTTTAATTAATTTACATTGGATAACTATTCGGTGCATGCATTTGCGACTGTTGCTGATGTTGTTGTTGCTGCTGTTGTTGCTGTTGTTGCTGCTGCTGATTTGGATGCTGTTGTGGCTGCTGTTGCTTGTGGACATAATCGTGCGCCATTATAGTGTGTTGTTGTGGTCCACCAACAACAGCTTTGTTAAGTGGTGATGTAGAGCTGCGACTCGATTGTACGGACAAGTCCATCGAATCAAAGGGCGAAGGGCCACGAACGAATGGTGGCAGCAACGGATTCATTTGATGATCCAACTGATAAAAACGAAAGAAAGTACAAGTTAGTTTGAGTGAAGAAAGCAAGTAAAGAAGAATATATTTCTTCAGTAAAATAATGATCTAGCGAGCACCGTTAAAGGTGTGGGAAAAAATATTCTCAAGCTCATAATAGGTCCATGTATATATAGAGGAGGTTAATTATTCGAGAAAGGATTATAAACATTCACTGGTAAAACAGGTGGCAAATGAAAGAATTAAAATAAATAAACTACAAATATAAAGCTTATCAAAAACTATTCCTTAATCCGAAGCCTACCCACTGAACCACTTGAGAGCATTGTTAGCGATAAGTGAAAGTGTTTGGAAGTTTTTTACTTTTATAATTTTTTGATTGTTTGGGAAAAAGTTAGAAAATTTATTGATTATATACTCGTTGAGCAGAATTTAAAGCTTGACTAAAAAAAGATTAATTTACAAGTGAAAAAACTTTATTTTTGAACCTAAAAAGGTATATAAATGAACTATAAAAGATACTTTTGATTCATTGGGCATCTATATACTATGATCTTTAAAAAAAATTATAAGGACAAATACCGCTACAACTAGCAAGTATAAACTGTTAAAAATAATTTTTTCATTGATATGAATGTACGTTAATAGAACTAACAATTTGTGGAACATTAAAGTGTGTTTTGTTTTTCAAAGGAAATAATAAAACATAAAGAGAGCAAAATCAACAATCATGCATATCACTAAGCAACTAATCGATTGAATCTAAAATGCATTAACTAATTTGAGAAGAGGTAAGCAGCAAACATTTACATTTTTATGATTGGCCGACATAAAGTTATAAATTGAGTCCGGTGGCGGCGCAGGCGCATGCCAGGCCAAAGGTGAGCGCACCATTGGACGCTCATTTGACATGTGCGCCAATTGGGGCTGCCTGGGAATGTACGATGGTATCTATGGGTTGGTACAAATTATTAATCATGTTATTTGTTTGAAATAAAAGCGTTTTTGTTTATAAAACAGTTGATTAATATAAAAAAATTAATACATTAAATCATAAATTTTGTAGCAGCAACTCACTTGCAAAGGATTCCAAGATGGATTCTGAGCGGGTGGTTGATTTGTGTGTCCATGCGGATTATTGTTATTGTTGTTGTTACTATTGTTGCTGTTGTTGTTGTTGTTGCTATTAGACATAATTTAGAATGATGGCTTTTATATTGCTGCTGCTGCTACTTTGCCAATGAGTGCTTTGTTTGATGGATTGATTAGTTTAGTTAGTTATTTAAAAAGAAAATGCTGCATTTTACGACTTCTTGAGATGATTAGTACAAGCTTAGAAAACTGCAATAAGATGAAAGAAATTTGTTAGTGGTTTTAAAAGGAGCAAAAAATATTTGTTTTTTTGCAAAACAAAGATCAAAGACCTCAGACATCTGCGGACATTAGGTTTCAGATCTTTATTTTCAAATGATAGTTTGTCCTCTTTCCCGGCTATATTCGTCTCCCCACTAAATAATACATGCAAAAAATAAATAAATTGGCCATTTCAACCTTAGAAAGGACTTAGACCGAGCTTCTATTAATCAAGTGTGTTGTGCGTGTTATTAAATGTTTGAACACAAATGATCGAGAACTGGACCTACGAGTTTAATGCCGACTCCGAACGGCTTATGTTGTCAAGAAGCTTTACATGGCAGTTTTTACGCTCTGAGGTTTGCCATTGTCTGCAGAGAGGTGACGATCGAACAGAAAAATTAATTCAACTGAAAAAACATTCTGTCTGAAAGTTGGAAATTGAACCCGGGCCACGGCGGTTCTTTAGCTTAGGGGCCACGCACTCTATCTACTAGGCTACGGCCCCCCAATCCATACAATACTCATAAGCAAATTAGGTATTGCTTTACGCTCAGAGACATGGGCGTAGTGAGGTTAGAGAAGGGGTGGCAACGGCTAAACTGAAAAATATTTTTTATAGTATTAAAGTAAGAAATTCAAAAGCCTAATAATTAAAAAAGTATTGGTAGCTCTTACATAATTATATGCAATCTGATCTGCACAAAATAAGCAAAAGTATTTCAGAGTATCCTCTTTTGAAAAAAAAAAATAGTATCAACGTATCAAAAGCCAAAAACCAATAATATATTAGCTTTTTAACACAAATATACAACTTTAATATTTTTAAATAATGAAACCCAATTATTTAAGCTTCCATAACACTTTTATTTATTTAATTTTTAGACTGACAAATATCTTTATTAAAAAATAATAATAGAAAATAAAACATGCATAATAAAATAAAAAAGCAACACAAATTTCAGTACTTCTGTCTATTATATGTGTTGCTATTGTCCTTTAATTAAATTAATTTTATAAGTAAAAGCAATATACAAAACAATATGTAATTGCATAAAAAAAAGAATTTAGTTGTTTAGTTTAGTGTAAAATTAAGCTAACATTGCACATTGAAAAAAATTTACGTAAATAATAATACAAAAACAATATTCCAAATAAGTTTTTTATGCATCTTATTCTCGCTAGGTGGCTTAAAAACAAGTAGTTGTTTTCAGACAGGGTCAAGATATTTTGTACCTAATTTGCCGGAAGTGCATATTAATAAGGGTACTTTACGGTACAACCTTTACTAGAATTATTAAGTCTCGTTACAATTTGCAATCGCTACGAGAATCTTAAGGGTTAAAAATAACAGATTTTTTTTAAAAAGTCACAGCCATGTCAAACTTAAATTATTTTTCACAACATTTATAAGTTCATCGTAAATAGATTACTTAATGCTTTTTTTGTTTAGAAAATATTGCCCAAAAATGTCTCAATGTCATCATTTATCTTAACGTTTTTGTCGAGAGTAAGCAGTCCCTTAATTCGTTTTTTATATTTTGATAACAAAAACATATATGTATATTCAAATTAAAACAAATTTTTTAAAAAAACTATCCAAACTTTCACTGAGGCTTAAAAAAAGTATCCAAACGTCAACACTGCAGAGTACTGCTGTGACGAATATGTTGTGAAAATTTCCAAGCTTGTTTCGCAGTTGTCATTTTTGTATTCATATTAGAGTGGAATTTCACATGAAACTGAACAGAGTACTATGCTAAAATACAAACAGATTCACGTGAAAGGGCAACATAAAGCTGTCTATGTGAAAATCATTCAACGCCCAAATGTTTCCCACAACACTGAATGTTTGATCCTGCGCTTTATTTATTGTCATAGAAAAGGACAGTTTTACTGAAAATTGAAGTCGTGTGAATTGAAATGGTAGATCCGCTGGTATAAATTAAATTCGAGGAATCAAATCCACTTTTTCAGTATGCTGCATTCAATCAAAAAGATTTTTAATGAATTTGCTTGCAGGTATATTAAGATTCCGTAATAAAACAATAGGACACACGATTTTCAACACCAGTTTGTGGGGGGGGGGAGTCCAGAAGATTGTAAGGTATAAACAAATTATGTTAGATATTGAGCAGCTTCATCGAGGTTGTCCGTAGTGTCCACAAAGTAGTATGCTTGCGTCGATGAATTAATTTTCGAGAGTAGCAGCTCATTCACTTTGCCTACTTGCTCGTTGGTAGGTGATAAAATTGCTCTTGAACCAAGATATAGACGACTTAGTACTTATATGATTAATTTCAGGACACACATTATCAATCAATTCTTTAATATCGTTTACCAAAATGCAAAGGTTTTAGTTTTCCATATTAATACTTTAATATTAAGACTAAAATCTTTTCAAAGAAGCATTGATTTCATCAGCACGTACCCCTCTCGCCACGATAGGTAAGATTTGACGAAAGTCTCCTACGAACACAATTGTACATGCACCGAAATGTAAGTTTGAATTGCGCAAATCTCACATTGTTCTATCTAATGCTTCGACGGAAGTCTTGTTTGACATAGTAGCCTTATCCCAAACTATTAATGAGCAATCGCGCATTGTCAAGGCACCACAAGAGAGCAACATAGATTTTATCAAGCTACCGTAAAACAAACGCGTAAATAGCTAACGATCGTGGCTCAAACTGGTTCCTAAGATATTGCAAAAAATGTGTTCTAGGGAAGTATCACGCTCACTTGTTCAATCACGCCTAACTTTGGCACATGTACATGACGTACTTGATGACTGCCTAATTTTCTGTTTTCTGTGGCTTCGCTGGTTTTTCATAAATTGCGAAAAATGTGAACCGTTTGTATGGGAGGTCCAACGCCCACAATAATTTATCCCATTTCGTTTGTACCAATAATTCCATTGTGCAGTGCTCTGTATGGCTCCCACAAGACAGGATCTAACATATTTCATAACAGAATGTTTTATGGAGATAACCTATTTTTTTATTGTTTTTAAATACGTATACATGTAATCTTATTGTCAAAATTTCTACCTGACCGAGATTTTTTTTTTAATTTGTTTATAAAAAATTTATTAATTTTAAAGAAAAAAAATCCTTTGTCCCTCGGCTCGACGTAGATTACCTCTTTAGGGTTAATGACTTTTATTTAAAGAAGTTATTTTTACGAGTCTTTTAAGAATTTTATTTTATAAAAGTCTTAAAAAAAGTCTTACAATAAAAAAACTGCAAAAAAAAAATTCAAAATATGTTAAGTCAACAACAGCAAACAATTTATTCCACCGATTGATTTTGTTAATCTTGTCGACTATTGGAAAGATTTAAATTCAACAAATAAATAACATCCGATACTTTTTTTAAGAACGAGTTTTAAAGATACTTTTATAAAAAAAAATTCCCAAAAATTCTTAAAATAAACTTTTTTAATAAGTCTTTAAAGACTTTTAAAATTATTTTTATAGTTTAAAAGTCTTCAAAGACCCCTTATACATTGGGCTTGACTTGAAAGCAAGAATTTGAGTTTGTAGGCAAATGGTGGTGAGTTTAAGTGAATTTTCGGTGACGAAGGGGAAAGATAAAACTTGCTCTGTACTGGGAAGTTGTTTGTGCCTTTTTATTATTTTCGCAATTTTGGCGTTGCGCTTCATTTTATTTTTCGCATATGAAGGCAAGTTTGTTATATTCGGTTGTACCATAGTAGAACTAGACAAGGTAGTGTTAGAGCTGAGTCTGTTCTCTTTCTTAAGCCCGTATGATACTTCATTGCTTTGTCCAATTTTTATTTTTTGACAATAAAACTAGAGCAGTTGAAATAGTGCTAAAGCTAAAAGACAAGAAGTGTGAGTGTATACGCATATAGTACGAATTGGACAAAAAATGTACGACGGACAGCGTTTTCAATGCATTGTTTTTGACGTTTCTCAAATATTAAGTGTCAAAAACAAGCTTGAGCTCTTTCTTCCGCAGCCAAGAAGAGATATAAAATAGTAACGTTGCGGAGATGTAAAAAATTGGCACGATTCATGTTTTCATCCTTTTCCAACAATAAATATCTGTCTAGCCCACGCGCCACTTGTTTTCAGATTTTGAATTTGGACAAAACAATGAAGTATCATACGGGCTTTAGTGGCCATAACTGTCAAACTCAGCCATTTTGGTATTTTTGCCAATTTTTGCTTTCATATTGCATCCTCATTGGTTGCAGATTTTGTATGAAATGTCAACTTCGTTTTGACAGTTTCGATCACCGGCTCTCCGCCTTAACTTGTCTAATTTTGCCATGGGTTGTACCAAGGTTGATTAATATAGGTTAAGTCACTTGAGAGAAGCTCGGTCGAACTGTCAGAATGGATGAAAGGAAATCAAGGAAAAAAAACCTGAATCTGTACAATTTGTAGCTAACAGCTACTTTGACAGTTCGAACAAAGGCGAAAAAACAGTGCTTTTCTCTCAAGTGACTTAACCTTTATTCCTCAACCATCAACCATGGGTTGTACTGCAATTTGTGTGTGAGTTATTTTGATCTTGTTTTTAAGAAAATAAGCAAAGAAGACATGGAATTGAATTGTGAAAAAATGGCCCCATTCAGCAGAAAATTGGCTACGTAGCTGTTCCACAACTTTCGGGCTGAATGGTATGTATCATAATGCGCTCAAACAACATGTTCCCCGAGCGGTCGCCATCTTAGGTATCGAAAAAATTGTATGCTACTTTGGTTGAGTTCATGGTAGAAGGATAGAGGTATATGCAGCGCTGACTGTGCTCTCTTTCCATACTGCCATGTCTGTCAAATTTAGCTGTGTGGCGAATGGAAACAAAAGAAAACAAATAAAAACTTTTACTTCCGTTTGACATTTCCGGCAGTATGCTCTCATCTGGTGCATCTACCTGCATTCTTCTACCATGGTTGAGCTGCTTACGCTCTTTTTATTTTGACAGCTAAAACAACATGGCTGCAAATTGTTAATTGTTGCTGAAGTTGTGCTGTGAAGTGAAAAAAGATAATCATAATTATTAGAATATTATTCTATCATTCTTCAATAAAGCTTTTAATTAATGATTTCTTCTGTGAAACGAATGCACAATAGTATAAAAAATTTTAGATGTTAAAATAAACAACGAATGGCGAACAGCTGTTTGCAGCAACAGCACTTTTTCGGCAGGAATGCGGCCATTAACTGTAAAAATAAGAGTTATTAAGTGAGAGTTAAAAATAAAAGTTATAAATAATTCTTACGACTATCAATAGCTTCTTTTATATAAGTTTGTTAAGACTCTTATTTCTGTTGTAGGTGGCTAATTTGACGAATTTTCGCTTAGAGTTATTAATAAAAATTTATTTCACTTTACAATCATCAATCAATGAATCAACTTTATTAAATTTATCAAAAAAGTGTTAAAATGTATCCTCTATTTGTCCCTTTTTTTAATTACGATGCCCCTTGACAACATAAAATTTCAAGGTATTATTCCTTTTTCGTCCAAAAAGAAAGTTACGATGTTTATGCTAAGTCCATTTCCGCAAGTCTATTCATAATAAGTCTGTTAATTGTGATTTATATTTTCTTCTAGCTCTTTTTCTGTTTTGGCTGTTGTAATAAATATCACTTCTCAAATCAGCGATATTTATCACTATCAAATAACTTCTGTCATCAGCGTAAATAGTATATGACGATTTAAATTGGCAAATTTTTTTTATATTATTGATGTAATGAAGGTATAACTAGTCTCGGACTAATCGAACATTGGGGAACTCCCATTTTATTTATAAGTTCACATAAATTCGTTCAACATAAAGTCTATTATTTAGATATGTTTAAAGAAGTTTATTAGGCATTACTCGTATTCCTAGATCATTTAAAAAATTAAGCAATTTGTCATTTTCAATAAGGTCAAAAGCCTTTGAAAGGTCTCTAAATGTGGAAAGAAACCAAATTTACTGTTGTCAAAACCAATAGTTGGATAACATTAAAGACTTTGTGTTTGGTTATTTTTTTTTTAATTTCGTAGCACTCCATTTATTTGTAGCTTTAATATATATTACTGTTTATAAGCGCAACTATACTAAATATTTTCTTCATATCGTTCATTATCAAAGAAAGCAATTTTAAACCTGACGCAAGGCTCTGTTTGAGTGTACCCTTTTTGAATTGTTTGAACTTCGAAAATATAAAGTAGATATGTATATATTCTTTTTTGGGAGGGCATAATTGGGTAAGTTGTAGATATATTAATTTTGTCGACAAATCGCCGTTTTCAAATAAGAAAAAATGGGAATAGTTTTACTTTAGGACGCGGACACGAATATTTTTTCTTATTTTTATGAAATGCTTAAACTTTACTGATTAAACTTTAAATTGTTACGTCTTATTATTGCAATGATACCAGGTTCTTTTGATCTCAATTATATTCTTAATAAAGTTATTATAACGAATGTAACTAATGTATTTATAGTTTTTTTTAATAACAAAGCACTTAATTAAACTTTGTAATCATATATGGCCTTAAAGGCTCGATTATATAAATAAATAAATAAAAAAAAAAAAATGAAAAAAATAATTCATTTGGGCCTCCTAAAAAATAAAAAAAAAATTAAAAAAATAATTCATTTGGGCCTCCTAAAATGATAAACAAAAATTGTCACTCTCGTTTGGTTTCAGAGATAGAATTCGAGAAAATTGTGACGTAGCCTTTAATAATGTTAAATCCTACCCATATATGGCTACGTTTGGTATCCCGCAGGGCAGCATTTTAGAGCCCTTATTTTTTATAATTTTTATTAATGACATTACTGCTATTTTTAAAAGCTGTAAATGTCTTTTGTATGCCGATGATCTTAAGGTCTTTCTCAGAGTAAATAACTTGGCTGATATTGAATCCCTTCAATATGACATTTTTAGGCCCCTATTATGTATAACAACTCAACTTAAGTTGACTAGATTAAACTAATTTTTTTTCGTACAACTTATAACACACATTCCAGTTGAACTATTTAGTTTGAAAATTCTTGAAATATTAAGGCAAACTACATGGTTCAACTAAAATTTATGTAATACGTTATATGAAAAAAATTTAGTTGAATCGAGTCAACTTCAGTTGAGTTATTGTACATAATATGGGCCTTTTTTATTATCGATTTTTTTTTATTGCATATTTTATTGCATATTTTATTGACACTATTTATTGCCCACATTTCTGCATTCACCGTTTTTTGTATCTCTTTTGGTTTAGAAGTGATGAAGAACAGCTATGTGCTCGCAGTACTAGAAATACTCTGAAAAAACGGGTATACGCTTACTTGCTTATAACTGTTTTTGATCGCAGGCGAAAAAAATACGTGTGCTTTGATTTCGACGTAAAAAATAATTATAAAACACGCACAGGCTTTCGAATAGATACCTCAGATTCTACTTTTTCAGTTGTTCGCATGTAAAATTTGACCATTAACAAAGGTAAAAAGTGTTCAGTTTAAAATATCCACTATCTCAAAAGATATCCGTTTTATAGTCTAAATATGGAAGAATGCAATGATATCCTCAATGAAAAACAATGAGGAAATTGAAGAAAATCCGACTGCAGGTGGTAAAATATCACAGAGGGAAAATATTTAAAAAATCGTAAATTAAGACTAGTGGGTAAAAAATATAATATTTGGAAGCCTGTACAAAGCGGGGATAATATTAAGAAGACCGTAGCTGTGCAAAAAAAAATATAGAAAAGTGAGAGAAAAACCATGTAATCATTTATCAGAAAAAACCGAAAGAAGCTTTCTTTGTGAAGCTGATGGCGAAGATTGGCGAAATGATTATTTGAAATATTTTTGTCAATTACATTCGTGGGACGCGAAGAGGGCATATATAAATGGTTTGATAAAATCTCGCAAAAATACCCGACGCCGCTATTCAGATAAATATGCACGGAAATTAAATTGACAGAATATTCGAGTGTGCAGAGAGTTTTTATTAGCTACATTCGATCTAGATAAAAGCATATTTCAAAAATGGGTGGGGATGAATAAAATAGCATCCTTGTCAAGAAACTAAGATTGTCAACATCTGATTCCGTACTAAAGTGGCTGGACGTAATACCAAAAGTACCTAGTCACTATTGCAGGTCGAATACTAAACGAATATACGTAGAAGAAACATTTAAATTTAAGACTCATATGCATGGAATTTATACCGAATGGTGTAGTGTAAATAATGAAGTTTGCGTAATGAGAAAAAGGTTTTGTGAAGTTTTGAATTCAACACAAATATCTATATTTAAACCAAGGAAGGATCAATGTGATACTTCTGTTGGATTTAAAGAAGGCAATATTACCAAACCGGATTATGAACATCACATAACCAAAAAAATGAAGCCAGGGAAGCAAAAACTGCAGCTAATGAAAAGATGTCTCCTGAAGTGTTGGTATTAACAATGGACATGCAGAGTGTGTTGCTCTGCCCGAAGCTCCTTGTTTCGGAGCAATATTACAAAACGAAGTTGGCAATACATAATTTCACGATCTATGTAAAAAATACCAAAGATGTACATTTATACGTATGACATGAGTGTGATGGAGGTGTAACAGCGAACAATATAACGAGCTGTATAGTTCACTTTATAAAAGAACACTGCAATTCATATAAAAAAGTTATTATGATATCAGATGAATGCTTGTACCAGAACAAAAATAAAGTACTTGGCAGTGCTTTGTCAAACCTCTCATCAATAGTTGGACTGGAAACAGAGCAAATTATTTTAGAAAAGGGACATACTATGATGGAGGTAGACAGCGTTCACTCTACATTAGAAAACATTTTCAACCCACCGATGTATTCACCAATGAACTACATAAGTCGTACGCGACAGACAAGGCCATCACATCCATATATTGTTAATTATTTAGAATACACATTTTTTTTTAAATTATGAGTGTTCCTGGTGACTTTACAACTATAAGGCCAGGTAAAAGCTCTGGCGAAGCAACTGTAAGCAGTATCAGAGGATTGCTTTACACAAATGGTGAAATGAAATTCAAGTTGCGTCATACCGACTGCTGGACATCGTTGCCACAAAAACGATCTCCGTTACAACAGCAATACGAAACGGAGCCGCTTTACGATGCTCCAATAAAAATTTACCAATCCAAATACTACAGCCTTCAAACGTTTAAGCAGTATATGCACAAAGATTTTCATTCGTTTTATGATAATCTTCCACATTAAATACTTATTTTCACAATTCTATGCAAATTACTGTGTTATACAATTTTGTTTAATTTATAAAAATATGTACCTATGTATGCAAATATATAATAAAAAATGAATTATTTTTGTATTCTCTCATTGGATCTCACTCAACGAAATTTGGATAAAATTCACTTGGTTCAGGTTTTATGCTGACCAATAAAGTAGTTCACAACTCTGGCAATATGTGCCAACGCATTATTCTTTAGTTTAAAAACCCAAGAGATGCGTTTATAACCATTTTTCATTACATACATGTAACAATAATGGACATAGTTTTTAATTAAAAATTATCCTTCGGTAATGCTTGTGAATTCAAAAACAGTTTTTTATACATGAACAGTTTTTTAGAAATTTATTGATAAAATACCATTGTTTAACATATAATTTTTTTTAGAAAGCAACCTATTTAATACCATTTTCCTCAGATGTTCACTTTTTTTAGCAAGATTCAAAACAAGATGCTCAGAAACACATCCTTATAAAAATTTTTTTTATATAAAACCCAATTTAAGCAGAATTTTAAGCACTTCTAAAAATATTTCCAGGAGCGGGGTTTTTTGGCACGGGGTGTAACAGGAGCAACGACCACTTAACTAATCGAGTTCTCAACTTCTCCACATTTCATCTAGGCCAAACGGCAGTATTCTGTACAAATTGCATACGATTCCATACCACCAAAAAGAGAATTGAAATCATGTATAAAAACAGCTATGTGCTTTAAAACAGTGCAAATGCTTACCACGTCGTAGTGTGTAAAAAATTGTTTTTTTTTAAATAATCAATAACATATTTTTAATATAATAGTATCCAAAAAACGCGAAGTCAGTGCAGCATTTTCCAGATTAGAAAGAGAGTCAAGTCGAATGGGTCTGGCAGTGAATGCAGACAAGACGAAATACTTAGTGTCAACAAACAAACAGTCCCAGCGTCTTGGAACCCACGTTACCGTTGACAATACCTCCTTCGAGGTTGTGAAGAACTTCGTTTATCTGGGATCCAGCATTAATTCTACCAACGACATCAGCATTGAGATCAAACGAAGAATAACTCTTGCCAACAGGTGTTACTTTGGGCTCAGTAGGCAATTGAGAAGCAGAGCCCTCTCTCGACGAACGAAAATCACGCTCTATAAATCGCTCATCATGCCCGTCCTACTTTACGCATCACAAACCTGGACGCTGAGCAGTTTAGATGAAAAGACTTTAGGAGCATTCGAGAGAAAGATTCTTCGTAAGATCTACGGACCAATCTGCGTCAATGGCGAGTACCGAATACGGTGGAATGATGAACTGTATGAGCTGTACGCTGACATCGACATAGTCAAGCGCATTAAAATCGAGCGGCTTCGCTGGCTTGGTCATGTTCAGCGCATGAAAGATGATGCTCCAGTGAAGAAAACACTCGATTCGGTACCCAGCGGCGGTCAACGCAGAAGAGGACGACCGCATCTTCGTTGGAAAGACCAAGTAGAGGACAACCTGACGAAGCTTGGAATTTCCAACTGGCGCCAGCAAGCGAAAGACAGAAATGGCTGGCGCAAATTCTTAGATGAGGCCAAGACCGACATACGGTTGTAGCGCCAACTAAGTAAGTAAGTAAGTATCCAAAAAACGAATTTGCAAAATAATGTCCTTGGACACCAGGAAACAGTTTTTTCACCTCCTGAAAAGTTACTGAAAAACACATAGCTGTTTTTGTTGGGGCAGCGACGATTTGTATGTCTTATTCTAGGTCTCAAAATACCACTCAATCATCTTATTGCATTGATGGTACTAACTTATTACATTTGGAGCAGTTTAAAGACCTTGGTGTTGTCTTTGATGTCAAACTCACTTTTGTTCCGCATTTGGATTATACTGCACCAAAGGCGTACGCAATGCTTGCTTTTATACGTCGTAATGGCTCATGTTTTTGTGACCCTTATACATTTGAAGCCCTATTTACAAGTCTAGTCCGTTCGAGACTTGAGTATGCGTCAATCGTTTGGAACCCATTTTATTAGTCGCATAAGCTAAGACTTGAACGTATCCAAAAATCAATTACCCGGTTTGCTCTGCGGTCCCTTAATTGTGAAGGTTCTATTCCCTCATATAGTGCCCGTTGCCAATTAATTGGTCTTAGGTCGTTAGAGATTAGGAGAAATATTTTATCTCTTCTTTTTGTACATATCATAACCGGTATTGTTGATAGTCCTGAACTGTGTTATCTATGATTAATTTTAATATTCCTACTAGAGTACTTAGACATTTTTGTCCATTCTATTTGGACATGTGTTGCACTAATTATGCATCCAATGCGCCTATTTCTAGAACTCTTAATTTATTTAATGTTGTAAATTCTAATCTTAATCTGGATTTCTCCATTTCTAAACATCAAATGAAAAATGTATTAAATATTTTTTTGTAAATTTTTGTATTTAGTTTTTATTATATGTATACAATGGTCTGTAAGTAATATTTGTTTCATAGACTTAATAAAATAAAATAAAAAAAATTATGGTTATCAAAAGAAAGGTAGTGCTGTCACCTATTCAACGAGCCATTAAAAAAAGTAAAAAATAAATAAATTTAAGTGTGTTGAGGCTAATTTCCCTTTTTACGAAGTAATAGCTGCAAGTATAAATGCTGTCTACAGCAGTGGTGCCAACTACACGGAAATTACGGATTTCTACGAATATTTAAGCCTTGCACAAATAAACGGACAACAGGGGCAAAATAAGGTAAATCTTCGGATTTTTAAGAATTTCACACAAAATTTTCGTATATTTCGCTTTTTTTACGCAAATTTTATGCCAAAATTAATTTGAATGGTAAAAAATGTACTTATCGCTCGAAAATATGTTTAATTAATTTGTTAAATTTTGGTGCTTATCAACACTTACATAAAATAACAATGTGCAGCTTTGAAAGTTCAAATTTAAACTTTTATAAACTAACTTAAAATTGTACCTAATGAATTCAAGATAAGTTATATCTTATAAGTAATAATTTATAAACAGTGCACAATTGCAAGATATACAATTTTTTAAAATTGAATTAACATTTAATGTATTATATTAGTACAAAAAAAATGGTACAAACAAAAGCAGAAGGTGGAGTGGGAACTGAATCAAGTTTTCAGTGGCTGGAGTTCAAAGGAACCTGCTGGTTCCCACTATTATTGCAAAATTTGTGATCATTATGGCAAAGCTGGGCTAACCGAAATAAAAAGACACGCCAAGACTTATAGCCACATGAAGAAAACCGAGGCAACAAAGTGCACCGTTTCATTGTCCTGCTCCTTTGCCAAGCAATGCTCAATTGATATAAAAACAAACCTAAAGGAGCTGCTGCTGTCTGGATATCTAGATGAGTACAATCTTCTCTTTCTTTTGATGCCGCATTTGGATGGCCTTACTATCCAAGAGAATATCGGAATAAGATATCATTTCCACCAAAATGCAAATTAAAAAAAAAACACTACATTTCACTTTAACGATTTTACATATATATTGTGATTGGGCTCTTTTGGTCAATTTGATTTTTTTAAATATTCATTAAATTAAAAAACTTTAATATTTAATTTTCCCGACGTTTCGAAGGTTTCTTTCCTTCTTTTTCAGGGGATTATATATTTTATTAAACAATTTAATTTAGCATTTTTTTAGTAATATGACACATAACAAATCGAACTAAATTTAAACATTTGGCACAAACAATTCAACTGAACTTTTAGGAGGATTACTTAGCAATAAAATAAACATATTGGGGGTTGGAATTAGTTTTAAAGGTTTTCTAAGAGATGGCGTAACTATCAATAGATCGCATCGGGCACACCTGTGACTATATTCATTTCAAAGCATATTGTCTAAGCTTCATTTTTCAGTATATGTCATTCCACTGAAGTGTAAACAACATATATTTTTTTCTCTGTGAACATGTCGACTTTCGTTCCAACAAAACGCAATTTGCGGGAAGGTTTACTTTTGTGCTTCCATTTGAAGAAAAAAGCGGTTGAAGCACAACGCACGCTTACTGAGGCTTACGGGGACTATGCTCCATCGATTTCTACTTGTGAGTACTGGTTCCGTCGGTTTAAAAGTGGTGATTTTGATACGGAAGACAAAGAGCGTCCGGGCCAGCCGAAAAAGTTTGAAGATGAGGAATTGGAGGCTTTGCTCGATGAAGACCCGTGTCAAACCCTTCAAGAATTGTCAGAATCATTGGGAGTCGACTTATCAACGGTCGGCAAACGCTTGAAGGCCATGGGAATGATTCAAAAGCAAGGAAATTGGGTGCCGTACCAGTTGAAGCCGAGAGACGTTGAACGGCGATTTTGCATGTGCGAACAACTGCTTCAACGGCATAAAAGGAAGAGTTTTTTGCATCGTATTGTCACTGGCGATGAAAAGTGGATCCATTACGATAATCCTAAGCGAAAAAAATCGTGGGGACCACCCGGCCATGCATCAACATCGAGGGCCAAGCCGAATATTCATGGCGCCAAGCTTATGCTGTGTATTTGGTGGGATCAGAAGGGTGTCGTGTACTATGAGCTGCTAAAACCTAACGAAACCATCACTGGGGAACGCTACCAACAACAATTGATGCAATTGAGCCGAGCATTAAAGGTTAAACGGCCGGAATATGCCAAAAGACACGACAAAGTGGTTTTTCAACATGACAACGCACGGCCACATGTTGCAAGAACCGTCAAGGAAACGGAGGCGCTGAATTGGGATGTGCTACCCCACCCGCCTTATAGCCCAGACATAGCCCCTTCCGACTACCACCTATTCAGATCGATGACGCATGGCTTGGCTGAGCAGCGCTTCACTTCTTACGAGGATACCAAAAAATGGGTCGATTCGTGGATTGCCTCAAAAGACGAATCGTTCTTCCGGCGCGGAATCCATATGCTGCCAGAAAGATGGGAAAATGTTGTAGCTAACGATGGACAATACTTTGAATAATATACATTGTACCGTTGTTTCTAAATAAATGCTCAAAAACCGAAAAAAAACCTTTAAAATTAATTCCAACCCCCAATATATTACAGCTGATTTTGTTCTAAAATAAAATAAAAATTGAGTAATTTTATTAGCTGCTAGTTTTATATTAAAAAAAATATATATAAATTTGCTTACACGGAAATACACGGATTTTTTTTTAAGTCGCATTTGAGGAATTTCACTCTCTTGGGATTGGCATCACTGGTCTTCAGTAGAAGTGCTGTCTAAAGTCTACAGTACTTCTGGATATAATTCTCTTTTCAATCTGCTTAGGGATGACAACCCTCAGTAAGTCCAGCACCGGTTGCGCTTTCTACAGTACTTCTGCATATAATTATCTTTTTATCTTATCACTTGTATTATAAATTAAGACACATATTTAATTCAAATACCGAAAATTTTCAAAAATAGCTCGCAGCGATAACTTCGTAGAAGGGAAATTAGCTTCAACACATTTAAAAATTTGCACTGAATTTTCAAACTTTCGAGAATTTTGTCTCCTAAACCAAACAAGAGCGACAATTTTTATTTTAATATTTAGGCTTAGGAGGCCAAGTACATCTCATAAAAATAAGAAAAATATTCGGGTCCTGGCCCTAAAGTAAAATAAACCCATTTTTTGTATTGTAAATCTCCGTGCCGGGTGCGACCATACACCCAGAAACCATCGCGTTTAGTACTGTGGTTATCCCGCCATACTTTACTGTGGGCATTCAGCTCTTTTCATGCATCTCCTCATTGACCTTTCTTAATATTTTTGCAGCTTCATACGAACCATATGTTGGATTTTGTTCTATATATTGCTAACGTCAAAAAACTTTAAATGAATTCTGTACCAACGTTAAATGGGTCGTACCAATATAAGGAATATTTGACTTGCCATTAAGCAAAAAGACGTAGAAAATAAATTATTATTGTAAATGACTAAAGCTATGAATTAATCGTGAATGTAAACTTTTTGATTCACTGTATGTGCAACGTCGGTCACAATCCATTCAAAAAAATAAATTTGTATATATGTTTTTCATGTTCTAATTAAAAATACTTTAAATCAATTCCAATTGATGCCATTTAATAAAAATCATGTTTTTTGCCAAAAAAAAAATATAATTTTTTAAACAACTCTGGTAACTCTGTTTTATGGTGCTACAACAAAACGTGGATAGTTTTACCAGAAATGAAGTGAATATAGAAAATAAACTTAAATATACAATGATGAAAAGGATACGCAAGAGAAAATTTTAAAATTTCAGCACTATTCATAAAACATAATTATTTTCTCAGTATCAAATAACATACTATAACAAAATTGTAATGTTTCATCCAGATTTGATTAGAGGATATGGATATAATTTATTAAGCCGGAAGCTGTGGAAACACAAAGATCTGCCGAAGGACGCGAAAAAGCACGCAATATGCGATTCACACGCGAAAAAAGGCGTCAAACCAGCCATACAATATAGGAAAACATTTTACACCATATATACAATTATTAATAAAAATTTTATGAACTGCATAAACGTTTGCGACACTTTTATGTTTTAATAAATTCTTTACTTTTAAGCTACGATCTGCATTCACATTTATAAAAACCTTACAGCAAATTAAAAAAATTCAATTTTGTGTGCTGCACATTTTAATACTACACAAAATTCAGCAGAGTGCGGTTTTTATTTGTTGCCAAATAGAAAAGAGATAGCTATAGACATTTGACACTTTTACATTTGTTGCACTCATGCCAATGCAAAGGAGTACCGCACAAAAGCAGCACTTCGGCTTAATATTCTTAAGGATTTGTTATGAAAATATTAGAAATTTTGTTCTTTTGATCTGTTGAAACAGTGTATTTATCATTATAGTTAATAATAAATATCCTTCACAAACTAACAAAATATGAACGACAGCATCGTACACTATCACACTATCTATCTCACTCATCACTAGTTACGCTGTTGAACGACTTTCTCTTCTATGCTGTCAGTTTGACAGTAGCGCGACAGCAATTCGCTGCTTTCCGTTTTCGCCGAGTATTTACAGCGAATTTTAGAATTTTCTCAAACTCATTTTTTTATAACCATGACACTTTTTTGCAATCCTTACAACATATTTTTACAGCATATTTTCGCAAAAATATTTCCCATATCTTACTCACTTTCAATTGTATTTAATTCGTTACACTTTACTGATGGTTTGTCGTTATGATTAAGAGTTTTTTATCAATTATTTCGTATGAATTTAATTTATTTTGTTCTCGAGAAAACTGCAGACTTGTTTTAGACTTTTCGCTCTAAAAGTAATTCGCTGCTGTTTAACTAGATGCTGTGTGGCGGTGTTTTTCTCGACTACTCGTTAGAAACGAAAGCAGGGTGGTTAGAAGAACTTTGATAGAAATGTAATATCACAGCGTACACACGATATCAATTTGAATAGTCCAAAATGCTCTGTAGTGCTCAGTCTGCGTGAAACCGGATTTCTTTGGCAAGGGAGGTGAGGCAGGCGATGTGAACTGCGCGAAATTGCGAAAAGCTGCAATGACCCAGCGGGCTTTGGAGCGCTCTATAAGGGCTTTGCGAGCGCTCCTTTTGCAATACAAAGCGCTCCGTATATGTTCCCATCTACATTGTAATTTAGACATTACATGTCATTGACAGGGAGCACTACTGCTCCACTTGTGCTTCAAACTACATCGAAAGTATAGCACTCAATAATGTGCTCCGAACTGATACCTTGATAGATCACTTCATATCGTGCTCCGTTTATGCTCCAAACTGCAGCATAGGTAGAGCACTTCACACTTGTGCTCCTGAAAAGCACTTTCGGACCACCATGAATTGTTTTCCTCATTTTTAAAATAAAAGTAAAAAGTATTTCATGATTTTTAGTGCAATAAATAACAGGTATATTTTATTAAATTCATGTTTTGTTTCAAATCAGCTTTGTTTTAACTCATTAGGTACATTTATTTTATTATTGATAATACTTTTCTAAATTAAATTTAAAGATCAATTCAATTTGTATTTAAATTATAATATTTAGAAAATTCTTATATCTATCTAATTTTATTAATTTTTTAAAAATTTAAGTCGGTTTTTTATCATAGGTTTTACGATAAAATTTATTTTCTGCGGATTGGAACGCTTTTCGAAAGATATTTTCGTACGGGATGAAATCCAAGTTTTCATTATTTTTATTAAATTAGTAAGTGCATTGAACCTTTAAACGCTAAGTTATATGTATTTACTATAAACATGTTTTGAGAAGAATTTTGTAGATTTTAAAGGAAATTTGTTGTGGTTTCCATCCTAGTTTATTGTCATCAAAAACTCCCCAGTAAACAAAAGATGCACGCTTTTGTCAATTTCACTCTTGCCGAAAATAGTCACTATATACAATTTATCTGCAGCACGGATTTTATTTATAATACAATATCTTTTAATATGTTATTTTTTAAATTTTTTTCTTTTAATTGACTCTTTTCCACTTTTGCATGTGGGCTTACAAAAACTTTTGAAAAACACGTGCTCACTCTATCGCATACACAAAAAAAAAAAGAAGTTAAAAATCTGTTGGTAGGCGAAAAATGTGCGGTAGTTTTTTCGTAGGCTTGCTCGTTTTATTTCGTTTTTCTTTTTAAGAGTTCCTTAAATGCTCCTAAGCATGGTGAAGCAGGAGCGGTTGTACTTAAGTCGAACGTTCGTAGTGTAGTAGAAGCAATTCGCCTCCAGTCGTTCGTTTGTTATATATCTTTCTATTTTGTTTTTCTTCTTAAGTGCTTCGAAACTTCTCCTAAACATAGTGTCCTTCAGTTGTTCGGTCGTAATATCGTCCGTTCTATATAGTTGTTCTTTTGCAATGCTTCAAAGGCTCTCCAAAGTGTAATGTAGCAGGACCACTTGGACTCCTTCTTCTTCTTTGCCTGACTTCACACAGAAAGTGCTCAGAAAATAACGCTCTTTAAGCGCTCTTGTTGGAAGCACTCCGATTTTGCCCCGGTAGGGACGATGGACTGGCACGCACACATAAGCGAAGTCGTCATATTTTGTTAAGGGATTCCTGATGCTAAGGGATCAAACATAGTTCATTTACACAAAACAAAACGGGTTTTGCCAATATTACACGATGTTCGTTTGCTCGGCGCGCAGATAATTTTGTTGTTGCTTCCAATAGCGGGGTTCACATGATCCTACATGTTGTCACGCCTGGCGTGATGGCCTTGAATTTGAAATATTTCAAATTCAAGATAACATCTTGTCAGTCGGCTGTATCGAGCGTTCGAACGGTCGAATACGAGGCTTTTCCTACAATGCGTGACAACATGTAGGACCATGTGAACCCCGCTAATGCAAAACTGTAAAAAAATTTGGAGAATACAACAACAACCATCTTGCATGGCCATTTGCACGCCGAGCAAACGAGCATCGTGTAATATGTTTATTTCACGCAGACTGACCACTGTTGCCAGAAAAGCACTATAAATAGTGCTTGTGGTATTTTTAAACGGTTGTGGGATGTGGAAAAAATCTCTTGCGTGGGAAAAAATACCTCAAAATACCACAAAATATCTCAAATTATCACAAAATACCACAATATCTCAAAATGCATCAAAATACCGAAAATTACTACAAAATACCACGATATTTTTACCACGCGTGGTAGAAATACGAATTAAGATCTCTGCCCACTTGCGGCACGTAACGAAACGACACGAAATTACAAAATATAACTACCATGTGTTCTTAGGCCTTTTCCACACTTGGTCAACGCAATTCCAACGAAACATCAACTCAACAGCGAAAAAGTTGAAAAGCAATGCAACTATAAACCGAATGCTTTCAGACTTGCTTCAAAAGTCATGCAACATATAATAATTGTAATAATATAATAACTCATGTTTTTCGACTTCTTGAACTAATTTAATATTTAACACTTGCTCATTCATCCTGCAAACTATTTCTTCTTTAAGATTCTATTAATGAAAAAAATAACTAATTAAGTTATTCACCTTGATTAATACTGCACTACAAACAATTCACAAAACAAACAAACTGATGCAACAAGTCGCCGATGAAAATAGCGGAAAGCCGCGTTGCGTTGACCAAGTTGAGAACGTGTCGAGAACTTGTTGCGTGCAAGTTGCTTAATCTAAAGGTTCCGGTATAAATACACAGGCTAGCAACTTAAGTTGGAGTTGCGTCGAGCAAGTGTGAAAAAGGCCTTATGTATACATGCTCATTAAACGACAACGACTGTTGATGCCGGTGGTGATCGGTGCAAAGAATTCTGATCGGCTCGCAGTGCTCCGATCCCATATAAGCATTGGACAAAAATAGAAGGAGTTGTCAGACTTTAATGAAACTTGCTTATTAAATGGATTATGGTGCGGTGATTCAGTTTTGATGTATCACTAACAGTTTTCTTATTAAATGTACTTTTGTGGCTTTTTTTTTTTATTAAATCTTACAATGGCTTGCTGAGCACTAAAACTATCGCTTTTTAACACTTTTTCTGTTTTAAAAAGATTATGCATTTACTTAAAGAATAAAACTGTAAGTAATAAAAATAGATAGGAAGCAACAAGAGATAGTATTGTTGTTGTGTACAAAAAATGTGCTGCATTTTGTATACAGTGATGTGAAAAGAAATAGGGACACCTGTATTTTTGTACTTGCAGCGCATGTATTATAAACAAGGTGGCCCATGTATACAGGTGTCTCTATTTATTTGCACATCACTGTATTAATAAAATTGATAAATTCATTATTTTTTGTTTCCAATTTAAAACTAAATTTTACCCAAATAAATTTACAATTTATAAAAGAAAGAAGAAAAAGTTCTGTAACCAAAAAATTAATAATTGAAAATCAAGGAAAAATTTAATTTTAGACACTTTTTAAAAATTAAAATAGAAAAAGATCGGAAAAAGTCGGAGAAGATTTTTCTTTTATTTATTATTATAAGGATCAAATTTAATTATTATGAAATGAAAGAGGACATAATTTCTTGGTGTTTTTTTTTCGCCCAATAAAATTTGAGAATTTCTTAACCAATTTATTTTGAATGAAAATCACTCATTTTGAACTGCTCTGGAGCCCAAATCAATCATTTTAATGAAAATTTGTTTACGGATATATCTTAATTGAACTTCTACCTTCAAAACTATACCAAAATCTTTGAATTCGGAGCAAGTAATTTTTTATTTTTGTCCACTTCTCGGAACACTGTGCGTCTTGTCGTTCGATTTGTTTACAAAAATTACAATGAATTCCAAGAGTTAAGTGTGTAAAGTAAAAAATTCACGAGCGATAGGTCGTTCTAAAAGCATAGGATGAATCCAAAATCTACGATTTTATTAATTTTTTCCATCTTCTTCATCTAAAAGCAAAGCTATTAAAGCTAGTTGCTTATTAGAAAATTCTGCTCTTATTTTTTAAGTGTTTTGTTTACAATTTGTCATTAAACAGAGCACACTTTCATTAAAATAATCACACTCTGATGTTCGTCTTTATTTGAATCAATTGTTGATTTTACGATAATAAAAAGAGTTTAAAAAAGGACAATGTCTGAAAGAAATATTGTTGCCACAAACATCTCTCTGCAAAACATTTGTAAGCATACTTAAAGGGTATTCAATCACTGTAAATTTAAAAAATTCTTTGAAACAGCAGGAAAAATAGCTGATTCAAACATAAACATAGTGTTAACGATTTTGTAGGTTAAAGGTAGATATGCCAAGAAAAATCGTGAAAAGCGTTGATGATTTAGTGGATTGCTATATCTGTGATATAATGTAACACATTTCTAACAAATACATATGAAACTTTTGATGAACTGATCAATAAACATATCAACCATACCATAAAAACCTCAGGCTGCTTCAAATAATCAACTAGTAAATCAATTTCATAAATGGTCTATTTCTTGCACTCAAATGTTTTTTGTTTTTCTTTCTTTTTCACGCGTCAAATGTCAGCTGTTAAAAAAAACATGCACGAAACCTGTTTATGAACTGCGTCGACGCATTGCATTTGTTTAAAATAGAATCATGTATATATATGCATATTTTGTTAATGTTAAGGGCATAAAAGCATGAATATTTTGCTCATGCTCAAATGCACTGGATCATTATTAGCCCTATAGTTTATCTGTCTGTCAACGTCAATAAGAATAGCAAAAGCCCAAATTCTGTTAGAATTAATCCTAAAAATTTAGAAAAACTTGTTAATTCTTCTGATGTCACCAGCGATGAAATTATAGAACTTGCCAAGAGCGAGATGAATCGCTTAACTGAAGAAGTCGAATTACTCAACCCTAAAAGCATTGTTGATAACAGATCTTCTTAATATTGTAATAATATTGTTATAACTTTATAAATATTTTTATTATATATCCCAACACATTCAATTCAGTACTTGAATAATGAATTAAACTTTTCAAAGACCGCTGGCTATCCGATCTGTCATTTCAGGAGTGACTGGAAAAGGATCTAATGAACTGAAAAAGGATTTTATTTTTAGACCATGTGGAGGAAAACGTTTTCAGGCAGGAAAGGAAGAAACGAAAAAACCATCTCGTACTCGAAACAAATCGACTGCCAAACTTTCAGCTTGATTTAGTTTATACCTGGCGAACTTTAATTCTCTCCACGGTTCTCCTCTGAAAAAGGATCACAAACAAAGTGCAACCACGCCCATTTTTAGAATAGTTGCTGACAATAACCATACAAACTAAATGACCAAATTTTAGTATAATAGACTCAAAACGTCTAAAATATGTAATTCTTATTTATTTGTGGGCAGTTAAAGGGGGTATGGTAAACTACCTCGTATTTGCAAACAATCGACTGTCAAATCAGACATCATTCAGAAGATGGTAAGGAATTATACCCTGGAATTGTGAATAGTACGTGCAGAGTTAAGTTGCAACTCAAGGATATTGACGTTCCTACGGTTGAGTCCGAAAACCTAATAGATGTCATTCCCGAAAAAGTAGAGACTTTGGAAGATTAAGATGAAGAAGAAGAACCTAACGACGAATATTATTGAAGCTTTCTTTTATAATATTTTCTGTTTGCTGGTAAAATATTACAATACACTATTTTGAAAGCTATTTTATAATAGCTATTCGGTCTGCCATAGTACAACTTCAAGATATTTAAACTTGTTAGTTTATTTTACTTGAGAGTTATACAAAAGATCGCTGATGAATAAGAGTGGCGTCTTCAAAAACAGTTATGTATACTTTGAAAATAGCTATTCTATTTAGTATAGTGTAAATTTTAAAAAAATATATGTATATATATTATTATACTGCCATCATAAGGAAGAAGGCGGCATCTAGCATGAAAATCAAAATCAGTTTTATTGTCTTTTCTTAATAATATTTTTTCATCTTTAAGAAAATAATATAAAAAATCCGAATTTTTTGCTAATTGCTTAGTATTTTAACATGAAATATCATATCGACACAAATTAAAGCAATCATTCAAACAAAAAAACGCAGAATCTATATGAAAGAGATGAAAAAGTGGTATCTACAGATAGATACCGCGTTTTTCTTTTGTATTTGTAGTTAATGCTTTGTAAAATACTTTTAACTTCTTTATATTATAGCATATTGGTTTTTTATTAAGTATCCTTGTGCAAGATATAATGGTTCACCCAAAAAAATCCTGTAGTAAAAATAAATAAAAATGTATTTAAAACAAATGTAAATTAGTAACTCACCGTCCAAATAAAAATGTTATTATTTTTACTATTTTCAATTATTTACTTTTACTACATATTTTTTAACTACAGAAAATAAATACATCTACATTAAAATTAAATGTTTTTTATTTATTAATTAAAAAAACTGCAAAACGTTTTTTGCCATAGTACAAAGATTTCTTTTATTATAAGAAAATAAAAGAATTTTTGTAATACAAAAATGCATTTTAAGAAGTATACTTACCACAGTTCTTCATCATGAACCTTTTATAATTATTTAAGTTGAAATACAATTGCTATCAAAGACATATTATGCAATTTATTTTAATGTATATATTTTTTATTTAAATAAATGTATGTAAACAACTACTTACTACATGCAACTACTTCGTGTAGTATTAATTATTTAAATATAAATTCAGTAAAAATATATTGAATAACTACATATGTATTTAAAAATAAATACAACTACATATATACGAAGTAAATACACATTGTGTAGTAAATTTAACTACAGTATTTTTTTGAGTGTTATAAAAATATGTCATTTAATTATCATAAATAAATATATATAAAAAAAAATTATTTTTCTATAGAAAATGTATATTTGATGAAGACACGGCTTTTTGAACTTATTTAAATTTATAAAACAAACAATAAAAAAAGCAGAAACTACAGTGTTTGTTTCACAGTTTTGGCATTTCTTATAAAATTTAAAAAATTTAAAAAATTTTATTAATATTGAAAGCAAACTGGATTTCACTATCCTGTAGTAGCAAATATTTATAACCATCCAAGCACTAATCAGTAAATTTTTGATAAATTACTTAAGTCCTTTATTTCAGAATATTGAAATATGTAGATGCCGCACTCTTCCTTTTGACGGCAGTATATACCAAAGAAGAGATAAAACTTTAAGCTTTTAAAGTATTTTATAACTTTAGTACCTCAATAAAGCAAATTTTGTAGAAATACCAGTTTTTTAATAAAAAATTCAAGTATGATATAAAAAAACTTGTACAATTTAAAATATACTTCCAAGAGATTTTTATTTCTTATCATATAAAAGATAATTTAATGATCTTTCAAATGACATGTCAACCTTTTGAACCTATTAAGAATATTGGATATATAGATGTTCTTTTTAAAACATTGAACAAAATTGCATAAATCGATAACTCGATAAGTAGTTTAGTTTGCATACAAATTTTTTCCCTACTAGAAAAAGTTTTTAAATCGCGGAGCCCAAGAAATCGTAACCGTTCCAAGTAACAGATTTTCTTATTTATTTATTTTGCTGTTTCATCTTCCAAAACTTGTAGACATGACCAAGCGATTTTTACTTCTGTGTTCTTCGTTGTTGATGTGAGTGAAACAGTATGTGCGAAAGTTAATACTAAAATCAGTGGTGCAGACGATTTACAGCCTTATTCATATTCTCATTTTAAAGGCTGCGTAACTTTAAACGAGCTTTAAACAAAACATCGTTATTCATAAATGTTTTTCCTGCTTGTGTAAGATCTGTTTACCTTTTCGATTAAGGTAAATGTATATGATATTAATATCATAGACCCAAAATACACTGTAGTGCTCAGTCTGCGTAAGAAGTCAGTTATTCAAAAATACACTGTACTGGTCAGTATGCGTGAAAGCAGTTTTTTTTGTGTACATGAACTGTGTTTAATTGTATTGGTGTAGGCACCCCCTCAATAAAATATGAAGACTGCGCTTATGTGTGAGTGTCAGACCATCGTTACCACATCTTTTTCAGTGAGTGAAGTTTCGCGCACCTCACGTCGCCTGCCTCACCTCCCTTGCCTAAGAAATCCAGTTTCACGCAGACTGAGCACTACAGTGTATTTTGGGCCATAGACATGCTCCATATGCGACCTTTTTAGAATTTTTTCAATAACATATTTGCATATGCACAAGAATTCTTCGTTTTCGTAAAAAAGTTTCGATTGTTTAGACATAAATCTTACAATATTAAGCAATGAATAAAAAAATGGTTATGAATAACAATTTCAGCAAGGTAGAGGATGCGTAAAGCCTTGAACAGTGCGTAACTAAACAAGCGTTGAACGTTTGTTTAAGAAAATCTTTTGTGTAAGGCTGTTAGCGTACAATTTTTAAATATCATTTTCCTTTAGTGTCAATAACAGAAAACATTAAAAAATTCGGCAAGCAAATAGGCAACATATCATCAAGTCGAAAACTGGACTAAGCACTATAATAAAACTTTATAAATAATTTTATCTGAAGCACCCGCTAAGTCAACAGCTGATTGCAGCCAAACATAGAATAGATTCTATGTTTTTAAATGACTTCTGCCGCAAATGTGTTTACATTTTGGAGTTTCCCGCTCTCGATGACACATTCCCATGTTCTTGAATACTATATCCATACTCTACCTTCGAAGACTACGTGATATCCACAAAGTAACCAAACTGAATTTTATTCTACGACAAAAACAAACCATGGAAGCGTCTAAACCACTTATCAATCGAGGTGCTCTCATTGTACTCGAAGGATGTGATCGTTGTGGCAAATCGACTCAGAGCCGTATGTTGGGTAAGTTCCGACACTAACATGTTCCACATCAGACACTTCAAACGCTTTATCCGATTTAGTAAATTTCCTGCAAACGCATGGTATCAGTGTTAAGCATATGAACTTTCCAGCGCGGCAGTCTCAAATTGGTCAAGTCATCAACTCCTATCTGACCAACAAACAGGAGTTGTCGGACGAATGTATACATTTGCTGTTCTCCGCTAATCGCTGGGAGTTTAAGAAGGATATAAAAAAACTACTTGAAGCTGGCACTACGCTAGTGATTGATCGCTACTCTTATTCCGGAATCGCATACAGCGTAGCCAAAGGTACTGATTTTGATAACAACAACTACGCTGTTATTGTTATTTTCTTTACTATATTAAGGCTTAAGTTATGATTGGTGCTCAGGTCCTGAAAAAGGATTGATACAACCTGATGCAGTGTTTTATTTAAAAACGTGCATAGAAAAGCTTTCTGATCGCGGCAATTATGGAGAAGAACGGTTTGACTTACACCGCAAACATTTGCTCTCAAGCTGTTTTAATGGTTTAATATTATTTGGTTTTAGATATGAAAATAAAGAGTTCCAGCGCAAGGTATCCGATGTCTTCAATCGCATTTATGAGGAGGAAAATAATTATTGGCACGAAATTGATGCCAACTTGACGATAGCCGATATTCACGAAGAAATTTCTACAAAAACTTTGTCAATAGTGCGCGACGTACATACGAAACCTTTGAAGGTGCTGCAATGACACCAAATGCGTTTTTTATTAAACTAATTATGACGAAATTGAAATAAGAACTAAGGTTGAAATTTTTATTTTAAGTAGCTGTCAAACTTGTGATTAATGTAATTCCAAATCAAGATTTTTGTTCATTGTCGCACAGAACTTCTTTTCGTGAGACTTTGTTACTAAAATATTATATTTATCTATAAACCGTTAATAGCTGAAAACTCGATTGAAAAGAGCATTTATAAAAATATTATATTTACTGAGACTAAGGCGATCTTTTCATAAATATATATATAAACTAAATCTGTAATTAATTTGCTGCCTTAACTGTTGTTATCAGGATAAGGGAAACAAATTTCCCTTCAGCATTTTGTAGGAAATTATCCATTTTATAGAGATCAACGTGCCAATACGGTATAGAGAAAGCTTGTTTACCTACTGTTTGAAGCAATTTTAAATCGCAGAAACTGAATTTAATTAAAGTAATCGTTCATCGGTCGATCTTCGATTAAGATTGCTGTAATCTTAATTTTTAAAAAGTCGAAATTATGATTACTGTAACCGTTACCTAAGCTCATTCGATGAATGATTACTTTGATTGTAATTCAGTTTTTTATTGTATAAGGATTACAGTAATCGATAGCAAGGATTACTTTTCGAGTTTCTCCAAAAATAGAAAAAAAATCATTGGAAATAAAAATACTCAGGCATGTTCTGCATTCCACTTCCGAGTTGACGTGAAAATAAAACATAATTGAATTCGATATTTGGCGTTCTATATATAACTTTTTTCGTTAAGACAATAACATTAATAAATTAAACAAATTACAAAACGATAAAAGTTATGTGTTGAACACTAAATATCAATTCAACTATGTTTTATTTTCACTTCCACTCGGAAGTGGAATGCAGAACATGCCTGATTAACCCCTTTAAATCATAAATGTCCACTTTTTCATGACTAAATGTTAAGTAAAGTATGAAACAATAGCAACGCATTGTCTAAATCCATTAGAACCATAACATATCTTAATGAAATCTAAAAATGAGGCTATTCTTTTGTGAAATCCTTATAATTGCCAAATATTGCTGTAGCAAATAGGTTGTAGGTCAAAACAAAATTGATTTCTGTGAAGTGTAGACATTGTTAAAAAAATAAAATGGAACGTTTATATTTGCTACTGGAAAATTTTAAGATATATTTAAAAAAGTTGAAAAATCGTAGTTTGAGCATTGTGGAATGGCTTTATATGATTTTTAAAGCTTACACTGATTGGTGGCTACGCAAATTATTTCATTTTGGCACAGATGCGGGACAGGAAACCGGTATATTGGCTATAAGTTTAGTGGTTAATCGAAATTTACACCCACTTGAGCGGTATTTATTAATACTTTAATGTTTTGTTTTGACAAATATTCACTCTAAAACCGTTAGTTTTCTTTGGTTCCTCATTGTGATTGTATCGATTTATGTTGCTGGCTTATTTAGCATGCTGCAGGTTAATCGTTTTATGACCTCACCCACAGTCATATCAGTCGATCGTAACTACCGTGGCTGGAATGGTACCCTGCCAGCAGTAACCTTGTGCTATTACGAACATATCGATCAGTTCAAAGCCAACGAATTCATCTTGGATGTCTGGAACGTATCGATTTTCGATAATGATTTTTTATATTATATGAACTTTCTCTATGCCGTGGTAAATGCTAGTGTCAGTAATTATGTGGATCTATCACATTATGCTGATGATGAGCGGTTCGAGGGTATCGATTTGTTCGATCTGGTGCGATCAATTGATCGTCCCTTTGAACAAGTACTGAGTAGTTTTGATTCGGATTATGAGATGCAAGTTTTACCGGTAATGACGGAACGAGGTCTTTGTTATTCCATAAATTCACCGATGTCAGTGATACTATCGGGAAGGTGAGTATGATGGTTTTAAATGGGGTTATGGTTTTCAAAAGTATTTCTTTTGTAGATATGTGGAATTTAGCGATCTGAAGGCACCGCTAATTTGTCAATATGGCAAACAACAATGCTATATTAAAATGGATCTCTACGAAAGCACTGGAACGGTAAGTTAATATTTTTAAATTTTATATGTCCTCACATCAGTTGAAAAAACATTGGAGAAAAGTATGAAAAAATAAGGGTATTCATGATTTTGTATAAAAGCAAAGCTTTATCATTTCGAAATAATGGCCCGTATGAATAAAAGTAGCAGATTCGACTTTACTACAGTTACAATAAAAAACCTTCCAAAGTTGTTAGTTTTAACCATGGTAGAAGAATACAGGTAGATGCACCAGATGAGAGCATACTGCCGGAAATGTCAAAACGAAGCAACAATTTTTATTTATTTTCTTTTGTTTCCATTTGCCACATAGCTAAATTTGACAGACATGGCAGTATGGAAAGAGAGCACAGTCAGCGCTGCAGCTACCTCTATCCTTATACCATGGTTTTAATGAATAAATTGCTCTTTACTACACTACAAGAATCAGCTGTTTCGAACTTGCTAGAAATTAGCCGGATTGATATGAATAAAAGCAGTGTTTACTACTGATTTTGAGTAGTAAGCAAAATAGCATACTACATGTTTGTAGTAAATTATTTATATATATTAAATTCATTGGCCCATTATCATAGTCAAAATAAAGTCGACTTTAAATTTAGTGCAAGCTTTTTGACAACATATTATATTGAAAAACTGTCAAAAATGCTTATACTAAATTTAAAGTCGACTTTATTTTGACTTTGAATTTATTTAATTTTATGTATATTTGGGCAGGCGAAAAGAAGATTTGCTGAAGTTGAAAGCAAACTAAAAACATGGCAATCGGCCATGAATAATTTTAAGTTAATCTTCAGATTAACTTTATTAAGGGTATTCACGACTCACTGCACTTGCTTTTGTAGTTGAGGACTGGAGGACTTTCGCAGTAGTGCAGTTAGGTTTTCGTGAACATGCCACTATCACTTTTTTCAAAGCTGTCAAAAATACCTTTATTAAAATTTACCAGCTGCGACGAACATATATCACATTTTTGTAGTAAATGCTATTTTCGAAGTAAATAGTCATATAATTTCGAAAAAATTTTTATTCATACCGAATCCAAGCTTTTTTGTAGCACTTTATTTTTTTGGTAGTTACTACAAATTACTGAAGATGCTACTTTTTGTTCATATGAGCCAATAAGTCGTTTTCCGTACTTGATTGGCGCATGTCACACTTAGCGGACACGGGCAAATTTGTTGTTGTTTTCACGGGTAAAAGAAACTCTCTCAATTTCCAGTATTTTAATTTACCCGCGAAAACAACAACAAATTTGTCCGTGTCCGCCAGGTGTGACATGCACCATTGTAGCAACTTGCAATGTGCTAGAAGAACGTGTTTCCGTGCTTTTTCTAGCTCAAAACTAGCTAGAAGAACAAGCATAAAATCTCTCTCTCAAGCTCGAAGGTTGATCGAAGTGTGCTGGAAAATTTTTCCACTATAAGAACAAGCATAAATAAGAATAAGCATCAAGAAAAACAAGCAAATGTCAAATTTACATTTTATGTTTGCTTATGTTGTGGGATGAAAAATAAAATTTACAAATTGTTAAATAAGCTATTAAACATTAAATAATATTATTAAAGGTAATACTAATGCTTTAAATAATCTTGGCAACTTTATTTGCTTGCTTCAAAAACAAAAATAACAAATTTAAATGGGCACTGTCTACATTTAAAAGGTAATTAGCTGCTTTTATGCTTGAAACTAGCTTGAAGTCGTTTCCGTACTTTTGACACTATTCTAAAATTTTATTTTACTCTCTCAGCTCTATAAACTTCAATTGTGAGATGATTTGAAATGTTGCCGTCAGATATTATTTAAAAAAATTTTTTTTTTAAAGACATATATTTGTACCTTTTTTATCTGTCCTACAATCGTTTTTAAAATCACGTTTCCTTATTTTAAATTTTAGCGTTTTTTCCGTTCTGCTGAAATAAAAATTTGGCAAACACTGTTCTTCTTTATATATTTAAATAAAAAATATTATTAGGGGTATTCACGATTCAGTGTCCTTGCCTGTGCAGTTGAGTACTTGAGGACTCGTGCACTTTACGAAAACAAAATACACGTAAGTCAAAATTCTGCACAATTGCTTTTCTACTGTAGCCTCACAGTTTTGAAAAAAATTGATAGTGGTGTGATCAAGAAAACCTAACTGCACAAGTCCTCAAGTGCTCGACTGCACTGGCAAGTGCACTGAATCGTGAATACCCCTATTGAAATATAATTTTAATGGCCAAATCTTCTTGATGTTGATCATCTTCGGTTAGCTTGGAAGAGGAAAAGTTTTTGCCGTTATCTTATTTTAGTTTTTATTGAAATTAATTGTTCTACATATCGCATTTTTAGATTGATGTTCATTCACCCTACGAAGTTTCGGCAATTGATGCTAATGTTATTGCTTTACAAAAGTCGGATGAAATCACTGCATCGTACAAAGTTATGGAGACCGTGTAAGTAATAATAGATATAATTTTATATAATTTTTTACTTGAAATCATTTATCAAATAATGATGGAACAATCATTTCTTAGATACATGTGTGACGTCACGTTTATTAGCTATTGGTTATATCGTAAAAAAAATCTTAAAAAGTAATGTACCTAAGCTGCATAAAAGTAATATCTTTTGCTAACAAGTGACTTGTATCAAACATATTTCTTGTATAAAATTTTATAGACACATTTGCGTAAAAATTTATCCAAAAAGAATAAATATATTAGAATTCTTAAAGTAAGCACTGATTTTAGACCCATTGCACAAGAATCATTAGGGGTATTCACGATTCAGTGCACTTGCCTGTGCAGTTGAGGACTTGTGCACTTTACAAAAACAAAATACACGTAAGTCAAAAATCTGCACAAGTGCTTTTCTATTATTGCCTTAAATTTGAGGACTTGAGCACTTGCGTGTATTAAAAAATTTTTACAGCTTGAAATAGTAATGGTAGTGTGTTCACGGAAACCTAACTGCACAACTGCACAAGTCCTCAACTGCACTGGCAAGTGCACAGAATTGTGAATACCCCTATTGATATATGACACTTGATTTCGATGATTTACATATATGAATGATCTTTAATAATTTTAATAGTAATTCAGAAAAGTAAAGAAAAGATAATTTTAAATTCAGAAAAGATGAATTGAAATGAAAAAATTCTATTTGAAATTTAGAATATATCAAAATGGAATTTAGAATAGATTAATTAAATTCAGAATCTCAACTGTTTTCTCAACTGACATTCAGAACAGATCAATTGAATTTCTCATGATAATGATAATAGTAATTGTAATAGTATTGGTTTTTAATTTTAATGATAGCGGTAATGGTTTTGGAAATCTTAAGGTTCATGCTAATGGTAATAGGAGGCAATACATATAGTAATAGGATTCTAATTTTCATATTATACATTAATTGATTTTATTGAATTTAATTTGATCTTTTCCAAAATTCGATTTATCCTTCTTGATTTTCAATGTATATTTTCTGATTTTCAATTGATCCATTCTGAACTTCAAAATTTCAACTTTGTACTTTTTTGAATTTTAATTGATTTTTTTCAGAATTTCAATTGATCTTTGCTGAATTTCAATTGGTCTTTTCTGAGTTTCTTTTGGAATTTCAAAATTTCAACTGCACTTTTCTGATTTTTAATTGATTTATTCTAAATTTCAATTGATATTTCCTGAATTTTAATTGATCTCTTTAGAATTTCAATTGATCTTTTCTGTATATCAAATGGAATTTCTGAATTTCCATCGACCTTTTCTGAATTTTAATTGACTTATTTTGAATTTTTTCCAAGTTTAAATTAATGTTGTCTTAATTTCAATTGATCTTTTCTGAATTACAACTGCAAATGGCGCTGAATGTTAAAATTATCTTAATCATCCTTAGAATCATTGATTTTTTATTTTCAATCTAACTTCGAAAACCTCCGAATTTTTTTAAACAGCTTTTATTTTGATTGTATTATTCGAAATGTATCTCTTATAACTCTGCTTAAAGGGCTTCGAAGAATCTACGTAATCTCAAAGTTGAACAAAGAAAATGTGTTTTCCACGATGAGGAGACAGCTAAACTAAAGGTGATTGTTTTAAGAACTGTCGCATGATTTTAAATGTCCTAACATTCTATTTCAGATCTACAGCCAAACATTGTGTTTGGCGCGCTGTCGTGCTCTAATGGCTCTAGAAATGTGCAATTGTGTACCATTCTTTTACCCTTTTGTGGGTAAGCTAGTTTAATTAAAACTTTAGATATTTTTTATTTTTAAATAGTAAAATATGCCTGCTATTAACATAGATGGACCCAGTTGCAATCCTGATGGATTTAATTGTCTATTGGATTTTAGGTGGCCCATTTGGGCCTTGCATATCTGCAAATGTCCAAGTACCTGCATTGAAATTAGATATGATGTGCAAACGGTAAAGAGACGAACATGGTAAGTTTTTAAATTGATAAAAATGTAGTATAGGCTTGAGCTGCAAACTTAGGTTTTGAGAAATTTAGCAAATGTGCTGTGATGTGCTCCATATGTGCTATTATGTACCATAGAATGATTAAAAAAAAGTTTCATCTATACCATTTTTAAGGGAGAAAATAAATTTTTCAATTTGCTATGCAAACGTTTTTGCGACTAATTGCTTCTAAGTGATATGAAGAGCAGATCTGATTTCCAATAGATCAATTTATTAAGTCAAGTACGAACTATTTAGTTGTTTGTGTTTGCATTCAAGTTTTTTATAAAAAAAGAAACATACATTTTTGTAGTTTCACTATGGCAAATTGTCGGAAAATTTGAGCACATTATAGCACATTTACCGAATTTCGAAAATATATTAAATGTCTTTTTAATTTGCATTTAAGGAACTTTGAGAAAGACACAGTGAAGCACAACTTCAGCTCATCACAGTAAAATTTCTGAATTTCTAATAAAACCAATAGGATACAAGATACACAAAACTTATGACCTCAGAATTAATTTCTTATTTCTTATATGGCACATGTGTAGCACATTGCAATACATACACCTATTACATTCATATTTCACAAATATTTCGGTGAGCCAATGTCAAGTTCACATGCTTAAAAGCATTCAAACTCTTTTTCAGGGGACTCAAGTCGAATGAGGAAAATATTAATTATGATGTTGCTTCATCAAGTTTTCGTTGGGATTTGATACCACCAAAGGTGCGCATGCGTCGTGATGTGGTTTTTAGTTATGAGGATTTACTGGGTAGGTATTAAAAGATATTTCAAATATGTTTTTTTTTTCAAATACTCCCATCTCTACAGTCTCATTTGGCGGTGTCATGGCGCTATTTTTGGGATTTAGTATACTGTCTATCGCTCAGTTGAGCTTTGTTCTCATCTGGCATTCAATACAAAGCACTATAGATGTAGTTATTGCCATACGTAATGCATGTCTGAGCATGTATAACTTCTACAAAAGACGTCGAACTGTCATTCATGTTATGCCAACAGCTACTACAAAAACTATGAGAGAATTGAAATTAAAACTAAAGCGCCAACGTATGAGAGAAATTTATCACAAGTCCTTGAAGGATACAAATACCGAAGCGAAAGATCAGCATAACTGTATGGAGGAAAGATTTTCGAAACCGGAGTTTGAATTTATAAACTAAAACTTTGTAAGAAATTTCAATGCTTTGCGTGTATTAAATACAAAATAAATCCTATATATGTATATAGGCGTAGGCGAAACAATTCGGCACCATTTTCTCCCGTTTTTCTTAACTGATTTTGATATTTTTTGTTTCTTAAATGAATTAGAGTAGGAAGAGAGTACACCGAATATTTTTTTGACCTTTGACTTGAAATATGAGCATTTAAAGAATATTTCTTAAAAAAAACCTAAACTGCAAGAGATGGAAGCACAGCCTAAACTGTAAAGGCGGATTCACTGACCACCTTCAGCAAAGTTTTTGTGACAGCTTTCTTGCTCTCTCTCTGTATGTGCCGCAGGTCGATTCACTGACATGTAGAATTTTCAGCAAGTTTTTTGTTTTTCTTTGTCATATTCAATATTGCCACACTCAATGCTTTTTTATTTTGAAGCTTCAATAATAAAATATGCCAATTTCAACTCAAGAAACTCCATTCTGGCAACACTACTCAAAAAGATTCAGCAAGAAAATCGAAATTAAGTTAATCAAGTCAAAGAGAGTGCAGTAAGTTTTTGTTACTCTCTCATTGAGTGTGGAGAGAGATAGAGAACAAATATTTTCAAAACTTCATATAAAAAAACTTGCAAAACTTGCTGAGGGTGGTCAGTGAAACCGGCTTAAGAGATGGAATCACATGGTGTAAAAAAATTGCTGGAACATTGCTAAAATGTACAAAAACTTTGCAAACATGTTTCGCTATCTCTTGCGAATACCCTGCTACATTCATCCTACTATTTACATTTATTAGGAAATTAAAAGAGATGCCAAATTTTTGTGAAAAGCATAAGATTTTCACATTTATTTTGTATCAACAGAGAATATATCCGAAAGGGTAAATTTTCTACAACTGACGAACTCTAGTTCTGAGAAATATATCTAATAAAATATTTTTGTGTTATATATATAAAAGGGATATTCACGATGTTGTGTATATGATACATGTCTTTTGTAAATTTTGTAAACAAATTTTGTAAAATTACAAAAACAAAATAAACAGTGTTCAAAATACAACCCTTTAGCAAAAATACAACGACCGAACCCTATTGTATTCTTTGTACATTTCGTTGTGTATTTCATCAGCTGATCGCAGAATCATTTCTACTCAACATGGAGGAAGCTACCGGCTTCGCTGTGAGTTATTTTAATAAGAATTAGTGTAATTTAGTTTTCCGTTTAAATTTTTTTACGATTTCCTACAGTTAAATGATAATATCAATTTATATCTCCAAACAAAAGTACATACAAAAATAAGCTAATCTTAAAGATAGAAGACTTTATTGAAGGTTCGTTCACAATAAGTTGTAAATATTGTAAATTTTGTAAAAATTTATCACAAAAACAACACATCGTGAATACCCCTAATGTTTCACTAGTTTTTAAATTTTGTCTAGTATCTTGTATATTCTTAATGGGAATAATTTGCACTTCACCCGAAATCTATTTATTACATTTATTACATCTATTTATACATTCGAAAATTTTCGAAATTTTTTTTAAAATTTTTCGAATATACAGCCATATATACACAATATATACATATATATGTGGTGCTCTATTACATCACCACATAGAGTAAATCTCTACAGCCTATTTTACCTGTTCGTTACATTGATACTTACCTTTTTGTTACATTAATAGTTACCTTTTGTTATATTGTACTTACCTTTAGTTACATTAATACTTACCTCTTTGTTATATTGTACTTACCTTTAGTTTCATTAATAACGTATTATACTTACACTTGCCTATAAAAAAAAACCATTTTGAATTGTATTCAGTTATTATAATTTCAGAAATTTTCATTTTGAAAATTTCAGTATCAAAAATTTGTTCAAAGAAAATTGTTCGAATAAAAAAATATAAAATAAAAAAAATTGGTTTTAAAATAAAAAATTAATTTTAAACAAAAACCATAAACGTTCGCACTAAATATATGTGTGTCCACACTCATAAATAGCACAAAAATACATGTAGGGGCTTTCACATAAATTGAGGAAAAAAAGAATTTATTTCTTGGTATTTGAGTTTAAACATTAAAAACTTAAAATCAGTAGTATCTTTGTAATTACGAATTATAAATTAGAAAATTAATCAAAAATCTGAAATTGCTCCTTAGCTGAGGTGGACGTATAAATAGCACAATTTGGATTCTGAAAAAAAGACATAGTGATTTATTTTTATTTTTCAATGATCTTACAAATATGCTTACTAGTCTTGGTACTGTATCCTGAATTGTTCAAAACAGCCCAACATCTTCGTCCCATATCCTCAACAAGCTTCCTGACCCCATCCTTCGGAATAGAGTACAAACAAATGTTTGTGTATGGAACCCCCCAGTGGGGCTCCAGGGGGTTTGCCACTGGCATGGGTGGATCGGTCCTCCAAAGTTAGTGGGGGTCGGTCATGCATTTGGACTCGATTGGGGCACACTAAATGGGTCAAAGAGGGATTTTTCAAAAAAAGTTGGGGCATTTGAATTCGTTTTAGAGGCAAAGTTTCTTATTTTGATCCCTAGAATACAATTTTCACTGAGCAGTAGGCGATTTTTTTGCCTACCCACAAATCGACCCTACCCATATTGCCTACTGTATATGTATCTAAGAATATTTTTTTTGAAGATCCGACCAGTATAAGTATTTTTTTTTTCAACCCAAAACTTACTATCAGCGCGCACGTATCTGAACGCTCACAAAACTTTAAACGCATTTTTCTCAAAACTACGTTTTCACGGACGCCCAACATGATTTCTCCGGAACCCGTGCGCCGATCCTTCTGATGTTTTAACCACATATTCTACACATAAATACTCACAAACTCAACTGTTATCATGTAAAAATATTGATTTTTACTATATTTTTTTACAAATAACAGCGAAAAAAACAGTTTTTTTTAATTTTTTTGGTTTTTGTTACATAAAATTAACAAAAATTGTTAGAAATTAATATCAATATCATATTTTGTAGCCATTGTCATACCAAATCTAAACCACTTTGCTTTAAACTGAAAAATATTAATAAAAACATTCTTGTTTTTGCAATTAAAGACTTCATTTATCATCCCTAACAACTTTTATAAAATTCGTTTTTAGAGCAAGCTCACGAGAAATTCCCAAAAATAGCCTATTTTTTAAATGAGCTGATTGCTGATTTCGAATCTTATGTTGGAATTTAAAAAATTTATTTTACACTGGGGTTGACCCTGTAAATGTGTTTTTTGTTTTATATTCTTTGTATATGTGCTAGCAGTATTAGAGGTCGCTGATTTCTAGTCTTATGTTAAAATTTTAAAAATAATTTTTACACTAGGGGGGATCATAACAACTTGTTTTTTTACTTTATACTCTTTGTATATATGCTGGCAGCATAAGGAGTCGCTTGTGTCGAACCTATTGTTAAAATATCAAAAAGTTTTCTGGCACTAGGGTGAACCCTGAAAATGAGTTTTTTGTTTAATACTCGTCGACCCTAAAAATGTGTTTTTTTATTTTTTACTTTCTATAGATGATCTGATTGCTGATTGCGAATCTTCTGTAAGAATTAAAAAATTTTTTTACACTAGTGTGAACTCTTTAAATGTTTTTGTGTTTTACTCTTTGTATATATGGTATCAGCATAAGGGGTTGCTGATATCGAACCTAATGTTAAAATATCAAAAATATTTTGACTCTAGGGTGGACCCTGAAAATTAGTTTTTGTTTTGAACTCTTTGTATATGCGCTGGCAGTATTAAGGGAAGGTTCTCCTGGAATTTTTTGAAAAAATCCATTTTTTTTTACATAAAATGAAAGTTACATATATGTAGAATGTTTGTGCCAAGGGATATTTCAATACGACGCGTATTTCTCGAGCTAGAGCGTGTCAAACGTACCCATGTCACACGCGCGTACCAACTTTCTAAAAACTTTAAACGCGTTTTTCTCGGAACCATGTTTTCTAATCTAACGGACAGCACAGGGCTTGTTCTATTGATCCGATTTCCTTCATTCAAAAAATGTTTGAAAGTATATACTTTTTTGTACGCCTGGAACCTAACATTGGCATAAAAAATTGTTTATTTATAATTTTTAAACGAGATCTAAGTAAAAAAAAGCAAAAAATTTCAATTTTTTTTTTAAAAGTCCATAAAATTGGTTTTTTTTACCAAACTTAATTGAAGTTAGGTTCCTGGCATATGAAATGTTATCAATTTTAATAAATTTTATACATTTCTCATTTCAGTTCACTACCTGAGGCCCCACACTGTCCGCGGGAGGTCGATGTTTTGCGCGCAGAGGTCGACGAGATCCGCCATTTTCAAGCCGCCATTTTGAATTTTTCAAATATCTTTTTTTTTTTTACTCGTCAATAAACCACGAATCAAAGTTCAAAAGCATAAGTTCGTATGTCTTTTCATTTTCCCACAAACCATTCTCAAATTTTGCTTGTTTTTCGGCCAAATCCAAAAAAATCCAGGAGAACCCTCCCTTAAAAGGTCGCGGATTTCAAACCTGATGTAAGAATTTCAAAAAGTTTTCTGACTCTAGGTGGACCCTAAAAATGTGTTTTGTGGCTTTATACTCTTTGTAGATGCGCTGGTCGCTGATTTCGAATCTGATGTTAGAGTTTCAGAAAAGTTTTTTGACACTAGGGTGGACCCTAGTGGTAAAAATGTGGTTTTTATTTGATTTTTTTTTGTGTATGTGCTGGTAGTATAGGGGGTCACTGATTTAGAATCTTATGTTAGAATTTTAAAAGTTTTTTGACACTAGGATCGACACAAAGAATGTGTTTGTTTTTGTTTTATACTTTTAAGTAAGTCCTGTTTTGATCCAACTTTATAACCAATTCAAGCTACATAAGAGAAATACGATGAATGTCTGGCAATAGTAGCTGCATATTTTCATCTCTCATAAGCATTTTACATCCAAATTTTCAATAAATAAATACTTTTTTCCTAAAGAAATAAATGCAACTTATTCATTTGATTGTTCATTTACATTATTTGCCTTGGAAAATTATATAAAATACAAAATAATTAAAAAAATGCACAGTTTCGATAGAATCGTAAGTATAGACGTAGAATTCCTTTTTATACGGTAATAAAGAAAAATTCTGGTTTTTTATTTTTATTTATATTTTTCAAAACTATTTTAAAGCATTTCATCTTCTAAATAAAAATGATTCAAAAACAAATTTGTTGTTGTTGTTCTTCTTCAAACTTACCTGATCTAAAACGCTCACAATTAAATTCATATAAAAATTTGTTTTGTTTCATAAAAAGTTTTCGTTTGATATTTTTGGTGATGAGTTTGTTGTTCTTGTTCATTTCTTTTGTTGGTTGAAACTAAATGTAATTCAAAGTTATGTTTAATTAATGAAAATAAATATGGGTAAATTTGAATTATTTATTTTTCCTGTAGTAAAGAGCATATAATACAGTGTTGCGCAAAACAATAGCAACAAAATCAGCATGCTGCTACAAAATCGTGTATCTTTTTTAATATCGGGGACACACAAAAATGATTATAGAAATCAAAGAATACATTCATACATCATATATAAAACAAATCATATTAAAATTTGGTTTTGCTTTTTTTATTAAATTTACAATTAATGTGACTACATACAATTTGTCTGAGAGCAAAACAATAGCAACAAAACTTGAAAAATTTAAAAAGAGAACAGAAGTTCCAAGAATTATCGGTAAAAGTTCCGTTATTGTAAAGATCGTGTTGTTTGTGAGTCATAAACATTTAAGTTTAGTTTTGGTTTTGTGCTACTTGTGACATTGACTGTTCTATTTATAATGGCACGTTATAAATACTGTGAAGCTCTAAAATTACAAATTATTTCCGAATATAAAAAGGGAAATTCGCAAATATTTAAGCGAATTAGTTTGATATTAATCGTTCAATAGTTTGCAAGAATAATAAAAAAGTATAACATCACAAAAGACGTAACAACGGTACATTAAAGAGGGCAGCCGCGGAAGACATCGCTGCGTGATAACAGAAACATTTATAGCGTGTTCAAACGAAATCCATTTGCCACATTCAAAGAGGTTGTTGGGACACTTAGTTTACAGTGACTCACACTGAAAATGGTCCACTTGTAAACACACACTTTAAAGCGTAAAATGTCTAAGAAATCGATAAGTAAATAAAAAAGTAAAAATGCCAAAGTTGTTAGTTTGTTGTATTTTAATAAAAAAACATAAAAAAATTTATTAATTCCATAACATTTTCCAAAAAATTAACATTGAACGAAATAAAAGAAAAATTCAGGTCACAGTGAAAATGGTCCACTTAAGCTTATGTACATTAATTTAAGTATTCATAGAAAAACTACATATTATTAATATTTTGTTGGATAGCCTTTCTGATGAATAACAGATTTAAGGCGACTTGGAATAGATTCTACTAGCTTTTTTGTATAATCCGGGCTTATTTTCTCCCACTCCTCCAAAAAGACCTTTTTTAAGTCATTTTTGTTTGAAATTTCGTGTTTTCGTATTTCAACTTCCAGTTTCTGCCACAAATTTTCAATTATGTTCAAGTCCGGTGATTGGGGAGGAGTTTTGATTACTCTTGGACAATGATACAGAAGCCATTCTTTAATTATTCCTGCCGTATGCTTTGGATCATTATCCTGATAGAAGTGAAAGGTTTCTTTTATGCCGAGTTTTTCAGCACTTTGTTTAAGATTATTTTTCAAAATGTTTAAATATTGCATTTTCTCCATAATCCCTTCAACAAAGTGCAATTTTCCAACACCAGCAGCCGAACAAGCACCCCAGACCATCACATGCCCGCCACCATGTTTAACTGTCGGACGTAAATGCTTAGGATTCATCTCCTGGTTGGGTTTTCTCCAAACGTTTACTCTGCCATCTGACCCAAAGAGGTTATATTTACTCTCATCCGTGAATATGACGTTCTTCCAGAATGAAAAATCTTTCCCAGCGTAGCTATGAGCGAACTGCAATCGAATTTTTTTATTCTTTAGACTTACAAAAGGTTTCTTGCGTGCAATTCTGCCATTTAGTCCATCCTTCCGAAGGACTCTCCGAATTGTCTCGGCGTTACAGCTTATATTGAAGTGTTTTTCAACCATATCCCGTAGTTTCGGTGCACTAAGTCTAGGATTTATCTTGATTTGGTTGACTATCACCTTTCTTGACGCTCGCTGAATAGCTTTTTTGTGCTAATTTTCGGCTTATTTATAACTCGTCCTTAATTTTTAAACCGCTGAATGATATTTTCGACTGTTGTGCGGGCTTTTTTAACAATTTTCGCTATTTCTCTTTGACTTTTTCCACTTTTATAGTGTTCAATAATTAAATTTCTCAGCTCGAGAGTAGTATGTCGACCCATCCTCAAATTTATAGATAAACAACTGAAGGAATCGATCTAAACTGTGTTTGCTTCAATGCACAAGTGTAAATAAAGGTAAACAGAACAAAACAAATAAGGGAATATGAAAAAGATCCGTTATTTATCGTAGTTCTGCACAGTGGACCATTTTCACTGTGACCTGAATTTTTCTTTTATTTCGTTCAATGTTAATTTTTTGAAAAATGTTATGGAATTAATAAATTTTTTTATGTTTTTTTATTAAAATACAACAAACTAACAACTTTGGTATTTTGACTTTTTTATTTACATATCGATTTCTTAGACATTTTACGCTTTAAAGTGTGTGTTTACAAGTGGACCATTTTCAGTGTGAGTCACTGTAGGTGTCCATCACAGCACAGTTCGAAGACGAGCCGTTGAGAACGATTTAAGAAGTTACAGACCGGCAAAGAAACCTTTGCTTACAGCTAAACATAAAAAACAAGGTGAGGTGTTATAATTTAAACAATTCTGTAGGAAATTGTGACAACGAGTTGCAATTTATTGTTTTTTAGACTCAGTCTTGCAAATTAGCACCTAAATTGGACCGTTAAAAAATAGAAAACTGTTTTTTAGCGATGAATCAAAGTTCAACTTGATTAATTCTGATGGGATTTGCACGGTACGGCGCCGCCCAGGCACACGACTTGAAGCCCGAAACTGCAAAATAAATTTTAAGCAAGGAAATGGTGGTATAATGGTCTGGACTTATTTTTTCTATAATGAAGTTTAACCATTTCAAAAAATCGATGGAATTATGGATCGTTTTGCATATACAGAGATTTTAGAAAGCAATATGCGAGAACATGCAGAGTGAAATATGTTGCTTCAGTGAACGTCTCAGTCCAACAACGACCCGAAGTACACTTCAAAGCTCATCAAAAATTACATTAGAGGCAATGGGATTCAAATCCTTGATTGACCGGCACAATCACATTGACTTAAATCCCATCGAAAATATTTTTGGGATTTTGAAGGTAAAAGTAAAAAGTTTCTTGTCAAAGATTTTCCAATAAGACTGCACTGTATGAAGCCCTGAAACTTAATTAGGAACAAATACCTAATACCAGCATATCTAGTTTAATAGAGTCGATGCCGCTCAGATGTGCAGCGGTTATCAAGAATAATGGATCTTTCAGAAAATATTAATTATGTTGCTTTTTTTTTGCTCTCAGACAATTTGAATGTAGTCACATTAATTTTATATATAACTAGCTGAACCCGGTGTGCTTCGCTACCCCCTCGTATAAAATAAAATTAAAAGTGTTTATATATTTACAAAAATTTATTTATTTAATTTAATTATTGCAATGCTTCGCCTCTTTTTTTGTTGTAAACCAATTAGAATTCAGCACTGAATCGCATGTAATTTGCTTCATGCACCCCCTTTTTATTTTTAGACCAATCCAAAAGCAGCAATTACACAATCAGCTGTTTCGCAGTCAGTTGTGGGAGAATGAGAATGGGGTTACCCCACTCTCTGTTTTAATTAACACGTTTTATAAAATCAGCCGTTTTGAAGATAGTGGTGGAAGAAAGAGAATGGGGCTACCCCACTATTTTAATTAATATGTATTTTAAATTTGTGGTAAAGCCGTTAATAAACGTAGTAAAAAAGTAGGTGCAGAAGTGTGCATGTTCGAAAAATATTATCATGTAATAAGTATTTCTGAGTCAAAGCTGAACGCTGTGAAAATTTATCCAATATATCGCAAACAAAGGGGAGTGCTCCGCCCACTTTTCTTTTGGTACGTATTTCTATTCATGCCAATACCATATAAAGCAAATACTGCCGCCGTTGGTCAAAAAATGCCCAAGATATGACGATTTTAAATTTTGGGTTGTATGGGCGAGGCCACGCCCCTTCGTCCACTCACAACTTTATATAGTCAAGAATTTATTATTTCGTAAGAATATCCTATTGTGAAAATTTAATGACGATCGGTCCAGTAGTTAAGACTACATTGCGATTTTTAATTTTCCTAAAAAGGGGCGTGGTCACACCCACTTTTCTCCTGGTACGTATTCCTAATTATGCCAATACCATATGTACCAAATAGCATCAACGTAGGTCAAAAAATGCCCAAAATATGGCGATTTAAATTTTTGGGTTATATGGGCAGTGCCACGCCCATTTGTCCAATAAAAACTTCATATAGCCTATTATTCTTTCCGGAGTCATAGTAAAATGCTGTGAAAGTTTCAGGAAGATCGGTCCAAGGGTTTGGCCTCCTATAGAGCACAAACAAACAAACAAACAGACAGACAGACATTCATTTTTATATATATAGATTGAAAGCAGATTAATTATAATTAAAGTAAAATGGGGCGAAAAAGGGGGATTTGGTAATAAAAAAATCTATGGCTACCTTACCTGTAGATAAAAAGTATATAAAACTTTAGGTTAATACATATTACAAAAAAAGTATTTTGTATAGCAAACATTGTTAGTGATATAAGTAAGTATCTGAATTAAAAAAGGGGGCGGTGAAGTGGGCGTGGTTCATAGTAATATGGCGACGTTAACAGTATTAAGAGCAATATACTACCAAATAAAAAATAATCCGTTGGAAGGAACAAATTTGTACAGAGAACAAAAAGTTTAAAACTTAAATTTGGCGTGAAAGGGGGCGTGGCGTAATAAATGTTTATTTTTACCTCGCCTAGAGTATAATGTGTATACAAGTTGAAGTAAATCTGTTAAAAACTATATGGGAGCAATTACATAATTTTAAAAAAGTGGGCGTAAAAGTGGGCGTGGTCGAAAAAAGTACCCTTTTAATCATGCCAGAGTCCCAGTTAAATGCTGTGAAAATTTCAGGAAGATCGGTCCAGAGGTTTGGTCTCCTATAAGGTACAAACAAACAGCAAACAAATAAACAAACACACATTCCATTTTATATATATAGATAAAAAAGCAAAACCAAATTTGAATATAATTTGTTTTTAATATGATGTATTAATATATGCTTTGGTTCCTATAACAATTTTAGTGTGTCCCCAATATTGAAAAAGATACCCGATTTTGTCACAGCGCACTGATTTTGTTGCTATTGCTTTGCGCATCACTGTATGTATATTTTAAAAGTAATTTAAAATTAAAATTTTAGTAAACAAAGTAAGTTCCCGCTTTTCACTCGTCACACACGAATATTCTCGAGCTTGCGGCGAAAGCAATTATTGCTCCGAGAGCAATAATTCTCTTGCTTTAGTAGCAAGATCTCTTTGTCCCACTTTTCACTCGGCAATAATTGCCTTTGCCGCAAGCAGTTTGTTGATTATTCGCATGAGGGGGCTTACGAAAGTCCCTTTAAACCCGAGTAGTCAGCAAACTACTTGCGGCGAAAGCAATTATTGCTCATAGAATTGCCGAGTGAAAAACGGCTCTTTGCAGCGCATGCAGAACCAAAACAACAATAGGGGTATTCACGATTCAGTGCACTCGCCTGTGCAGTTGAGGACTTGAGGACTTGTGCAGTTGTGCAGTTAGGTTCTCGTGAACACACCACTATCACTATTTCAAAGCTGTCAACATTTTTCAATGCACACAAGTGCGCAACTGCCCAAGTCCTCAAGTCCTCAAATTTAAGGCAATAGTAGAAATGCACTTGTGCAGATTTTTGACGTACGTACATTTTATTTTTGTAAAGTGCATAAGTCCTCAAGTCCTCAACTGCACAGGCAAGTGCACTGAACCGTGAATACCCCTAATATCAGCAGCTAGTAGCAACGTTGCCAGTTATGTTGGAAAAATCAGATTCGTGGTCATTTTTAACTGCCCTTAGGAATTTTTGTTTCTGGGAATTCCTATCAAATTTTTTAATTCAGCATGGTATTTTTTAATTGGCGTGAGAGTTCAGTGGGGTATTTTTTGAATATCCGTGGGAGTTGGTTACATTTATCTTAAAAAAATTTTTTTCTTTTTTAGTAGCAAAATTTCTTTGTGGTATTTCTAAATGTTTTTTAATTGTTTGTGCATATGGGACTTATTGTGGTATTTTTTAATGCGAATGAGATTTTTGTGGTATTTTTGTGGTAATTTTTGTTGTATTCAATTTATGTTACTGTGAAAAAAGTAACTTTTTGTCGGAATTGTTTTACATTTTAACTGGCAACCTTAACTAGTAGTAGTACATTTTTTTTGTAGCCACAGTCTGGCTCTCTAACTACATGCATCTGTATTCTCTATTGTATTACAACCCAACAACCCTTGAATGTTACTGTTCCAGCTTAACGGTACTTAAAACTGCAGCGTCTGATTTGCTGGTATGAAAGCGACATGTTTTTGTACCTTTAAACCATTCTCTATATAATTGTAAAGTCCTTTTTTATATTTATCAAGAATCGAATTAAAATTAATGTCATATTCGCTTGATGCGTGGTGTAATCTTGTCTTTTTTCCCCTCTCTTTTTCACCCGTTTGCCAAAAAACTCTGAAATATGCATTGAATCTTGTATTGAAATCAAGGTAGTGCAGTTAAGTTGCCGTTTATTGTTTAGTTTATTGTTGCAACTTAATGAAAACAATTTTAAGAAAAGGTTACAATTGTTTAATAACAAATAAAATTAATATACAACTTAAAGCTTTCTATATGGCCTTGTTATTTATTATGTTGATTTTCTATGATATAAATACAAATTCTAATTGTTCGATAGTTTAAATCAGTCTTGATTTTAAATACAAATTCTAGTTGTTTGATAGTTTAAAATCGTTTATTGAGTTTTAGGTCAAGCTAGAAAAATTAATTGCGCTAACTAGTTAATCAATCAGCTAACTAATTAATCAGCTAGTGATGTTTTCCTTTTCATATTGAAAATGTTGTTGTTGTTGTTTTTTTCGAAAGATTTGTTAGAACAATTAATTGTTCTAACTTTGACCCTAAGCTCAATAAACGATTTTAATCTATCAAACAACAAGCATTTGTATTTAACATCAAGAATGATTTAAACTATCAAACATTTAGAATTTGTATTTAAATCACAGAAAATCATGAAATGCATAGTTTGCTGACAACGAAACGGTCTGCTTCAGTGCTTTTAAAAGTGCACACCGTTTTCAACCGAACCGATTGGCTATCTGGGAAACGAAATTAAATTAAAGCAACTGATGTGTATTTATATATGTATATTTTACATACATATTAATAAAAACAACAACAACAAGAACAAAAGCAGCACAACAACGAACGACATGATTACGATCCAAACGAACACACAACAACAACAACAACCATAAAAACAGCATAAGCAGCTACTGAAGCAGCTTGTGCATTTCTCATACGAATATAATAAGGGTTCTCATCTAAGCATGTAACTGACCCGTAAACATTGTAAACCTTGTGAACTTACATGCGCGTAAGCTATCTGTCAAAATTTGTATGGGCGTCAGTTTACATCATTTCCGAGCCTATTTTGTAGTGTAAACTAGCATGTAAGTCTACGTGTGTGAATGAGGGTGGTCTTTGGCGCTAATCATTACATATTTAAAGTAGTTGAATTAAATATGAACACGTTTTATTTATTTTTCTATGTTAATGAAGGTTTTTAAAAGGTTGTCGCAGCCGCAGCCGCCATTTTTTCGACATTTACGCTATTAACACTTTATCGCTCATCAAAAGTTTAAATGCTATACATGCTTACATGCTTAGATGAAAACCCTTATTAATTTTTTTTCTTCTTAGATTTTGCTATTTTATTAGATATTCGTTTTATTCGCACTCCAACTGATATTTTAGCATTTTTTTTTCTTTGTACGGTGAATATTTAAGGCTGTAGGTATACCCCAAAGTGTCAAATATCACTTTGAAAAAATTTGTGAAAATGACCCCCATACAAACCGCGCTGTAAGACGTAATTCTACGTCAAAAAATAAAAATATACACATTTTATTTCGAATTACATACGAAGAGTTGAAGAAAAGGAGTAAATAACTTTGTTCCTGACGAGGATCTTCCGACCGCACCACATTTTTTAATTTTTAATCCAAGCCTGTACTAGATTTAAACAAAAGCTGTATTAAAATCATATACATATAAGTGTTTTGCAAGTACTAGAATTGAAACCAAAGCTGGTGATGACTTATATGTGTAGTAGTAGTACAGAAAAGTTTAAATTTTAGTACAAGATTTATGACCGTGTAGTAATTTACTTGTTTTACTTGTTGGCAGTGATGTTTTTTAGGCACAATTACACTTTTTTCGGCACATTTAGTTACAATTTGTTAAAAAAAAAAAAAATTATAAATGCGCAGATTTATTATTTTATGTAAAAAATTTAATTGCAATTTCTTTAAATTTAAAAAATTAAAAAATTAAACGTCACTGAACCCACGGCACAAAAAAAGGAACGTGTTATCAAAATATAACAACGTTTAGAATTTAGAATACACTAAAACATGGCTGTAGGATATTTTAACTTTGGCCCAGTCGAAGATAGTTCCTTACTAATTTTACTTGTTGTCACTAGAGGTGGCCCCAATAGTCTAGTGGTAGCGCGCTAGACTGTCGCTCAGGGGTCCCGAGTTCGAATCCTGTCTGGGTCATGGTTATACGCTTTAACCTTTCTTTCCTTATGTCTAATCAAAGGAACTTTAAAACACATCAATTTACAACGAAAATTTGTAGTTAATGGTTGTAGGAAAAGTTTGTGGAGACGAACGCTTAGTAACTTCATTTGACTGAGGTAAAGGCATAAATAACAGTTGCTTCAGATTTAATATCAAACGCTTCTACAGTCTGCCACATTAAAAACATCCTACACAAAAGTCTCACTTGATTACTCCTTTCTTCCATTCTGTGGTATCACAACGGATCAATAATATATATGGTCTAAGTGGGCTGGTCTAAAGACCTGCCGCCACCTTAACCTAACCTAACCTAATCTACTTGTATGTGTTTTTGATATGTGTTTTAGATATCACAAATTATTGGGGTCTGACAACTCGATTAACCATTTAAACTATATTAGGTTTTAACCAAGCTTACATGTTTTTGCCATGACATAGAGCCAACATAATGCAAAACAAAATCAACCGCTAACCATTTTTTCTATTTCATTTAATCATACGGTAATGTTGAAAAGCCAAGAGTAAGTTCAAGTAACTAGATATGTTCAAGATGATACATCGCAATGTACTAACGTAAATTGAGTTAAGAGAAAAATAAATTGTTTAACCAGGTTAGTACGCGCTGAAAAGACGAGCGTGCCTCACGCGTTATACACTTCTTAAGATATTTAGATCAAGCATCGTGGTAAACAACTAGAAATAACGATAATTAAAAAAACACAACTAAAACTAACATCATGACATAAAGCAAACAAGAAAAGTAGTACGATTGCTAGACAATGTTATAAAGAATTTAAATAAAGTTCAAAATTCAGGAAGAGAATTAAGATAAGATAAGATAAGATAAGAAGTAAATATCAGAAAAAGTGATTAGATTTCAAGGAATCATATGCAGTTGTGAGGCAGCAAAATTTGAAAGATTTATAGACTGCATCTTGCGCCAGACGCTATTCTACTTTGCTCCAAGTGAGCTCAAAACATAAAAGAAATAAAGTATAATAAATTTTTTCTATAACTGCTTAAATACAAAAATGTACAATAAATCGCCGGGCTTATGTCTGGAGTGGAAAAATCTTAACTATTATGTCCCGGCTAAGGAACAAAATAATTACAGCTTCTGGCAGGATTGTCAAAAAAAGGAAGAGCTGCGAATACTTAACAATGGTTTGTATGGTGGCGAAAAAAAACATAGAAAAAAGACTGCTGAAAAAGCACATCCAATTCTTTTCGAAATTCTTGAGTAGGAGAACATCATTTAAACAATATTTTGTGACTAAACTTTTTGCAAATGAAACACGAACATATAGTTAGCTACTTGATAAAAATGTTAATAACTTTGTTTAAAGAGCCGTATAGTAAAGATATAAGAACTTAATTCGACAAATTGTGGGCAAATATCAGTTTTGAAGTTTTTATTAATACGACTTTGTCCATGCAAGACCATTAACCTTGCAAGAAATATAAGAATTTATGATAAAAACATTTTTTTAAATATTGATATGAAATGTTTATGCGGTAAATACAATTTTTTTTTAAAATTTTATCTATATCACTCTTTTTTTACGAACAATTGACGGAGAGAAAAAATCAAGCAAGAAGGTTTTCGGTTCTCACTTGTGCTTAAAATTTGTAATTCAAGCATTATTGTTCTTCTTCTATCGAGAAACAGAGCTGTAAAATCTGCATTTGTATTTATAATTTTAAGTACAACTGAATAGCAACATAAGAATCCATTCAATGAATGGAAAATTGATAATTAAACTTTTTAATTCACATTCTATTTTAAAAAATTGACTATTCATTTTCGTTATCCAGATCAAAGAATCAATTTATTTATTCATATGAATGCTATTCACAAAGTATTTCAGAATTTTCAATTTTTTTTTATCCGCCGTTCATTTTATATTAATTATTCATTTGTTTTTCATTATTCATTTTGTATTCATTATTCATTTTTTATTTATTATTCATTTTTCATAATTCATAATTCATTTGCTATTCATTATTAATTTTCTACTTATTATTCAATAGTGATTTTTTTTAATTTCAAAAGTGAAGAACAAAAGAATAATGAACAAAAAATAAATAATGAATAGCAAATTAATAACAAACATTTTATTCATTATTCAATTGTAAATACCAACATCTTTGATTATTTTAATTTATTATTCAAAAGTGAATAACAAAAAATTAATAATGAATAAAAAATAAATAATGGATAAAAAAGAGCAATTAAAAGTTCCGTAATTCTTTGTGAATTGCATTTTTTGTGAATAGCATTCATATGAATAAAGAAATTCATACATTATTATGAATAACAAAAAAGAAAATTGAAATGATTAATTGATAAATTTTTTAAAATTAAGTGTAAATTAAAAATTTTAATTAGAAATAAATTTTGCATTCATTGAGTGGATTCTTCCCACTGAACCATATGCGAAGGTTTTGCGTTAAGTGATAGTTTTGAGTACGTTTTCGGGTAGACATTTTTTTGTGAGTTTTTTTTTTAAATTTGTATGACCAATCATCTTTCTAGAGAATATAAAACTCGTCAAAATTTTTAACATAATTATCAAAATTTTTTGAGCCTAAAAACAAACATTTTGTTATCATTATAGCAGGAAACAATTACTTATAAAAGAACCATTTTTTATTCATGAATAAGTTCAGAAATTAATAATAAATGGAATTTTTTCACATTCTAAAGAGCCCTGGATATATAACAACTAAATATATTCAAATAAAGCATATTATCGGTATGCAATAATAGACAAGTTATGATTGAAAGAGTTTAATTTGTGAGTGCCGAAAAAGTGATTTTCTATGGTTCGTTTATTAACTCGTTTTCGAAAAAAAGATTCGCTTTTGAGAGGCATTTTAGTCCGACGAATGAGTCCAAAAGGGTTCATTTATGAGTCCCGAACATTAACTTTTCTGCCCGAAAAGGTTCATAAATGAACTCAAAATAGATAGTTTTGGTTCACTGGGTTATTTCGTTATTCACCTTCTTATTCAAATTGAATGCATTGAGAAAATACTAAATTTATGTATAAGTATAAGTATAAGTATAAGTATAAGTATAAGTATAAGTATAAGTATAAGTATAAGTATAAGTATAAGTATAAGTATAAGTATAAGTATAAGTATAAGTATAAGTATAAGTATAAGTATAAGTATAAGTATAAGTATAAGTATAAGTATAAGTATAAGTATAAGTATAAGTATAAGTATAAGTATAAGTATAAGTATAAGTATAAGTATAAGTATAAGTATAAGTATAAGTATAAGTATAAGTATAAGTATAAGTATAAGTATAAGTATAAGTATAAGTATAAGTATAAGTATAAGTATAAGTATAAGTATAAGTATAAGTATAAGTATAAGTATAAGTATAAGTATAAGTATAAGTATAAGTATAAGTATAAGTATAAGTATAAGTATAAGTATAAGTATAAGTATAAGTATAAGTATAAGTATAAGTATAAGTATAAGTATAAGTATAAGTATAAGTATAAGTATAAGTATAAGTATAAGTATAAGTATAAGTATAAGTATAAGTATAAGTATAAGTATAAGTATAAGTATAAGTATAAGTATAAGTATAAGTATAAGTATAAGTATAAGTATAAGTATAAGTATAAGTATAAGTATAAGTATAAGTATAAGTATAAGTATAAGTATAAGTATAAGTATAAGTATAAGTATAAGTATAAGTATAAGTATAAGTATAAGTATAAGTATAAGTATAAGTATAAGTATAAGTATAAGTATAAGTATAAGTATAAGTATAAGTATAAGTATAAGTATAAGTATAAGTATAAGTATAAGTATAAGTATAAGTATAAGTATAAGTATAAGTATAAGTATAAGTATAAGTATAAGTATAAGTATAAGTATAAGTATAAGTATAAGTATAAGTATAAGTATAAGTATAAGTATAAGTATAAGTATAAGTATAAGTATAAGTATAAGTATAAGTATAAGTATAAGTATAAGTATAAGTATAAGTATAAGTATAAGTATAAGTATAAGTATAAGTATAAGTATAAGTATAAGTATAAGTATAAGTATAAGTATAAGTATAAGTATAAGTATAAGTATAAGTATAAGTATAAGTATAAGTATAAGTATAAGTATAAGTATAAGTATAAGTATAAGTATAAGTATAAGTATAAGTATAAGTATAAGTATAAGTATAAGTATAAGTATAAGTATAAGTATAAGTATAAGTATAAGTATAAGTATAAGTATAAGTATAAGTATAAGTATAAGTATAAGTATAAGTATAAGTATAAGTATAAGTATAAGTATAAGTATAAGTATAAGTATAAGTATAAGTATAAGTATAAGTATAAGTATAAGTATAAGTATAAGTATAAGTATAAGTATAAGTATAAGTATAAGTATAAGTATAAGTATAAGTATAAGTATAAGTATAAGTATAAGTATAAGTATAAGTATAAGTATAAGTATAAGTATAAGTATAAGTATAAGTATAAGTATAAGTATAAGTATAAGTATAAGTATAAGTATAAGTATAAGTATAAGTATAAGTATAAGTATAAGTATAAGTATAAGTATAAGTATAAGTATAAGTATAAGTATAAGTATAAGTATAAGTATAAGTATAAGTATAAGTATAAGTATAAGTATAAGTATAAGTATAAGTATAAGTATAAGTATAAGTATAAGTATAAGTATAAGTATAAGTATAAGTATAAGTATAAGTATAAGTATAAGTATAAGTATAAGTATAAGTATAAGTATAAGTATAAGTATAAGTATAAGTATAAGTATAAGTATAAGTATAAGTATAAGTATAAGTATAAGTATAAGTATAAGTATAAGTATAAGTATAAGTATAAGTATAAGTATAAGTATAAGTATAAGTATAAGTATAAGTATAAGTATAAGTATAAGTATAAGTATAAGTATAAGTATAAGTATAAGTATAAGTATAAGTATAAGTATAAGTATAAGTATAAGTATAAGTATAAGTATAAGTATAAGTATAAGTATAAGTATAAGTATAAGTATAAGTATAAGTATAAGTATAAGTATAAGTATAAGTATAAGTATAAGTATAAGTATAAGTATAAGTATAAGTATAAGTATAAGTATAAGTATAAGTATAAGTATAAGTATAAGTATAAGTATAAGTATAAGTATAAGTATAAGTATAAGTATAAGTATAAGTATAAGTATAAGTATAAGTATAAGTATAAGTATAAGTATAAGTATAAGTATAAGTATAAGTATAAGTATAAGTATAAGTATAAGTATAAGTATAAGTATAAGTATAAGTATAAGTATAAGTATAAGTATAAGTATAAGTATAAGTATAAGTATAAGTATAAGTATAAGTATAAGTATAAGTATAAGTATAAGTATAAGTATAAGTATAAGTATAAGTATAAGTATAAGTATAAGTATAAGTATAAGTATAAGTATAAGTATAAGTATAAGTATAAGTATAAGTATAAGTATAAGTATAAGTATAAGTATAAGTATAAGTATAAGTATAAGTATAAGTATAAGTATAAGTATAAGTATAAGTATAAGTATAAGTATAAGTATAAGTATAAGTATAAGTATAAGTATAAGTATAAGTATAAGTATAAGTATAAGTATAAGTATAAGTATAAGTATAAGTATAAGTATAAGTATAAGTATAAGTATAAGTATAAGTATAAGTATAAGTATAAGTATAAGTATAAGTATAAGTATAAGTATAAGTATAAGTATAAGTATAAGTATAAGTATAAGTATAAGTATAAGTATAAGTATAAGTATAAGTATAAGTATAAGTATAAGTATAAGTATAAGTATAAGTATAAGTATAAGTATAAGTATAAGTATAAGTATAAGTATAAGTATAAGTATAAGTATAAGTATAAGTATAAGTATAAGTATAAGTATAAGTATAAGTATAAGTATAAGTATAAGTATAAGTATAAGTATAAGTATAAGTATAAGTATAAGTATAAGTATAAGTATAAGTATAAGTATAAGTATAAGTATAAGTATAAGTATAAGTATAAGTATAAGTATAAGTATAAGTATAAGTATAAGTATAAGTATAAGTATAAGTATAAGTATAAGTATAAGTATAAGTATAAGTATAAGTATAAGTATAAGTATAAGTATAAGTATAAGTATAAGTATAAGTATAAGTATAAGTATAAGTATAAGTATAAGTATAAGTATAAGTATAAGTATAAGTATAAGTATAAGTATAAGTATAAGTATAAGTATAAGTATAAGTATAAGTATAAGTATAAGTATAAGTATAAGTATAAGTATAAGTATAAGTATAAGTATAAGTATAAGTATAAGTATAAGTATAAGTATAAGTATAAGTATAAGTATAAGTATAAGTATAAGTATAAGTATAAGTATAAGTATAAGTATAAGTATAAGTATAAGTATAAGTATAAGTATAAGTATAAGTATAAGTATAAGTATAAGTATAAGTATAAGTATAAGTATAAGTATAAGTATAAGTATAAGTATAAGTATAAGTATAAGTATAAGTATAAGTATAAGTATAAGTATAAGTATAAGTATAAGTATAAGTATAAGTATAAGTATAAGTATAAGTATAAGTATAAGTATAAGTATAAGTATAAGTATAAGTATAAGTATAAGTATAAGTATAAGTATAAGTATAAGTATAAGTATAAGTATAAGTATAAGTATAAGTATAAGTATAAGTATAAGTATAAGTATAAGTATAAGTATAAGTATAAGTATAAGTATAAGTATAAGTATAAGTATAAGTATAAGTATAAGTATAAGTATAAGTATAAGTATAAGTATAAGTATAAGTATAAGTATAAGTATAAGTATAAGTATAAGTATAAGTATAAGTATAAGTATAAGTATAAGTATAAGTATAAGTATAAGTATAAGTATAAGTATAAGTATAAGTATAAGTATAAGTATAAGTATAAGTATAAGTATAAGTATAAGTATAAGTATAAGTATAAGTATAAGTATAAGTATAAGTATAAGTATAAGTATAAGTATAAGTATAAGTATAAGTATAAGTATAAGTATAAGTATAAGTATAAGTATAAGTATAAGTATAAGTATAAGTATAAGTATAAGTATAAGTATAAGTATAAGTATAAGTATAAGTATAAGTATAAGTATAAGTATAAGTATAAGTATAAGTATAAGTATAAGTATAAGTATAAGTATAAGTATAAGTATAAGTATAAGTATAAGTATAAGTATAAGTATAAGTATAAGTATAAGTATAAGTATAAGTATAAGTATAAGTATAAGTATAAGTATAAGTATAAGTATAAGTATAAGTATAAGTATAAGTATAAGTATAAGTATAAGTATAAGTATAAGTATAAGTATAAGTATAAGTATAAGTATAAGTATAAGTATAAGTATAAGTATAAGTATAAGTATAAGTATAAGTATAAGTATAAGTATAAGTATAAGTATAAGTATAAGTATAAGTATAAGTATAAGTATAAGTATAAGTATAAGTATAAGTATAAGTATAAGTATAAGTATAAGTATAAGTATAAGTATAAGTATAAGTATAAGTATAAGTATAAGTATAAGTATAAGTATAAGTATAAGTATAAGTATAAGTATAAGTATAAGTATAAGTATAAGTATAAGTATAAGTATAAGTATAAGTATAAGTATAAGTATAAGTATAAGTATAAGTATAAGTATAAGTATAAGTATAAGTATAAGTATAAGTATAAGTATAAGTATAAGTATAAGTATAAGTATAAGTATAAGTATAAGTATAAGTATAAGTATAAGTATAAGTATAAGTATAAGTATAAGTATAAGTATAAGTATAAGTATAAGTATAAGTATAAGTATAAGTATAAGTATAAGTATAAGTATAAGTATAAGTATAAGTATAAGTATAAGTATAAGTATAAGTATAAGTATAAGTATAAGTATAAGTATAAGTATAAGTATAAGTATAAGTATAAGTATAAGTATAAGTATAAGTATAAGTATAAGTATAAGTATAAGTATAAGTATAAGTATAAGTATAAGTATAAGTATAAGTATAAGTATAAGTATAAGTATAAGTATAAGTATAAGTATAAGTATAAGTATAAGTATAAGTATAAGTATAAGTATAAGTATAAGTATAAGTATAAGTATAAGTATAAGTATAAGTATAAGTATAAGTATAAGTATAAGTATAAGTATAAGTATAAGTATAAGTATAAGTATAAGTATAAGTATAAGTATAAGTATAAGTATAAGTATAAGTATAAGTATAAGTATAAGTATAAGTATAAGTATAAGTATAAGTATAAGTATAAGTATAAGTATAAGTATAAGTATAAGTATAAGTATAAGTATAAGTATAAGTATAAGTATAAGTATAAGTATAAGTATAAGTATAAGTATAAGTATAAGTATAAGTATAAGTATAAGTATAAGTATAAGTATAAGTATAAGTATAAGTATAAGTATAAGTATAAGTATAAGTATAAGTATAAGTATAAGTATAAGTATAAGTATAAGTATAAGTATAAGTATAAGTATAAGTATAAGTATAAGTATAAGTATAAGTATAAGTATAAGTATAAGTATAAGTATAAGTATAAGTATAAGTATAAGTATAAGTATAAGTATAAGTATAAGTATAAGTATAAGTATAAGTATAAGTATAAGTATAAGTATAAGTATAAGTATAAGTATAAGTATAAGTATAAGTATAAGTATAAGTATAAGTATAAGTATAAGTATAAGTATAAGTATAAGTATAAGTATAAGTATAAGTATAAGTATAAGTATAAGTATAAGTATAAGTATAAGTATAAGTATAAGTATAAGTATAAGTATAAGTATAAGTATAAGTATAAGTATAAGTATAAGTATAAGTATAAGTATAAGTATAAGTATAAGTATAAGTATAAGTATAAGTATAAGTATAAGTATAAGTATAAGTATAAGTATAAGTATAAGTATAAGTATAAGTATAAGTAAGTATAAGTATAAGTATAAGTATAAGTATAAGTATAAGTATAAGTATAAGTATAAGTATAAGTATAAGTATAAGTATAAGTATAAGTATAAGTATAAGTATAAGTATAAGTATAAGTATAAGTATAAGTATAAGTATAAGTATAAGTATAAGTATAAGTATAAGTATAAGTATAAGTATAAGTATAAGTATAAGTATAAGTATAAGTATAAGTATAAGTATAAGTATAAGTATAAGTATAAGTATAAGTATAAGTATAAGTATAAGTATAAGTATAAGTATAAGTATAAGTATAAGTATAAGTATAAGTATAAGTATAAGTATAAGTATAAGTATAAGTATAAGTATAAGTATAAGTATAAGTATAAGTATAAGTATAAGTATAAGTATAAGTATAAGTATAAGTATAAGTATAAGTATAAGTATAAGTATAAGTATAAGTATAAGTATAAGTATAAGTATAAGTATAAGTATAAGTATAAGTATAAGTATAAGTATAAGTATAAGTATAAGTATAAGTATAAGTATAAGTATAAGTATAAGTATAAGTATAAGTATAAGTATGAGTATAAGTATAAGTATAACTATAAGTATAAGTATAGGTATAAGTATGTAAACACAATAACATATTAAAGGATCTATTAATATCTATCTCACGAAAGAAAGTTGTTCGGTTTGGTTCCTCAAAATAATCCTTGGTTTATGTTATGATAATTCCCCAAATATTTCCGCTTTAGTGATCCGTGAGCTGGAATGGTTTGAAATAACCTTAAAAATGTCGTTTTTTGTAGAAATATTGGCTGGTGTGGTAGGTAAAGCAAAACAAATGATCAGAAACAATTGTCATCAAAAACTTTCTTTAATCTGCATCAAAAAATTTGAAATTTTCGCATTGGGATTAAAGATAATGATATTTTTGTGAGATTTTTTGAAATTTGACTGACAACAACTGACCCTTGAAATGACAGAGTGAAAACCAAGCATAACTTTTAAAATTTGCGATAGATTTGCATATTGTTACTCTTCAAGAATTTCGAAAAATAAGGGTTAAGTTTTTTATGCTCGATTTGTTGACACAGTGTTATTGTTATTGTGCAACAAAAACACAAAAAAATGCTTGCGGTGTTTTTGTGTTTGTTGTTTTTTCCTTATTTCTGACGCATGTAGTTAGCGGTCACATGAAAACTGGCGATCTGGTGGCCATACTTGGTTGCAGTGGCGCTGGCAAAACCACCCTACTAGCTGCCATATCGCAACGTCTACGTGGTAACCTTACTGGTGATATCGTGCTCAATGGTGCGGCCATGGAACGCCACGAAATGACGCGCATCTCCAGTTTCTTGCCGCAATTCGAAATCAATGTAAAAACATTTACTGCCTTCGAGCATCTCTACTTTATGGTGAGTTGAATGAATAATTGGATTAACACACTACTTTTCATACATGCCCATTTATTATCTATCCCCTAACAACAACAGTCCCATTTTAAAATGCATCGCAAAACAACAAAAGTGGAAAAGCGTCAGCGTGTGAATGACCTTTTGTTTGCTGTGGGCTTACGCGATGTGGCCCACACACGCATCATGCAGCTTTCGGGTGGCGAACGCAAACGCCTCAGTTTGGCCGAAGAGGTACGTGTGCTGCCAATGCTCAAGGTCACTCTTTTATTCACTCTCTGTCTCTCTTTCAGCTCATCACTGACCCTCCATTTTTATTCTGCGACGAACCTACAACTGGTCTTGACAGCTATAGCGCCTATATTGTGGTCAAAACCTTGCGACACCTTTGTACACGCCAAAAAGTTCTAAAAAATTCTCTTACTTCGTTGTATGCTAATGGTTCATCACTTTCATTGTGCACACCAAGCGATGAAAGCGGTGAAGCTTCGATTGAAATGGAAGTTTTATCATCGCAGGAGGATGTCTGGCATATGTCGAAATCGGAGTTACCTTCATTGAATCTATTTGATAAAAGTCCCAATGGACTTTATAAGAAAAGCATTATCTGCTCCATACATCAACCGAGCTCGGAAATATTTGAGCTTTTTACGCACATTATACTCATGGATGCAGGTCAAGTTGTATATCAGGGCAGCACTGAGAACGCATTGACTTTCTTTACAAAGTAAGTGTAAATTTATATTAACTAAATGCCAGTTTTTCAGTACGAGTTTAAACTTAAGTCAAATTAAACCTAGCTTGACTCACCAAAATTGGACGTTCAAACTCGGTTTGACTAGATATTTTAGCATTTGTTGAAGTTTAATTGACATAAATAATCAAATAATGTTTCTTTTTTGCCTAAACCTAGTATAAACGTCCAATTTTGGTGAGTTAACCTCAGTTTAATTTGACTAGAGTTTAAGTTTGCACTGAAAAATTGGTTCTAAGAGTGTTAAGGGTATGTAGATGAACTTACTTTGTAAACTATACCAACTGGTGGAAGGGTTGCCAGATAACACTGAAGAGCGTATCGTATGTAAACTCCGGCAAGAAAAGGAGTTTATGGTCCGATATTCCAAAGAGCCATTTCGTAGGGCTCTAGTCCAACCATAGTTATATAAAATAAAAAACAAATTTGAAGTGAGACTATTTATGTGAAGATTTTGTTTTGCAGGGAAGTAAAACTGAGTACAGGGGCTTAAATATAAGAAATAGAAGTACAAATTTCTGTATCCAATTCTGTTTTTTAATTCTTTTTTTTTAGAACAACAATGCTTTTTAAACAATACTTAAAAAATTATCCTAAAAAACTTGATATCTTGAGTTTTCAACTTATATTAATTAAATTGAAAAACATTCTGTCTGAGCTGGGAATTGAACCCGGGCTACCGTGTTTCCTTAGGTTCCCAGTAAAAATCAATCACATTTTTCCATAAACAAACTTTAGCTTTAAATACCGATAATACCCAACAAATTATAAAGTTGGATTGAGAAGTAACTTTTGGGACAAATGTGCAGAAAGTAGTCAATTCTTTCAGAAATTATTTTTAATTACCACCAAAACAAATAATTAAAAAATTTATATATTTTCTTCAAAAAGTTATTCCAAAAATGTAAAAAAAATGTTATTCAGCAATTCCATTTCAAATGTACCGGCTTTACGGAATGACCATATCCGATTTGGGTCAAATTTTGCATTTTTTTGCATTATTTGCAAAAAATAGAGTACGACTAGGCCAGATCTACCAGTGATGTTTTTTTTTTATATATTACATTTTTTCGAAAAGTCAAACATCACAAATTTGGTACTTTTCATCCGATTTGTATGTTTGATAGCTCATTTGAAAGACAAATTTAATAAAAACCGAAGAGCATAATTTAAGTGTTTTTTTAATTCTTTGATTAAATATTAAGTTTAAGTTTAAGTTTAAGTTTATTGATAAAAAATATTAGCATATAAGATTGATTTTTTGAAATGCAACAATACAATAATTTACAACAGAAACTCAAAGTAACAATTTAAATAAATAACAACAGATTCATACGAAAAAACTTAGTGCTATGTAAAATTTTAAGTTAAATAAATGATATAAGTATATTTATTGTGAGAAATTAAAGTTAGACGGTAAAGTGAGAAGTTAAAGTATAGAAATAAATAATGAGAAAGTTTGAGATAAAAATAGTTAGGAGAAATAGTCATAGATGAGGCGCTTAAAGGTTGTTTTGTTGCTGACGAGTTTAATACAATTTGGAAGGGTATTCCAAAGTCTAATTGCACTAATGATAAACAGTCTACTAGATTCATTGTATTTGAAGGGGGAAATTACGAAAAAAAGGCTTCTGGCGGACCTGCAGAATTGAAGTTTTTCAAATAGATAGTTAGGACTTTTTGAATATATAAGTCGATGATGGAAAATACAGTTTCTTGCATTGAGAAAGTTTATAATACCGCAGCCAAGAACGCGATTACTGTGTGTTGATATATGATCAAACCTCCGTTATTGCTAACAAGGCCAAGTTTAGTTCCATTAAGGAAGATATGAGGCAGTTCAGTAAATGGGTATCTATATTTCATAACAGGTAACACATGAGGTTTTTTGGGGTTTAAGCAGAGGTTGTTTTCACTGGCCCATTTGGCGATTTCTAGCAGGTCATCGTATACTCTGGCACAAAAATCTTTAACGAGACCTGAAGGTCGGGAAAGATACTGTTGCAAGTTATCTGCATACGCGTGCATTGAGACATCTTTGCAGACCGAAAAAATGTCGTTTAAGAACAATGTAAAGAGTAGCGGCCCAAGTACTGATCCTTGGGGTACTCCACTACTAATTCGCCTGATCCCTGAAAATATATTCCCTATTTTAAGTCTCTGCGTGACACTATCGAACGCTTTCGAGAAATCCAACAAACAAACCAAGGTGATCTGTCCCCTGTCAAACGGAGTTCTTATATCATCCCGAATTTTTACGACTGCGGTAGAACAGCTATGTCCAGGACGAAATCCAGACTGCAAGGAGAGAGTAAATTTTGTTCAAGGAGATATTTAGAAATTTGTTCCGCCACTAGAGATTCAAGAACTTTTGAAATTGAGTATAGCAGACGTATGGGTCGAAAATCACTAGGGATGGCAGCTGTAGTTTTTTTTCCAATTGGAATTATTGTCGCGACTTTCCAGATGGAAGGGAATGTAGAACTTGTTAGACAGAGATTAAGAATGTGCACAAGGGAACTAATAACGTCAGGAAGTATGAGTTTAATAAACCTAATATCTATTCCATCTTCACCGACAGCATTCGATTTAATCTTTAAGATACACCTTACAAAATCAGATTCATCAACTGCAGTAAACTCAAACTTCTGAAACATATAAGCGGTATTCGGACTAATAGACGGATAAGAGATTTGGCCATCGGGGCTGGCTGCAAAGAACGAATTTAGAGCATCTGGATCTAATTGACACCCTGCAATTTTGTTCTTATATCCTATTCCGGTTGCCTTTAGATTATTCCAGAGTTTCTTTGCAGGTTGTGACGAACTTAGCCTTGATGAAAAGAATCGTTTTTTGAACAGTTTCACTGCCGATGAAGCTTCGTTTCTTGCTCTTCTAAAGTCCTCCCTGTTTGAGTCTGTAGGATTTCTTTTCCAAAAAGTATAGGCCTTATGCCGTATTTTGAAAGCCTGTTTAATAGAGTTTGTGAACCCACTGGCAGGATCTATTCGTGATTCGGGATGAACGTAAAGGCACGTGACTATCATGTAAGTTAGTTACTTTGTTAATGAAGCGGCTAAATTTATCGGCAACTGTATTTAAAAGCCAACAGTCTGACCAATTTTTGCGAGATAAATCGGAAAATAAAGATTCAGAGTCTCTCTGTCACGATACGTATTCGATCGCAACAACGGGCGTGATATGAGGCGTGATTTCTGCTCATTAGATTACTTCTTCTTTACTCCTTTTCTTTTACTTTTGTATTCCTTTTTCCACTCTTACTTTTCTTTACTCTCTAGCAAAATCTTTTAATTTAATTATGGCATAAATTACTTTAAGTTACTTGTTGTTTCAAAAATTGTGTATATAATTATTTTTAATTAATTTTTTGAGTTGTTATTATTTCCTTTTATTATTAACTTATATTGTACTATAAAAGAGTTGTTATTATTTCCTTTTATTATTAACTTATATTGTACTATAAAAGAGCTTGCTCTTAGTGTACTCATGCTTGTTTCTTTTAAATATGTATATCCATCGTGCAAAAAATAAGGTCATGATCAGAGATAAAGGATATCTGATCAAATAGTAAAACCGATGATATATCAGATACAACAAAAAAAATCCAGCAGATTAGGAGTTACATTGCAACCGAAGCGAGTTGGTTCCTCCGAATTGACAATAAAAATACCAACTTCAGAGAGATCGTCTAGAAGTTTTGTGGTTTCGAAGCTATCATTGCAGAGCAGATTTTTATTGAAGTCACCACATAATATAAAGTAGTCATAATCAAAAAGACAACCAGAGTTTACAAGTAAAATTCTTGTAAAACGCTTCTCTAACTGACGGGTTATTGAGCTAGTTCTAAAAGTGCATCAATTGGCACGAAACTTTATAGATTTCAGTTTGTTATCAAATCTAATATTTTTGTCTATGGCTTCAACATTTCGAGCTAACATTTTTTCCATGCTCATAGGGGTTACCTTAAAAAAGTCAGTGCTGCCGAACGTGCTACAGTAGTAGGACATGTACTATTATTTAGTTACCTGTACTACCCAAAATGAATGGGTACTACTTGTTTTAAATTCTTCGAAATCTTAAAAAAAAGTCTTCTTCTCAACAAAAAATTTTTTTTTCAAAACTAACGAAGCTTATCAAAATGATTTTAAAACGAATTGTTGTTAAAAAATGAGTAAGGTACATTGCCAATTAGGTTACAACTTGTATAAAGTTATGAATTTAATTTTATTTTTCATTATTTAATAGCACAATTTATCTTGGCAATCAGTGCGTTTTAGAGCAAAATATGATTTTTTTTAAGTGCTTCTTTAAATACGCATGTAAACGCAGCATTTGTGAAAGTACTATATTTTATGATAGTTATAGCCTTCGAGTAATATATGGTAATATACTTTATATTTTCTACTAAACTTTGGCTAAATTCAAATTCCTACAAGAATATATAAATTTTTTTTCAGTAAATATTTTTTCGTTTTTTTTTTAATACAAAGGGTTAAGACCTTAATAACAAAAATATTCAAAAATGTATATTTTGCTTAAAGTTGCTTTAAATAAGCTACTTTTTGCTTGGAAAAAAAAATATGATGAGAGTATGAAGTTTTTAGTTTAATTTTCATAATGTTGAATTAATTACCTGTCGAAAGCCAATCATTGCAATTCCACCAACTAAATCAATCTATGTTTCTCGCTTAGCTGCGGATACAACAAAGGTTGATATAGATTTTTTCATTAAATCAAAGTTGAATTGTTCCTTGCATCTTTCGGTTCATAAATTCAAATATTCAAATGTAAGAACGATTACTTCTTTTAGATTAACAGTTCCTGAAAATTTATTTAATTCTATAGTTGATGTAAACTTTTGGCCGCCAAACACAATTGTACGCGAATTTGAATTTAAAAGCAATCCAAGACCGGTAAATGTTGGACATTTGCCGCGTCCCCGAAATAGCCCTGAATCTCATCCAAAAAACGATTAATAAACCGCAAGTCTAAATTAGAGCTTGTGTACCAAAATGTCAGGGGTCTTAACTCCAAACTTTCCGATATTTTCATAAACAGTTTTGATTTTGAATATAACATTATATTTTTTACAGAGACTTTGCTTCGCTCTAATATCTTAAATTCTGAAATAATGTGCAATAAATATCAAACTTTTCGTAAAGATCGTCATGATAAGATCGATGGTGATGTTTTGATAGCTGTTCAAAACTCGCTTGTATCTGAAGAATTGACAATTCTTGACACCAGTGACATTGAGTTCATTTGTGTTGCAGTTAAATTAAATAATAGTATTATTTATTTTACCTGCTCTTACATTCCTCCTAAATGTGACTTAACAATGTATTTAAAACAGTTACACGCCATCGAAAAAGTTCATAATTTGTTAAAAAATAAAAACGTTCTTATTGTGCTGGGTGATTTTAACCTACCTTTTGTGACTTGGAGATCGTCTGACGATTCTTCATTTCTTACTCCTGTTTCCAATAGTGATTGGATAAATGACTTCCTAGATAAGCTGTCTGATCTGTGTCTTCAACAAGTCAATGATATTTTAAATATAAACCACATAACCCTAGAACTTGTATTTGTAGATAGATGCACTACTGTTAATATCCATTTTTCGAATCCCGTATCTCTTCCAGAAGATGTACACCATCCAACTCTTGAAATAACAGATTTACTCCCCCACGAAAAAGAAGATAAAGTAACTGCTGATGCGCGAAATAAAAAAGTTTATAATTTTAAGAAAACGGACTATGCAAAACTTAATTCCTTACTTTCGCAGACTGATTGGTCTCCAATTGTAACTAGCGGAACATCATACTCATATTATGACGTCGAATCTTCTGTACAGTTTTTCAATGATACTCTGCAAAGGTGTTTCTTATTGTCCGGCCCAAAAAAAGGTGTTGCTCCAATCCTTTAAATCCACCCTGGCTAACAAATGATCTAAAGGCACTTAAAAATTTAAAAAATCGTTTATTTAAAAAATATAAAATATCTGGTTCTAGTTTAGACTTTGCTTCCTATTCTTCTTGTCGTTATAGATATCAACAATTAAATAAACAATGCTATTCTGCTTATATAATTAACATAAAATCTCAATTTAAAGATTATCCAAAACTTTTCTATATTTTTGTTAACTCAAAACGTAAAGCCTCCAGTTTTCCACACCTTATAAAATTCAATCAGGAAGAACCATCTTGTGACAATGTGATTTCTAACATGTTTGCAAACTTCTTTAAATCAACTTACTCGTATATACCATTTAATACTAGCACTGTGTATCCTTTTCTCCCGCTAGTTAACTCTTTTGAAACTCCTGTAATAGACCCAAATATTGTCATGTGTTATCTTCGACAAGTAAAATCTTCTTTTACGACCGGCCCTGATAAAATTCCAAGCTGTATTTTAAAGCAATGTGCTACAAACCTGTGTACTTCTCTAGCAAACATTTTTAATATTTCCTATAGTGGTTATTTTCCTATTATATGGAAGGATTCTGATATTATACCCCTTCATAAATCTGGCTCCAAGATAGATGTTTCTAACTATCGAGGAATTGCAAAATTAAGTGCAATCCCTAAGTTATTTGAGAAAATCATAACTGATCAATTAACCCACTCCGTGTCTTCCACCATTTCTGTCTTTCAACATGGTTTTCTGAAGGGTAAGTCCACTACAACAAACCTCTTAGAGTTTACTACGCTTGTTATAAATGGTTTTACTTTAGGACTGCAGACTGATGTTATTTATACGGTCTTTAGCAAAGCTTTCGACAGTGTTAATCATAATCTTCTTTTGAGAAAACTCCACCTTATTGGATTTCCTGTCACATTATTAAATTGCATAAATTCGTATTTATCTAGACGTACTCAAAAGGTTTTATATAAGAATTCTCTTTCAAAAAGTATTTCGGTCACTTCTGGCGTTCCTCAGGGCAGTCATCTTGGACCGGTTTTGTTATTACTATTCATTAATGATCTTTCTTCGGTAATAAAACACTGTAACGTCTTAATGTACGCTGACGATGTGAAACTTTTTCTTTGTTACAAATCATCCGAAGAACGACATCTTTTACAATCTGATCTGAATAGACTTGTGGACTGGTGTAGCTTAAATATATTAAATCTCAACTTAAAAAAATGTAAGCAAATGACATTCTCGCGAAGATCTGCTAGTAACATAAATTACACTATAAATAACACTAACTTAGAAATAGTTTCCAGTTTTCTCGATCTTGGTGTTATTATGGATTCAAAACTTCGCTTCAATCTCCACGTTAATATGGTGATAAATAAGGCAAGAGGAGTCCTTGGTTTCATTAAAAGATGGGCTAAAGAGTTCAGTGATCCCTTTACTACTAAATTATTATATACCTCTCTCGTAAGGCCAATTCTTGAATATGCATCAGTTGTATGGAACCCACAATATAATGTCTACATCGACGCCATAGAATCCGTTCAAAAACAGTTTTTACTTTTTGCTTTACGTCATAGTCTTTGGAAGCCCAATATTATGCTTCCATCGTATGAAATACGCCTTAAAATTATTTTACTACCTTCCCTAAGAAGCAGAAGAATGATGCTTAATGTCATGTTTCTGTATAAATTACTTCGTGGCGAGATTAATTCGGAATATCTCATCTCAGCTCTAAATTTTAACATCCCAAGGAGAGGAACTTGACATTTTCTGTTTTTCAAGTTGAGTCAGTGCAGTTCTAATTACGCTCTTCATGAACCTTTACGATGTATGTGCAGTGATTTCAATGATAACTTCAACATGATTAATTTTTCTGATTCGGTAGACGTCTTAAAACGGAAAATTATATTACATTTAAGTATATCTCTTTTCCACACAAGTTTATGCCTGCGTTGGCCCAAATGCATATCTAACTAATTGGGATTTTGATTTGGCGGATATGGGATTTATCTCATTTCCACGTAGGTCCTTAGGTTGGACAATGGCCGCAAACCGGTTAAAATGAGTTTAGTGTTGTTGATTGTTTTCCGGGTACCTTAAATTGATTCGATGTTGCTTATTTATATAGAATCAAATATACTTAAATACGCGTTTTATATATATTCAATTTTTAAATTCCGCTGAAAAGCCAATTAATGTGCTTAGTGGAAAATCCTAATTGCCAATAGGGGGTATGTTTTAGTACGTAGGTGCATTCTGTCTGTCCCGGCTGATTCGGGCAGATTTTAGAATGTAAATCGTGCATGCGTATAGGTATACGTATCTTTGTAAGATTTCATACCTCCGGGCGAATCAAAAAAAAAAAAATATTTTTTTTATGAAATTCCAAAAAAAAGAAGAAAAATAATCTCGTCATCCTAAAATCAAACAAAGCACACTGTGCGTTGGAAAGGCAATTAAACGGACTTTTACAAGTAACCTACATTTTAAGGTATACGCTCCGATAAGTAAATGAATCAAGCATCACCTTGCTTGCGTACGTGGTGCACTACACAGGGTTCATCAACTTGTTGCAGTGTCTTGTATTCCTTGTGACAGCGGTAATAATGTGCGCATTCAACAAATGCATTCATCGTAACAGCTTTTTCACGCATCCTGAAAACATTCTTTTGACGATGTGCAACAACGATCGAGGACCGATTCGTTTGATGGCATATCGCCAAATTTTAGATTCGATTTTTGATTGATATTATATTTAACTTGGTCAATTCTAGCCCGAAAGTCAGTCTTAGATAAATCAAGACCTGCAAATATTTCCCTAAAGTAGGGTATAGTGGGGCAGTTGGGCCGTTATGGGCTAAGAGAAAGTCTAAGAGTTAAGTGTTTGGTACCAAAAGATGCGTAATGCATTGATGAAAATTAGCGTACAACACTTCAATATCGTATCTTAAATAGTTACCAAAAAGTAAAAAAAATTTTAATTTTGAAAGCCGTCCGATATTTTCTATATAAATATATATCTCAGGAATCAGATGTCTCAGATAGTAAGACAATACACCAAAATATTCATGTTCAAATTATCTACAGTATTTTTGTATCTTATAATGATGTCACTTCAATAGAATGGAAGCTATGCCGCAAAAATAGCAAAAAGTCGGGTTTTTGCGTATACAAAAGGTCACGGACGTGGGCGGGCTTGGGTTAAAAAAAAAAAAAATATTCCAAATTTTTTTTCATCCATTCACAAGTTTTAATCACCAAGGAACTTTGATTAGAAAAAAGAAACATATGCGTCGTTGGACACACGAGTGAAGCAAAGCTTTTTCGCATTTTAATAGATTTGACACTTTAATAGTTTTTTATTAAAATAATTTTTATATTCAAAAACTTTAAATATCAAAAATTTAACTAAAAAAATACACGTTAATATTCACACCAGTACATTTTATTACATTACATTATTATTTTATTTGAATACATGTTACATTATTTTGAATTATTTTTGTAAATGTTTTGAATTATTATTATGGAAATTTATTAATGGAATTGTTGGTTTTGATACATAAAATAGCAAACGTATATTACATATCATCGATATATCTAGCAAATACTGCATCAAAAGTTGTTCTTAATCGTAATGTACAAACATTTGGATTGCTTCTCATTCGTAAATTATATTTATCAAAAAGGCATTGTTTAAGTGCCTGTGAACATTCAAACAATTGGTACCTTGTGATAAGTTTCGCCCAGTTCAATGGAGCCTGCTCGTGTATAGCTAGTGATGCCAGATTGAGGGTAATTTCCTTTTTTGAGGGACTTTTCAGTCGTCTTGTGAGCTAAAAAGGAAAAAGGGAAGCATTTTGCTTGGTCGTACGAATAAAAGGGAATTTTCAAATGGAGCCCTAAAGGCGTTATTCTGGTGATTTGCAATTGTAAATTAACATGCAAAGCAGTTTTTATAATACTTTTTTTAACATGAAGTGGGAAAGTTAAAAATATATCATATAAATATTTCTTGTTCAGAACTTTTTGTGTGTTGACAGTTTTGCCAAGTAGCTTTCGATATCATTTTATGCTGAGAAATCCTTATAATTGCAATTGTCAATTTTTAGAATTAGTCGATAAATATAAGTAGTACATATATTGCTATGTATATTGATTTGTTTTTTGTATTGTTTCGTTACTTTTAACAAAATGTTTAATAAATTTAAAAAAATACTAGATATTTTTATTGTATCCACTTAGTTTCAAATAATTCTCAGTAGAGAACGAATGTATCCGTCATCAAAGACGTCTTTCAAGACAGCACTCAGTCTTCGAGGACAGATGGCTCCAATCCTATAGCTGTGCTCAAAGACCATTTCGAACAAATTAGCCAAATGACTTGCGAGACTATTCTGCGCCATGTCTTCGACGATGGATGGGATCCACGTACTGCCTAATGTTCGTGTTCGCATAAAACCAGTACACCTCTGCTTGTGTTTGTCCCATCGCGCTCTTTTGCTTTATGCTTTGCACTCTCCCTCACTCCCTTCATGGATCGATCCGTCTTTGAAGCCAGATTTTCTGCTTTTTAATGTTTATTTTAAAAATTTAAAAAAAATTGTATGACAAACATTTCATACATTTTATTTTGCTACTGAATTTATGCATACAGGTCAGCAAAAACCCCGTATTGCTACTCCGTTGTCTTTAACGACGGTTTCAAAGGCAACGTCTTCGAAGTCTACTCTCGCCACTGGGTTTGTATGGAAAAGATTTTTTTTTGAAATAAAAAATACTTCTGTATTAATCAGAGCAAATAGTTTTTAAAACAGATTTTATACTATAAAAAATGCACTGACAACAATTTATTTACTGATCTTACAGCAATTAGAAAGTGCGTAAAGGAATAAGAAAAACAAAACTATGATTTTATTTATTTACTAGTATAAAAGCCCATCCTACGACAGGTCCTTCGCACACTTCCTTTTTGGAGCCTTTTGCTGAAAGCACTTGATTTTTACAAAATACAAATGTACAACTTTAAATAACACTTTACGTATTTTCAACACTGCTTAAAAATTAGTTCAAGTGTAAAAGTGCAAAAAGTCGAGATTGGTAAAATGATATTCATACACAACTTTGCAAACTGGGCTTGCAACCTTTATATATACGTAGCAACTCAAGTGTCGTTTTGAGGCTGATACAATTATATTTTTTGGTACAATCGACTCAAATCGACTCAAAAGAATTTCATTATATTCGTCATAACTTTTCTATAAAAGAATGAAAAAAAGAGGTAGTTAGATCAAAAACGTACTATTGTAAAAACTGTAAAAAATGACGTTTAAAACTCTTAAAAAGACATATTAATAGGTGGCAGCCCTATTATTTCAACATTTTATAATTTTGAAATTCTGACGACGGATTCGGATTCAGCGACCCATTTTTGGTGTACCATTTTTTTTTGCCAGCCCCGGATTCATAAAACTACAAAAAATAAAGGTGGCAACCCTATCCACCATCTTGAATTTTAAAATTCTGACTTTAGATTCGAAATCAGCGACCCCTTAACACTAATAAATGACGTTTAAAACTCTTAAAAAGACATATTATTAGGTGGCAACCCTATTATTTCAAAATTTTATAATTTTGAAATTCTGACGACGGATTTGGATTTAGCGACCCATTTTTGGTCCACCATTTTTTTTTTGCCAGCCCCGAATTCATAAAACTACAAAAAATAAAGGTGGCAACCCTATCCACCATCTTGAACTTTAAAATTCTGACCTTAGATTCGAAATCAGCGACCCCTTAACACTGATAAATGATGTGTAAAACTTTTAAAAATACATATTATAAGGTGGCAATACTGTGGTAAAAATTTAGGTGGCAACCCTAACCTCCATCTTAAATTTTAAAACTGTGACAATATATTCGAAATCAAATCCGTTGTCAGAATTTCAAATTTACAAGAATTCGCAAAAATAAAAAAAAATCTAGGTGGCAACTCTATCCGCCATCTTAAATTGTAAAGTTTGACAGCATCTTCGAAATCATTTATCCTAAAACTTCACACCACGGAGTCCACAGAATCCTTAAAAGTCCTATTACGCTTAAGCTCTCTCTAAAGAAGCTCATTGAATTTTTTGGATACTTGCTTTAATTCAATAATTTGGATACTTGCGAGCTTACAAGCTTTTGCCGAAGGCATCAAGCTTTCCATTACTTGAAACTTCGTGCCGTTCGCTTGTAAGCTAGAATAGGTGCAAGCTGTGCGTGGGCTTATTTATATTCAATTACAATCTATGCTTGATTCAAAATTATCAAGCTCAAGCTAGCTTGAACTTGTATTTTAAGCAAGCGCTTGAAATAGACTTCAAGCAGGCTTGTGCAGTTCTCTGGTGCATACTTTCAGCCTAAACGGTTGCTAAACACTAATGCTTGGTTTTCACTATGTCATTTTTATGACGACACAAAATTTTATCACCTGAAATCCAGCTCCATTTAATAATTTATTTGTTTTGAATTTTCCAAGATTGCCAAATGTAGAAAAAATGTCAACATGTTGTCATTTTCAATTTGACTGACAGCAACTGACCACTGAAAATGACATAGTGAAAACCAAGCATAAGATGCTATCTGGCGCATTATATCTTCAGTTAATACCAGCGGTGTGCGGCGTAGAGAACATGATGTCGACAATACTATTGCCGATGGAGTCGACAATGTCGTGTAGACAATTGCTTTTAACGACGTGTAGATAACTAATGTAAGAGGCTGCATGTTTATTGTGATTTTTAATTAAATTGAGTCCAAGTACGGAGTATTCCTTATTTTTACGCCTTCTGGGCATGGTTTTTGTTTGTTTAATTGTAAAATTTGTTAGTTTGTGTTAATTAAACGAATTTTCAAAAGAATTTAGGAATCAGCATAATCTAAATAGAACTTGCATTTTCGCAGTGTTGCATTTTGTTGACATTGCTTACACAATTCTCGACATTGTCTACATTGTCGACACTTTCTACATTATCGACACCAAAATGTCGACAATAAAAGACGACGCGTCGAGGAACATCACTGGTTAATACTTAATATTGAATAAACCAACCAATCTACGCAACGAAGAATCAGTTGGCAGTGCATAGGACTATCAATCAAAGAGTTACGAGCTCTGATTCTCACTTCAAACTAAGAAATATTTTTAATTTTATATTATCTTGGTGTAACAGACGCAAGCAGAAAGCAACAACAATTCTAAGAAAAAGGTGTATGGAAAAAAGTGTCGTTTTTGAGATTTCACTCAAGCAAATCACAAAACGAGGAGTAAAAAGATTCGCTTCAAAAAGTGCGAGTGTGTTATTACCTTGTAGGAGTTCGATGAGTTCATGAGATATGATCATTTTGAGTTTTCGTTTTTCGGACCCCTACTTCGAAATCAATTACCTTACCGCAAAGAATGGAACCTCCAACCACCAAAATTTACCAAAATTATTTTTAGATTAAAGTCCGTTTAGTTACCTTTCCGTTTAGTTACCTTTCCGTTTAGTTACCAACTTAAAATTAGGTTTAAAAATATTTGAGTATGAATTTTCGTAAAAACCGCCAAAAATCAAACCAAATTCTTTTCCTCCATATTACGTTTTTTAGTTGCGTCAGTAACGCTCCATTCAATTTTACCCAAATCGGATATGGTCTTTCCGTAATTTGCATTTTTCCAGTACGTTTAAAATGGAATTGCTGTATTGTTTCTCCATTTAGTTTTAGCATGAGGACTTAATTCGTGAGGAGTTGTTTCATTAGGAGGGATAATTCATAGAACTCTTTAGATATCTTAACATTGAGCAATCACTTCTGATAGCCCAAATTAGAAGCACGTTCCCTATCTTTCTTAAATATTCTCGTTCTTTTCGTTTCTCATATAAATATACCCACTATTTCAGCTTAGGTTATGCATTGCCACAGAACTGTAATCCGGCGGATTTTTATTTGAAAACCATATCCGATAGTCATACTAACAATACAGATGGCGAAATAGTAAAGAATAAATATGACCATGAAACAAATGGTCTATACTCTGGAAGTTGGCTGCGGAATAAACCATATGCTGGTGATTATCTCAACAATATGAAGAATTTGTAAGTTCAAATAAACTATCATAATCATAATACTAATAATTAAAAAAAAAATAATTTTGTCTATTTTTTTAAACCTTACTTTATTACCTGTTTATAGCAAAAAGATTCGATGGGTCTATCAGGTGTACTTACTGCTGACTCGCTTCATTACCGAGGACAGTCGTAATCTTAAAGATGGTTTTATTAGTTTGGGTATTTTCATGGTAAGATACAAACAAATTAGCAAAAATTTTTTTTTAATAATATAAAATAAAAACACCTTCTCAGATCACCTCCGTTACTATGGCCATCTTGTACTCGAGCGTTACCACACTTACACAGATGTCGGTACAGGACACAGGCGGTATGATTTTCATGCTTACCAACGAACTCATTTTTACATTTTCCTACGGTGTTACATACATTGTACCCTCTGCCTTACCCATCATGCGACGCGAAGTTGGCGAAGGAATTTACAGCTTGTCTGCCTACTTTGTGGCCGTTGTGTTGGCCTTTATTCCAGTGGCTTTTTTTAAGAGTTACCTCTTTTTTGGTGTAGTTTATGGTAGCATCTATTATGCACGCGGCTTTCAACTCTATCTGAGCATGGGCTTAATACTTAGTCTGTCTGCTGTCGCAGCTACTGGCTATGGAATTTTTCTCTCCAGTCTTTTCGAAACGGACAGAATGGCTGCTGAGTGTGCCGCTCCATTTGATTTGCTGTTTCTTTTATTTGGTGGTGCCTACTACAATGTAGACTCAATACCAATCCTTAAGTATATCTCAGTATTTTTCTACGCCAACGAGGCTATAACGTATGATTTCTGGATAGATGTAGACAGTATAGGTAATTTTAAAAGATATCCAGCGATTATCCAGCAATAATGATTTTTGTATGTTTCATAGAATGTCCGGAGAACTTGGAGCATCCTTGCATTAAAAATGGACTTGAAGTGTTGGAAAATGCTTCATTTAGAACGTATGACGGTGTATACTGGGTGGATTGTGTGGGTCTGGTGTGCGTTGCAATTGCATTCAATATCATTGCATATTTTTTCATAAGGAAGTACATTAAGCGAAGTGGTTATTACTGATGGAGGCATGAGCTACATACTCATTGGACACTACTGCCTGTTTAGAAATGAGAAAATTTTTTACTCGATATTATGCCTATTGCTTGTTTTTTTTTTTCAAGAACGTCACAATACAAAAAAGTTGATTTTCCTGGAAAAAAAACGAACTCCAAAAACTCAAAGATTTCGCTTCTTAATACCGGATACGGTGAAGAAAACGATCACTCTACAACAAAAATTAGTATAAATGGTACAAATTAGCTCGAATTTTTGGATCATGGAATAAAAAATGAGCTTGATTAAAAAAATTTTAAAATTTTTAGAATTGGGACGTTATTGAAAAAAAAAGTAGTGTTATGCTTAATATCAAATGTTTAATGTGTGAAAAAACATGATCGTGTATTGTTTTTATCTTGCGATTAATCTTGCGAATTTATTTTTGTAATTTAGAAAAATTAATAGTATCAATATTTATCAATATTTTTAATCAAAATACTATATATTGATATTTACTCAAATAATCAATATACTTAATCAAAAAGAGAAAAATGTGAATTATAACATCTTTTCATTTTGCAGCATTTGACATATCATATATTAAAAATTACATTTCTCTTAAATTACTTAATTGCATTAAATTTACTTAACATTTTTATTTACAAAATGTGGCCTTGAATTTGGATTAAATTAGTCTTTGGTTTGTGATAGAAAATAAGATAATGCGTCACAAAATGTTCCGAAAAACTCATTTCAAAATAAAAAAATCTACAGAAACTTTTAATTCTTGTAATTATTTTGGAGAGAAATATGTTATACATACATAATTTCAAAGATTTAATTCTATTTGCACAATATTTAGCAAGAATAGATCCAGCTGTGAGACCACCCCATATCGAATAATATAAAAAAACCTTTAAACTTGAAAGCCACCACAGTTTTAAAGGCGCATTCCATTACACTTTTAATGGTATATTACAGCACAACTTGGACTCATGACAGCACAAATACTAAATATTAAATAAATCAAAGGCAGAGATATTTTCGATTAGACCCCTTTTCCACACACCTTTTCTTGCCAGCAAGTCTGCTGTACAGGCAAGTATGTGCCAGTGATGTGATTTGGGGGGATTTCGCTCTTTTTGTATAAGGGTGTATAAACTTTTTGGAGGGATTTTTTGATGTGTCAAAATTTTGAAATATAAAAATTCTTTAAAAGAACTGATCATCACTGGGCATCATCACTTTGTCTGTGATTTTGTACAAAAGCTGATTCAAATTTGTGTTTTGTTAAGTGCTCGTTGTAATTGAGCTCAATAAAATCTCAATAAGCTTGAGTAAAATCGATTCAATCTGAGTTTTACCTCATTGTGGATTGAAACTGTATTCAGCTTCATTCATAACTCAGCTAAAATGAAAACAATATTATTATATGTATACTAGGGTGGTTTTATCTCATAGGGAAAAAAAAAATGTCAGAATTTTTTGGGGCACTCCCCTAAAATGTTTTTTTTTCTGCCAGATTTTAGGATTGCCAAAGTTTGAGCACGATTGAAAGATGTTAACACGTGCCATTGGGGCCTCAAAGTTTTGAAAATCTCGATTTTTCGGCAGTTTGGCGACTTTGCCGACCCATATCTGTAGAACGGTTTAATATATTTGCCCGTGTCATACATCAAATTGATGGCGATACTGTTTATAATATTTTATATGCAATACAAAAATACGTAAGTCGTACTGAATTCGAGATAATGAAGCCAATGTTCAATTTTCCTTTCTATATTATCAATTTTTGGAATGAAAACAATTATGTATAAAAAAAAATCAAGTATAATAAATGTCTTTTTCATTTTATTCTTATTTAAATTTATTCAAGGGACTGACATAATGTGGTTTTGGAGCTATCTGGATACAGCTGACGGCATCTGCTGACTACTTGGAGAACGTATTGTTTTTGTTGCTCGTCCTTTGTAAGTAATTGGTTGTAATTCGTGATGAGCTTGACTCCTCGCTCTGCCATGTCGTTCACAACTTTCAAGTTGTTTACCATCCTTTGCCCCTCCCGGTAGTTGATGTTCTGCGGCCAAGTTGCAGGATCTTTTTCCAGAAATTCGGTGTTAATGTTTAATCTCTTGAACAACAGGTAAGTCTCACTTGTAATTAGGGCTGGGAGACCTTTTTCTAGGAATTTCGGCAGTTGCTCTTTTTTTAGTTTGGGTCGCATATTTCTGGAGCACTTCTCATTTTCTTCTGCTTGATTTGTTAAGATTTTTGTCGCCATTTGTCTCTTTACGGTGTTTTGCACTGTCGGGTCAAACAATGCCAGGGCAACAAGTTCAGGACTAAGATACCACAGGTGATTTATCATTTTGTTAATTCCTTTTTCTGAAATTTTTTTGTCAATGCTTTCGTATTTCAATAGATTTTCAATGAGGTCTAGGTCTTGTTTTGGTGCTAAACACGCTCTGGGGGCGTTAAACCAGGCTTTACAGTAGACTCGAACCATGAAAACACAAAGTGCTTCTAGGGCCTCTTGTTCTTGGGAAGTCAGCTTAAACTGGTCACGGAAGAGTTGTATTTTCAGACAGTAAATAGCTTTTGCCATCCACCGGGCATGGTGTACTGGACCTGGAGACCTGAAGAGTACATCTTTTCCGTCAAGATGGCCAAGATATATCAATGCCAACTGTAACAGCTCTTTGTAGTCGTCTCTTGGCTGGCATTCCATTAGTTTTCTTTGCAGTTCTTCTTTGATATTCTTTACTTCTTCTTTGGGCAGTAGTTTCAAAACATTCTCGCCTACATCGAACTTGGATTTATCACTCGCCGACCATTCTTTTTGAAACCTCTTGAATATGTCTGGTTGAGGTCCCGATATGCTTCCAAACTTGCAGTCAAAAACCCCTCTCAACAAGACTTCTAAAACGTGGTGTTGGCACGCTAGGTACAGGAGCTCTCGACCTAACATCTGCTCCAGGAGATTGCACGCTCCATTGAGTCTCCCAGTATTTGATGCTGTTGTATCGAAGCACATAGCCACGACCGAGCTGGCGAGACCCCATTCCTCTAGACATTCGTACACTGCTAGGGCTTGTTCCTCCCCTAAGCTACTGTCAGTTTCAGGAACGCCCAGGAGTTGTTCTTTAGTCCCATGTGATATCAGAACAGCAACCCGTTCTTTTTGCTCTGTTTTGTAGAGATGAGCGACCCAGTGATTTTTAAGGAACGGCGTTCTTAGAAAACGTGATTTTAAAATCGCCGTTATTTTATATGGTGACTGCGATCACGTTATTTTATACCTAAACAAATATATATCCAATTGTGTAATTATGAGAGGTTACTGAAACGACATTAAAACTCATACAAAATTGCGCATACTTACTTGAGAAACTGAGACAAAAAGTTCTCGCAAACAAGAAATCACTGGTTATGTTACGAATCGCTGAAAACGACATAAGTTAAAAATTAAGTAAAAAGATCAATCACGAATCACTGTTTTGAAAGTATTTGATAACCGCAGTTAACAGTGATTTTTGAATCACGGTGACTAAATCACCGGTATCAAAAAATCGTTCATCTCTACTGTTTTGAGGATACCTGGTAGTAGTTTTCCATCCCAGTGCACGCAAACAGCCTCGTTTTGGGGTATCTTAAGTCTGTCTTGAATTTGTTACGTGTATTTTTCACGGTTTATCCTCCGTTGTTCACGGATAACGCTTCTGAAGATCTTATATTCTTTAGGATCCTCTCCGAGAGCTTCACCTGTAGCCAAAATGATACGAGTAGCGTTCCTATCGGACACCGTAAAGCGGTCCAACAACAATGACAATTTCATGGTTAGGACCTCTTTGAAGCCACGCTTAATTCTCTTGGGGGCAGATGGTCCTGATTCTACGTTCATCTCGAGCTCTACATAGTTTCACGTCCTTCTGACTCTTCTGTTGTCTCGTCGTCCGTGAGCTCCATCGTCTCTGTGAACAATGAGATGAGACAATAAGTATAAAGTTAATATTAATGGAAATTTCAGCTAGTGATCTAGATCTTATAAAGTTTCGCTACAAGGAAAATATTTTTGATTTTTAAAATGCTTACCAAAATTTTCCGCTTTAAGTTGTTTGTCCAAGACCTTCCGTTGTTTCAGTAGTAGTCTTTCTTCAGCTTGAGCCAACTTCAGCTGCAGATCGAAGAAAAGGATAATGTTGTCTATTTTGGAGAGCCTTTACAGGATCTAAGATATATAATTGTTTTAATTTAGTTAACAGAAACAGTTCCCAAATCTATTTAACTTTTCCATTAAACTAAAGTAAACCCAAAAGTGTTACAGATCTAAATTAAATAACAAGTAGATTCTTTTTGGAAAAAACCCGTCAAATCTAGTCAGAGCATTTGTCAAATCTATATTTGCAGATCTATATGTTTATATCCAAGGAATTGATTGATAAGCTTGGTTTTTATTTTTAATCAATCATAAGTGGGTCTCCAATACAAAAGTTACTAAAAAATTAAAAAAAAAAGCAATTCGGAGGACGCTAAAATTGGTTCAGATAAAAAAAAGTATACCAATCGAATACATTTTTTATTTACTACTAGCTGAAACCCGGCGCGTTGCTGCCACGCTCCCTTGCATGTGTAAAATGAGGTCGAATACTGAATTTCGTTGCTGTGCGACCTATAAATCCAAAGCTACTAGATATCCCAAATTTGGGTTGCATGGGAGGTGCAACGTCCCTTGAGCAACGCCATTATATGGCGTTATATGGCGATCAATGAAACTGAATGTGTAAATTAAGGTCGAATACGGAATTCCGACGCTGTGCGACCTATAACACCAACGCAATTCGATATCGCAAATTTGGATCAAATAAGAGGTCCCTAGGCAAACGCCCATAAAATTTAATCAATGAAATGGCATGTGTACATTAGACCGGTCGTTATTTTCCAAAAAAGTGTCTGATTTTGAAGTGCCGGGCAGATTTTATTTCCTTTTGGTCTAAAACCATTAAATTTAAAATTTGGGGCTGATCGGATAATATTTAGTGGCCGCGCCCATCAACCAAAAATTTAAATACATGAAATATATGGAAAAAATTTATATTTACTTAATTAACATAATATATAAAAGGCAAGGGAAGAAAACAGCAATAATACCGTACCGTTACCGTTACCGTTTCTTTTTTATAATTATTTGCACTTTTTCCTTAAACAATATCTGACACGCATCAAGACAAAATGAAAATAAAGAATAAAGACTCAAAATACATATATTTTGTGTACTGAGCTATTCGCAACGGTACTTTTTTGTTTTGCTTTGCAACAGCAAGAGAAATATTTCAAAACGATATATATAAAATATTCTCTTTTGTGCACTTAATTTGAAGAATATTGGGTAAATATAAAATTTTTCCATATATTTCATGTATTTAAATTTTTGGTTGATGGGCGCGGCCACTAAATATTATCCGATCAGCCCCAAATTTTAAATTTAATGGTTTTATACCAAAAGGAAACAGAATCTGCCCGGCACTTCAAAATTTATTTTTAACGACCGGTCTAGTGTACATTTAGGTCGAAAACTGAGTTTCAACGCTGTGCGACAAATAACTCAGAAGTTATTCGATATCGCAAATTTGGGTTGTATGGGAGGTGTCACTTGACCAACGCCCAAAAAATGTTACCAATGAAAGAGCATGTGTCAATTCGAATCGAATACTGAGTTCCGACGCTGTGCGACCTATAATTACAAAGCTATTCGATAGCACAAATTTTGGTTGTACGGGGGGAGGTGAAACTCCACCGTTTCCAACGCCCATAAAATGTTATCAATGAAACTGCATGTATAAATTGATGTAGAATAACTCCAAAGCAATTTGATATCTCGAATTTTTGATATATTTGTGGGCGGTAAAAGGGGGTGTGGCAATTTTTTTTAAACTATCTCGTACTCGAAACAAGTCCACTGCCAAAATTTTAACTCGATCGGTCCGGTAATTTCGAAGTCTCTTTATCTTTTTTTCAAAGTAGGCGTAGCTATAGTGGGACTACGCCCATTTTAAGTATAGCTACCGATATTTATCATACGAACTTAATTACCAAATTTTAGTTTAGTACGACAAAAGCTGTCTTAAATATGGCATTTTTATTGATTTGTGGGCGGTAAAAGGGGGTGTGGAAAATTTTAAATATGCCTATATTGTTCGCGTAAGTGCAAGCAATAAGTTGACAAAGTTTTATCGCAATCGAATGAACGGTATTGCAGCGCATAGCGAACGAACAAATAAACAAACATTCATTTTTATATATTACATTTATAGTCGATATACTATACTAGTCAATATCGTATACGTATTGTATTTATTGTAAACTATTATGGCATAGGTTCCTTTTTAGATCTCAATGATTTTTTTTAAGAAATAGTAAGTAAGATTTTTTTTTCACTACATATTTATTGAATAATCATACGTATATAGAAACAAAAATTATTAATTTTGCTTATTTTGACATTAGAATCGGAGGCATTTTTCGCGGGTTTTCAGAATCTTTTGGAATTGATAAAGTGAGCTAAAAATATATTTTAACACATGCATTTGGGATTTTTAGCAAGATGAAAGAAAATCACATCACTGGTCTGTACTGGCAAGTTTTTCTTCTGTCCTGTTCTTTCCTTGATGCTGTGCTGTTCTTTCCTTTGTATTTCCGACTTGCTGGCAAGAAAACTTGCCGTGTGGAAAAGGGGTATAAGAAAATTCACAAATATGTTTAAATTTTGCAACTATTTATGTCGCATTGTAGCTCAACTCAAGAATGTCACAGGACAATTGGAAAAATTTTGTTAAAATAAACTGTGGAGCAAAACTATTTTCCAAAAGACGCAATTTTTAAATATTTTTTTAATCTCTATTTTTTTTACAATTTTTAAATCTCAAGAAAAACTTAATAGCCAACTTAATAGAAATATTTTCAGTATTCTGGATTTCTAATGGCTTAGGAATAAGTAGAAGCTGCTTTTCACGAATCTAAAGTTAATTTTTTCCCCCATCAAATCTATTTCTCTCACAATTCGAAGTCTTGAAAATTATGGAAAAAGGGGTCTTGACAAACTCATTAAGAAATCTCATTTGAAATTGAGAATAGATCAATACAAATTTGAAGTTCAGAAAAAATCAATTAATATTCAGAAAATTCATTTAAAATTTAAAATGGACCAATTAAAATTCAGAAATTCAATTTTAAAAAAAGATCAGTTGAATTTCAGAATTCTATTTAAAATTAAAAATAGGTCAATTAATTGAAAATGAATTTCAGTAAACAACAGTCGCAATTCAAAAAATCTGTTGAAATCCAGAAAAAATAATTTGAAATTCAGAATAGATCAATTGAAATTGAGAGAAGATCAATTAATATATAAAAATTGAAAACCATACCATACACATTTCAATCACCGTTACCGTTATTTTTACCCTTACCATAACTATTACTTTTACCATTTCCATGGTATATCCCAATCAACCATTGTGTAATAGTGTTTGGAGTAAGCTTACCTACTATGGAATAATGAAAGCCTTTTACAAGCATGCTTTGAAAACACTAGTCTACGTTATAAATTTACAAGTTGTGTTGTAAAATTGTATCGAAACATAATAAAAGTAAGCTTTTTATAATAATACTTGTAGTAAGTTTACTTGAAATTTAAATTACAAGCGTTTTCAAGGAAATTGTTTCACAACTTCCACATTATTGTGGAATTTGAAATTACCCAAGCACTAAAAATTACAATTGCAATAAGATATAAAGTTCATCACTAACAATTTTGATGTCAGTGCCTTGTGTTCAGTGATAATTCCAACACATTCTTTTAGAATTTAATAATACTTAAATAATTTCTAATATTTTGTTAGTTACACTAATGTGCTTTAATAAAAATTTATATTGAATACTTCACATAGTTTTATTTACATATATTCCCTTTTTTTAAGTGGCAATGTGTTTATCGACAGTATATTATAGATAAATTTCCTATTGATTCGGATGTGATGGTCTTTCGTATGGATTAATTTTACTGAGAAGATAATTTTGTGCTCTTATGTTAACTGCGAGCACATAAGATTTGTTAAAAACAGGTGTTAAAAGCTTAGAATAATGCTTGCTTTCCATTATTTAACAAATGTTTTAATAATATTTTTATAACCAATTTTTCCAATTTTTTATAAAAATTTGTAAATAACTTACAATAACACTTACTTCCAATTATTTAATAATTATTTACAATAATACTTTTACAACACTTTTTTCCAATTGCAAAGAAAGTGTTGTAGAAAGCTTATTTACAACACTTATATCCAATTGAATTGTTAACGATTGTAATAATATTACAGTAAGCAAAGTTTTTCCAAGGGTTCCTTTTTGCTTATTCTACAATTACTTGAAAGCATTTTACAACCATTTAACAAGCTTTTTCCAAGCACAATGCTTGCACTTGTAAGCTTACTTCAAGCCTATTCTAAGCTTGTTTGGCTGATTGGGATGACATTACATTACATGGAAATGGTTTATAAATATGGGATTGAAATCACTAAACTGTAAGGAAATTGCATTTTTTGAACATGAATTTATTTTATGTGAATATAAATTGAACTTTATGAATTTCAATTGATTTTTCTAAATTTCAATTGAAATTTTTTGTAAAAACTGTTGTGAAATGCTTTCAAGTTATTGTATAATAAGCTAAAGAGAACTATTGGAAAATATTTCTTACTGTAATATTATTATGGGGATATAAAAAAACAGTGGAAATATTTGCATGCAAAGTCCAAAATTATATTTTCAATTCGCTTTGGATCTCATTCTTTGGTTACGATGTATTATGAAAAATTCGTTGTACCAAAAATATCAACAGTTTCCTGAAGGTTTTACTTCTACCGTGCGCTACAGCCACACACATACTTTTTTATAATTGTGTCTTTGTTTTAAATCATACGTGAAAATATTTATTGCAATTAAGTTTTAAGAATTGGATACTGCAGCAAATGTATGTAATACAGTGTAATGTCATGTTAGAATTTCAAAAAGTTTTTTGACACTAGGGTGAATCCTAAAAATGTGTTTTTGTTTCATATTTTTTGTAGATGCGCTGGTCGCTGTTTTTGAATCTGATGTAAGAATTTCAAAATGTTTTTTTGAAAATAGGATGAACTCTAAAAATGGGGTTTTTTTTTATAATCTTATGTAAGTCCAGTAAGTTTTAAATCAAACTTTTCTATCAATTCAAGCTCCATACTGGGAACATGATAAACGTTCAATGCTCAAGCCTTGTTTCGTCATGAAACAAACATCGCTAGCAACGATAAATGCCTATTTTCATCTCTCATTATAATTTTTCATCTTAATTTTCAATAAATAAATATTTTCATATTTCATATTTTCATATTTATTTGATATTAATTAGTACAATAAGATACAGGAGATCTTTTAACAGTACAACAGAATTATATGCATAATCAACAGTTTACTTAGAATTTGAATACTTAGAATAACATAAAATACTTAATATATACTTATTATTTAAATAGTGCAACAAATTTATTTTTCCTAAAATATTATATTAAACAAGTTCATAATAAAGGACATTAGAAATGAACAAGCAATTTAATTTTTAAAAGTTTTCCAAGGATGCATTCTTGTGGGCAGTAGCTTAACGAACATTTTGGTGCATAAATCGTCCTTTTATGATGTATGGTTAGGGAGTTATGGCTAAAAAACAAAAAAAAAACTAGCAAATCACCAAAAATGACGTAGAAAACTAAGATTCTTGAAATTTTTTTTTTCTAAAAATGCAGTCTTGTGTATACATGTATTAGGAACATTTTGGAGCATAAATCGTCCTTTTAGGATGTATGGTTTGGGAGTTATGGCGAAAAATCCAGATGTGTTCCAAAAAGTGTTCTACAACTCCTAAACTACAAGAGATAGAGAAAAATGCATTTCGACAGAGAAGTAACCCGCCTTAAGGACAAGGACAATGCCATAGTGGTCATTGTAGTGCATGAATCGTCCTTTTCTGATATGTAGTTTGGATTTTAGGGGGAATTCATGGCAAAAAAATAAAAAGTTCATAAAAAAGGACATAAGAAATGAACAAGAAATGTAATTTTTAAAAGTCTTCCAAGGATGCATTCTTGTGGGCAGTAGCTTAACGAACATTTTGGTGCATAAATCGTCCTTTTATGATGTATGGTTAGGGAGTTATGGCTAAAAAACAAAAAAAAAACTAGCAAATCACCAAAAATGACGTAGAAAACTAAGATTCTTGAAATTTTTTTTTTTTATAAAAATGCAGTCTTGTGTATACATGTATTAGGAACATTTTGGAGCATAAATCGTCCTTTTAGGATGTATGGTTTGGGAGTTATGGCGAAAAATCCAGATGTGTTCCAAAAAGTGTTCTACAACTCCTAAACTACAAGAGATAGAGAAAAATGCATTTCGACAGAGAAGTAACCCGCCTTAAGGACAAGGACAATGCCATAGTGGTCATTGTAGTGCATGAATCGTCCTTTTCTGATATGTAGTTTGGATTTTAGGGGGAATTCATGGCAAAAAAATAAAAAGTTCATAAAAAAGGACATAAGAAATGAACAAGAAATGTAATTTTTAAAAGTCTTCCAAGGATGTAGTCTTCTGGGCAGTAGCTTAACGAACATTTTGGTGCATAAATCGTCCTTTTATGATGTATGGTTAGGGAGTTATGGCTAAAAAATAAAAAAAACTAGAAAATCACCAAAAATGACGTAGAAAACTAAGATTCTTGAATTTTTTTTTTCTAAAAATGCAGTCTTGTGTATACATGTATTAGGAACATTTTGGAGCATAAAAGGTCCTTGTAGGATGTATGGTTTGGGAGTTATGGCGAAAAATCCAGATGTGTTCCAAAAAGTGTTCTACAACTCCTAAACTACAAGAGATAGAGAAAAATGCATTTCGACAAAGAAGTAACCCGCCTTAAGGACAATGCCATAGTGGTCATTGTAGTGCATGAATCGTCCTTTTCTGATATGTAGTTTGGATTTTAGGGGGAATTCATGGCAAAAAAATAAAAACTTCATAAAAAAGGACATAAGAAATGAACAAGAAATGTAAATTTTAAAAGTCTTCCAAGGATGCAGTCTTGTGGGCAGTAGCTTAACGAACATTTTGGTGCATAAATCGTCCTTTTATGATGTATGGTTAGGGAGTTATGGCTAAAAATAAAAAAAAAAAAAACTAGAAAATCACCAAAAATGACGTAGAAAACTAAGATTCTTGAAAAAAAAATGTTTTTTTTCTAAAAATGCAGTCTTGTGTATACATGTATTAGGAACATTTTGGAGCATAAAACGTCCTTGTAGGATGTATGGTTTTGGAGTTATGGCGAAAAATCCAGATGTGTTCCAAAAAGTGTTCTACAACTCCTAAACTACAAGAGATAGAGAAAAATGCATTTCGACAAAGAAGTAACCCGCCTTAAGGACAATGCCATAGTGGTCATTGTAGTGCATGAATCGTCCTTTTCTGATATGTAGTTTGGATTTTAGGGGGAATTCATGGCAAAAAAATAAAAAGTTCATAAAAAAGGACATAAGAAATGAACAAGAAATGTAATTTTTAAAAGTCTTCCAAGGATGCAGTCTTGTGGGCAGTACCTTAACGAACATTTCGGTGCATAAATCGTCCTTTTATGATGTATGGTTAGGGAGTTATGGCTAAAAAAAAAAAAAAAAAATAGAAAATCACAAAAAATGACGTAGAAAACTGAAACTCTTGAAAAAAATTTTTTTTTCTAAAAATGCAGTCTTGTGTATACATGTATTAGGAACATTTTGGAGCATAAATCGTCCTTGTAGGATGTATGGCTTGGGAGTTATGGCGAAAAATCCAGATGTTTTTGGCATACTTGTACTCCAAAAAGTGTTCTACAACTCCTAAACTACAAGAGATAGAGCAAAATGCATTTCGACAAAGAAGTAACCCGCCTTAAGGACAATGCCATAGTGGTCATTGTAGTGGATGAATCGTCCTTTTCTGATATGTAGTTTGGATTTTAGGGGGAATTCATGACAAAAAAAATAAAAAGTTCATAAAAAAGGACATAAGAAATGAACAAGAAATGTAATTTTTAAAAGTCTTCCAAGGATGTTGTCTTGTGGGCAGTAGCTTAACGAACATTTTGGTGCATAAATCATCCTTTTATGATGTATGGTTAGGGAGTTATGGCTAAAAAAAAAACTAGAAAATCACCAAAAATGACGTAGAAACCTAAGATTCTTGAAAAAAAATTTTTTTTCTAAAAATGCAGTCTTGTGTATACATGTATTAGGAACATTTTGGAGCATAAATCGTCCTTGTAGGATGTATGGTTTGGGAGTTATGGCGAAAAATCCAGATGTTTTCCACCGAAAAGTTTCATAAATGAATTCGGAAAAAACATACAAGTTTTTAAAAATTTTGTATAATTATTGCTGTGATTAATAATAAAAAATAATAATAATAATATTATAAGAGATTTCTTATGTACTATTGTGTATAATATTTCAAAGGCTCTAACTAGCATTGCATACAATCATCCACTCCATCTGACTAACTTTCAAACTTCGTTCATTTAATTTAACATCACCTCGCACACCCTTTCAACCAGCCCATACTTTTGACTCTTAAAACATTTTAGCAAAGCCCTTCAAATATACCCGAAAAACAAGAATATAAATGAACAAAGAGCAAAAATCATTTCTACTCCAAGAGTTACGCATATTAATTGCACGAAATATGCTTGAACTACCTACCCACAGCCACCAATTCACCCATCCACCATCACCACCAACCTACCCCTGCTTTTATCTTAGTTAGACTTTCATCATCCCCAAACTGTATTCTACTAAATATTTGAAGTTCGTCGTCGCCGTCGCCATCGTAGAAGTTAGTTGTTGAGTTTTTATATCATCGCTGCTTAAATCCTGGTGATTTCGACTCTAGTCTTGCCTCCGATTCTGATTCTGATACTGATTTCGATTCTGTTTCTGATTGTTTCATCCACTGCTGAGATACTTTTTGCAGCTTCTTTTTCTGCTTCATCTCTTCTTCTTCTTCTTCTTCTTTTTCTTGACTAAGTACCAAGTACGGATGCGATGCCATTTCTATTGTTTTGCCCGCCGCCTCCACCTCCGTCTTTAACTTCATTGGTTTTTAGTTTAATTTCAATTTAGTTTGAGGCACATAGCATTCAGTGCTTGCGATTAACTAGTTGTGTCAAGACGACAAAGTGACGTCCAGTGTAAAGTTTTGAATTTCATTTATATAAATTTTGAATTAGTTATTTGCATTTGGAAACACTAGTAGTTTTGCGGGTTAAGTTCGAAGGAATATTGCTTAAATATTATGCATTTTACGTTAATTTTAAGTAACGTTGTTGTGCAACTCATAGTTTAAATACCGTTACAGGTAAGCATGCCTTTAGTACAGTTACCATTATTTGTGTGCTTCAAATGTTATTCAACTCTTTTACATGACGACTTCCTTGTTTCAGGCAATTGTTGTTTTTTTTTTGTTTTGTATAGACCAATGTAAAATAACTTTTTAGGTTTTTTTGTTGTTGTGTGTTTGGAACGGTTTCTTTGACTGTCTGAAAAGTTGAAAAGTTGGAAAAAGTTTGAAAAACATGTTGCTTTTTATTTCTTACTGAATCCTTTTATGACTACACTTACTACACTGAGACGAAAATATTTTTAAGCTTTAACACTCATACTAACCTCAACACTACTTGTTTTTTAGAAATTTGCTTTTTGTATTATATTTGCTTTTATTATATTTGCTTTTTGAAGCTTTTTTAATAAGTTCTATTTTGCCACTTTTATAATTAATAATTAAATTCTATTATGTTATTTTTTGTAACTTTTTTAGTCAAACTTTTAAAGTTTTGTAACATATAACATCAAAAATTGACGCAGAGGAAGTCGCTAAAACTAAAAGTTAGTACTTCTTCCAATAAAAAAATAAAAAACCTTTTAAATTAAATTTTTTAACTTTTGCGATATATGTATAAAATTTTTTTCCTTTGTTGTATCAAAAAAGATATACTAGGAATTTATGGGTTAAACCGTTTCCAAAAATAAAATTGATGAATAGTTGGAGCAATAAATTTTGTTAGCTTTTGTCTCAAAACCAACTAAGATGATTAGCTTTAAAAAGTTTACATTTATCATATTAAATTATTCGACACTCGAAACATGTCAAAGAAATTCTAGTCGGGTATTTCTTATTCCGAAATGACCCCTCAAAATATGGACTAAATTTTTAATTGTTCTGAATGGGCTTGTCAGCCAGTGTGAAAGCATTTTTCAAAAATTTCTCAAAAATCCACAACCACTGTAAAGCTTTTGCTTCCAAGAGTGTGAGAAAGTCAAAAGTTTGTTTTTTCCAAAAAAGTTCTAAAATGAACATGTTTATTTTTCGCGCCAGTTCGTGTAGTATTAAAAAAAAAGTGAAAAAATGAACTATGTGAAGTAGGCAACCCACTTCTCGGAAGGGAATTTATTTTTTTTCATTCGATTGTACCCTTTTTTACCACCAATAAATCGTTTGTACCCGTTTGTACCAAACGAGTAATCGTTTGTACCACTTCATTCTAACGATTATATCGTTTGTACGGACTAGAAATCGTTTGTACCCGTTTGTACCCGTTTGTATCACCTAGAAATCGTTTGTACCTTTTGTACCACCGATAAATCGTTTGTACCTTTTGTACCACCGATAAATCGTTTGTACCCGTTTGTACCAAACGAGTAATCATTTGTACCACTTTGTTCAAACGATTATATCGTTTGTACCGACGAAAAATCGTTTGTACCCGTTTGTACCACCGAGAAACCTTTTGTACCACCGATAAATCGTTTGTAGCCCTTCGTTATAACGATTATATCGTTTGTACCCTTTCGTTTTAACTAATATACCGTTTGTACTTGTTCGTACCACCGATAAATCATCTGTAACCTTTGTATTTATGTATTTGTATCATCGTTCGTACTTGTTAAGAAAAAAAATTTTTTTTCTAAAAATTTATTTTTTTAAAGTCTAAAAATAATAAAAAAACAACGGTACAAACGGGTACAAACGATTCCCTTCACAATAGCGTTAACAAAAATAATTTATCTCAACATGAGTTGCGGACCAATTTTTCTTACCCCCATATTTTTTCACCCCTTAAGGTACAAACGAAAATTAAGGTGGTACAATCACGTACACACCGAGTACAATCGAATAAAAAAACCCCCTTTCGAGAAGTGGGTTGCCTACTTCACATAGGTGAAAAAATGCCATCAGATGAATTATTTTTTTTTTTTATAAACATCAAGAAAAAATAAAATATAATTAAAAAAGTGCATTGAGTTAAAGTTGAAAGCCTACGCTACGAAATAAAAATGTTAAAATTCCTAATTTTTCTAAGTTTTTTAAGTTTTTTTATTTCTCTACTTATAGACAACCCCTTATACCTTGCGCCATACCCAAATCCTTTGATTTTTTTTAAACTTAAGATTTTTCCGTCTAATATTAATACAAATTTATGCTGAAAATTTCAAAAACGAAACTCAACGGGGTTGGTGGTGAGCATTAATGGGTTAAGGTAAGGACATTTTTTTGCAAAAAATTTTTAAATTTTTATTATTGTCAATGTATTTATTATTTTTATATTTTTTAATATCAGAGTAAACGTAGCCACCATTTCTATATTTTACTGTCTTGTCAATTAAATTCTGAAAACAAAGTTATAATCAATGCTGGGATGTAATCAATTACTTGCGTAATTACTTTCGTGATTGATTACATATAAATTACAATTTCATTAAATATTATAATCGTAATCTTAAAAAAATAAAGATTACGATTACTGTAATTATAATCGAAATATTTTCAATTACAATTACAGTAATCGTTAATATTACAAAATGACAATTAAAATTACTGTAGTCGTTATCAAAAAATTTCTTTATTAAGATTAGAGTAATTGCAATGCAGCAGATATATAAAAACTATTACTGTAATCGTAATAATTTTTTTTTGTAATTGAATTACTGCATAAATCCATCTTTTATGACGGATGCAATTTACAAAGAAGCCCTATTATAAAAAAATTTCATAATTTTGAAATTCTGATAACGGATTCGGATTCAGCGACCCATTTTTACCTAGTGTTTGCGCCAGCACCGAATTAAAAATAATAAAAATGAGGTGGCAACTCTATTCACCATATTGAATTTTAAAATTCTGACTTCAGATTTGAAATCAACGACCCCTAAGACTGTTAAATGATGTTTAAAACTCTTAAAAATACATTTTACTAGGTGGAAATTCTGTGCTAAAAATTTAGGTGGCAACCCTAACCTCCACCTTAAATTTTAAAACTGTGACATTAAATTCGAAATCAAATCCGTTGTCAGAATTTCAAAATTACAAGAATTCGCAAAATTACAAAATAAATCTAGGTGGCAACTCTATACGGCATCTTGAATTTAAAATTTTGACATCAATTCCGAAATCAGCTACCCCCCCAAACTGCCAACCACGGAGTCCACAGAACCGTTAAAAGTCCTATTACGCTTAAGCTTTCTCTACACAAGCTTATTGCATTTTTTGGATACTTGCTTTAAATTCAATTTATTGGATACTTGCGAGCTTACAAGCTTTTGCCGATTGTTTCAAGTTTTTTAACTTTCTGCCCGACAAAGTAAGGCTAAACAAGCCAAGCCAAAGAGCAAGACATGGATATGAATTGTATCTGTTTGGTATTTTTGTAAGCTGGCTAAAGCTTGCTTTTTGAAGTTTGGATATATACTTCAATTCAAGTACTTGAAAAGGCTTGAGCTTCAAGTAGGCTTGTGCAGTTCTCTGATTTATATCCTTAAAAACGTATTGTTCAAAATAAAATAGTTTCGGAAAAAAATTGCAATATATATTTGCTTTTTAGTAAGGAGAAAAATAAGACAACATTTAAATTAAATGACTTTCACATAAACATTTTTTTTTGAAACGCCATTTTTTGTGATATGACTTACATAGTAAGTAATTAAATTACAAAAAGCATGATTACGATTACAGTATATATAATAAGTTGGGGATTTGCCGAAGCAGACCACAGTGGGTCCCTTTTCGTCCCTTTAGTAACTTTAATTGTCATTTTCATTGATTACGATTACTGTAATTGTAATCAATGGATTTTTCTATTACAATTACAATAATCGTGATTGTCATTTGCGTGTATGCCGATTACAGTAATCGTAATAATACTTTTCTTGCATTACAATTACAGTTATCGTAATCGTTAATTTTTAAAGATTAATTACAATTACAGTAATCGTAATCGCAAATTTTTAAAGATTACGATTACTGTAATTGTAATTGGAAAGTAATTGTAATACAAAATACCCAGCTCTGGTTATAATTTTCCAAAGCTCATAGGTCCAAATTGAGAATTCTTTAAGTTTCCATTGAAAAACATGGTAGTAAGAAATTATTTCAAAGTAATTTTTACCCTTGGACAAACACATGGTTCTGTCCAGACATATTTCATTTTTGAGCGTTAATTAAACATATTCCTAGTTTAGGTAGATACCTGTATTTCCCGGTAGCCACCTAAAATATTGTTGGCTTTCTATTTTTAAAAAAAAATTCTAAAATATGGTTCCAACACGAAGAAAACTGCAAAAAAAGTTCCCCTCGAACAAACACTTATGCCTGGCCAGACCCCTATACAATTTGTATGAAATAAATTATTGTTATACACATTTTTGGGTTATTTTTTTTGCAAATACAATGCAGATTGTTGTTTTCAGGTATTTTTTTTATATTTTGGGTTGTTTTTATGTGAATTCAATGCAGATGTTTGCTTCCAGGTAGTTTTTGTGTTCATTTTTCTCTTATTTCTTTCTTTCGTTAGTGATTTTGGTTTTGAGTTCAGTTAGTTTATTATTGAATGCTGAACATACAACATCGACAGTCCGAAATATAAATTTTTTGTGCGGAAACTAAAGTGAAATAATTATTATTGTTATGGCAGAGGATTTAGAATTTGTGTACAATACGCGTTTGCGTACCGGCAGCCTTACTGATAATTTCCAACAACAACTATCATCAGCGTTACAGCGTGATTTCGCACTTCACACAGAAGCAGACGAAGAACTAGATTTATTTGAAGACCAAAGCGGTGAAAACACAGATTTTGTGCCCGAAGGCGACGCCTCGGACATTGAATATGAATTGGAAATTGAAGCAAATGAAATATTCGACAGCGATGAAGAATCCGAAGAAGAAAGTGAGAATGCACCAACTCAAGCTGCAGACGGTTTTTTGCTTGGAAAAGTTGGTACCAAGTGGAGTACAGCTGAACCCGCTACAGTGAGATTCCGCCAGCACAACATCATGCGTTTCAAAGGTGATCTTTGTGCGCCCACGGTATGGAAAGTGTAACCATCGATGAGCAGCTATGTCCATACCGTGGGCGCACAAAGTTCACGCAATACATCCCATCAAAGCACGCAAAGTATGGCATAAAAGTATGGTGGGCATGCGAAAACCAAATATCCGTTGCAAGGAAAACTGTACACTGGTAAAGCGGGAGAACAACGAGAGACAAACCAATGCGAAAATGTGCTCATGAGTTTGACTAATCGATACGCCAACAGCGGCAGAACTATTATTGCTGATAACTTTTTTACAACATTCGACGCAGCTAAACGTCTTTTGTCGATTGGACTAGCATACGTTGGCACCATTAGATCCAACAAAAGGTGTCTTCCCAAAGAAGTGAGAAAAGACAGCAAACGGCCAGTGTTTTCATCTGTGTTAGGTTTCTGTGATAACCTTGTATCACTTTGCAGCTACGTTCCAAAGAACAAAGCAGTAAATCTACTATCCACTGTGCACTACACCGAGAAGTTGAAGGCGTAGCAAAAAAACCGGAAGCTATATTTTTTTACAAATTATTTTACTATAATATATTTAAAAAAAAAACGTATAGGGTTCTGGCCAGGCATATGTGTTTGTTCGAAAGTTTGAGAATATGTGTTTGACGGGGGGTTAAAATATTTTTAGTTAAAACAGATAAACCAATTCCAGTTTCTTTTCTTGGCTTAGCTAAGCTCTCTGATTATAGACCTTAAAAAATACCCCAACCAAAAATATGATATGTATTTTCCAGAATTTAAATTTATACAAATTTGTTTTTAGATTTTAAGTAGGTACTTACAAAATAATCGAATTTTTTAGTTTTTTTTATGAAAGTATTAGAACTATTACTACCCTCTAAACTTTAAACAATGATTTCAATAAAACTCTGTAAAAATTAGATCCAAAGTGGGCAAAAATTTCGGGTTTTGTAGTCTAGTGAAGAGTGCGCTAGACTATCAACTCAGAGGTCCCTGGTTCGAATCGGGGTTTGGGCATGGTTCTTTTCGCTTTCTTTGTTCTTCACTACATTAAAGAAATATTTGAAACAAAAAATCCACAACTAAATTGTGGAAAATGTTGAATTATTGCTTACCGAGGTTAAGGTATAACACTAGCATCGGTTATAAGCAATTCAAATGTTCTTTCACGTATGTTCCGCCTAATCGATAATTCACATATGGTTTCAATCAATTCTTCCTCTAATAATTTTTCCCTTTAATCTCAGGTTAAAGACCAAACGTCGTTTGTTTAAGGCGCATTACTTGATTTTTTGATATTTAAAAAAAAGTTAATCCCGTTTGTAATTTGGATAGGTGATAAAGTGATTTAATAGCATGCTCTCACGGCACTTTGAATTAAGTAAATCGGTCTGTGAATTACGATTGTGAATTTCCCCGTTCACACAAAGCAATCGTAATTCGGTTTGACAAATGTGATTTGTTACACACTTAAAAATTTGTTAAGAATTTTTACACCGATCGGTGTTCCAGGGTGTCCTACACCGTTCTGTGTTAAAAAAAAACACCGTGTCAAAGTGTTAGAATTAAATATATAAAAGATCATCATATTTACCAAATGGTGTAAAAAGGCAATACCAGATAAGATGTTTCTTTTGTACCCTGTTAGGTATTTATTTATAATACGCAAAATGATAACTTTTTTAAACATCAAACGGTGTAATTTTTAACTATTCGAAAGGAAGTTTTACAATTTTTATTAAATTGTCATTATATTTATTAACTGTCAAATGAAATAAGTTCCAAATAAAATTTGATTGGTGCATTGATTTCATTTTTAAAAAAATATTTTAAAAGAAGTTCCTTTACGTGGCGGGTGGTATGATTTGGTAGAAATCGTCACGTAACCGTGAGATTGCTGTGAGTGTATGCATGCGAATATCGAGCAGACTACCCAGTCAGCATTTTAGCTAGCGATACGCAAAAGAAAGCATGCTAGTAGTGCTCTTATTGGCGTCAATATACCTTCCATGATCGCTGCATTGATGAGTGCTTCTGTAAGGCCTAACTTTTGAAGGTTTGGAGTCTTTTCCTGTTATTTTATATGAAAAATTTTTTTAAAAAATTTTGAAAAAATTATAAATGATCAGATCAATTAAAAAAAAAATCAAAACTAAAAAAAAAAAATAAATTTTTTTTTGTCCGAGTTGGGACGCGAACCTAGGTCTCCGAAATCTAACACATTGCATATCTCATTATATGAAAACTTTTATATGGAAAAATTCTAAGTCTTTTCTATTATTTTTGTATAAAGAAATTTACAAAAAAATTCCAAATGAACAGAAAAATTTGTAAAAAAATGTAGATTTTAAAAAAATACAAAAAAAAATTTTTTTTTTTTGGTCCGAGCTGGGTCGCGAACCCGCGCTCCCGAAAGCTTACTTTCATTTGCAATGATGCAAAATAAGCTGAAGTTTGTTAATAACTGAGGTGGACGAGTGGGTAAGATACCAAACCGCCAGATGAGAGGACGCTGGTTCAAATCTGTAAATTGTAAAAATTTTTTTTTTTCAAGTTGATATTTATATTGCTTTTCTTTCTAATGTACATTCTAAAGAAGGGCTTCTAGCAGGCTTGTTTAGAGTCGCGCGAGCGGAAGGCCTAGAAAATTTTCTCGTTTCATATAAAAAAGCTTATGGGCTTGCAAACGAGCACGGAAGGGCTAAGAAATCCATATGATGGCCTGCTAGAAGCGCTTCAAAGACCTGCTTTTGCCTACTGGGTACAAACTACAAACACACAGGCGAGTGCGCTGTGTGTATTGAAATTTCAGCAGACTAACTAACGAGTAGGAGAGTGCGCAATTCTCTCTTTCTCTGTCTCTGTTTCTGACACGTAGAAATTTCGTTAAAACGCATATATTATTTTTTGTAGTATTTGTTTTAAATCATACGGGAAAATCTTTTTTGCAATTAAGTTTTAAGAAATGAAAACTGGTGCAAATATGTGAAATACAGTGAAATCTGATGTTAGAATTTCAAAAACTTTTTTGACACTAGGGTGGACCCTAAAAATATGTTTTTTTTATACTCCTTGTATATGTGCTGGCAGTATTAAGGGGTCGCTAATTTCGATTCTGGTGTTAAAATTTCTTAAAGTTTTTTGACACTAGGGTGGACCCTAAAAATGTGTTTTCTTTGCTTTATATTTTGTGTAGATGCGCTGGTCGCTGATTTTGAATCTGATACTAGAATTTAAATAAGTTTTGGAAACTAGTGTGGACCCCAAAAATGTGTTTTTTCTCTCCAGGAAATGTGAGCATTCCTGGATGTAACCAGGAAACATTCCATGAAATGAAGGAAGCATTCCAATTCGTTGCACACTCCATTGTGTTTTTTACATAGCATGTCATTAGAGGGAAACATTACAAAAAGCTGTGTTAAAAAGTCAAGTGGAAACATTCCTCTCCGCAGTCTTAACAAGTGAATTGGAAGCAGTCCTCTCCTCTGTTCTGAAAATTAAAGTGGAAACATTCCCCTCCCTTCTTATGAAAATGCCCGGCCAGGATTCGAGACCGGGACCCCTGAGCGACAGTCAAGCGCGCTACCACTAGACTATCGAGGCCGCCCAGTAAAACATATTTTTTTTAAAACAGTAAACATGAATTCTATAATAAGCGGCTAGGAAACAATGATATTAATATTTTCTGTTGTCATTGCTAGACAATAAGTAAAAGTTTTCACATGCATTCTTAAAGGAGTGGTTTGGAAACAGCATATATTCAAAACTACCAATATAATTCCAAAAGATATGATGGGGAATGTTTAAGGGAATGTAAGTCTTCAAATTTTTTCAGGAGGGAAGCGGTTTGGAAACAACATAAATACAAAACTACCTTTAAGCTTCCAAAAGAAACGGTGGGGAATGTTTAAATGCTTATCACTTTTAGATGGAAGCATTCCGATTTTTTCTGGAGGGTTACTCTTTGCGTATGTGGTGGCAGTATTAAGGGGTCACTGATTTCGAATCTTATGTTTGAATTGAAATAATTTTTAACACTAGGGTGGACCCTAAACATGTGTTTTTGTTTTATACTCTTTGCAGATGTGCTGGTCGCTGATTTCGAATCTGATGCTAGAATTTCAAAAATTTATTTTGACACTAGGCTGGACTCTAAATATATGTCCACACTAGGGTGGACCCAAAAAATGTGTTTCCTATGTGTTTTTTTATGCTTTTAAGTAAGTTCAGTTTTCGATCCAACTTTTCAAGCTCCAAGCAAGGAACATGATGAATGTTCAATGCTCAATACTTTGTTGCGTCATAAAACATCCATCGCTGACAACGGTAATTTTTATCTCTCATAAGAATGTTACACCTTAATTTTAAAAAAATAAATCTTTTTTTCCTAAAAAATAAGATTAAGCTTTTTAATTTGATTGTTCATTTACAATATTTGCCTTGAAAAAATTATATATAATAAAAAAAAATAAAATAAATAAAAATATACTGATTTTATTTTGAATTACATTCGGAAACTTCGTCCCTGGCGGGGGTCCCCCGATCACAAAAATTAACAAAAATTTATTATTATTAAGCAGTTGGACAGTTTGGACAAAAAAATATTTGTATGATATTATATCATAATGATATCGTGAATATGTTTATTCTTGTTAGTACGAGTATTGCTGCAGTCTATAAATGTTTTTAAAAATTTTAAATATTTGTATACAGACAAATAAAATACAATAGAATAGACTAGAAAATAATTTGCATTAACTAATCTTTTGTCTTTGTCATATCAAATGATCCGATCACCTCTTGTTCAGAGCTAAAAATAATTATTATTCACAAATAATTTTTTGTTTTAATACAGTTAAAAAGTTTATATATATTGATTTTAGTTTTGATATTAATAAATTCTAGGTATATCGTTTTTTTGGCACCCCCTTATTTCAGAAGTTATTTCAAATAAATCCCTTTACTCAATAATAAAAAATTTTAAAAATTTTCTGTTAGTTAGAGGAAAAGACCCTCATCAGATAACTGGGAAATCTATAGACTTGCGCGTAATGAAGTTGTTTTAATAACAAGACAGGCTAAAACTCGCTACTTTTCTGCTAAACTTGACATCTCTTTTCCAACTGAAATGTTGTGGAATTATGTAAAAAAACTTGGGGTGTGCAGTAAGATCACAGCGGAATGCACTTTAGACCCTGATTCTCTAAATAATATTTTTGTTGATACTGTTCCTAATAATAACAACCTGCTCCCGTCTTTTATTTCCACAGTGCCACAATCTTTTAATATTGATCCGGTTACTGAACTTGCTGTTGGAAACTGTATATCGCAGATAAAGTTAAATGCCATAGGTGAAGATGGAATTCCAATTAAGTTCATCAAACTAATACTTCCTCACATTATACGCCAGCTAACACATGTTATAAATCATTGTTTTGTAACGTCATCTTTTCCAGATTTGTGGAAAATTGGAATTGTGCTGCCGGTAGCGAAAAAGCATAACCCAGCTGGACCAAATGATTTTAGACCAATAAGTATACTATCGCCGTTGTCAAAGGTATGCGAAAAGCTTATTGCTCAACAAATTAAGGGGGTCCTCTGGTAATCCGAAAAATTTTTTTCGATTTTTTTTTTCATATTTCTATTGCTCAGATACTCAAAAACATTTTCCCAAAAGGATTTTTCAAAATTCGAAATAGTTTAGGAGATAGAGGCATTTTTGTGTAGGTATGTTTTCGTCAAAATAACGCATCAGCAAAGTTGTTTATTTGCCTGCAGTCATTAGTCGAAAATTCTGTGGAATTCTTCCAAAACATGTATTGATATTACAAAATATACACACACAGTATGTATACATGCAGTATGTATACATGCATGTTTTGATTTAGGGGTTGAAATGATTTTGAGCCCAGGTGTTCACATGAAAGAAGCAAACGAACGAGATTCAGTTTATTTTCGAACGCTGAAAGCTACGCGTGCGCGATAACTGCTGTTGTAAAATAAAAGAAAAATCGTTTTGTGTTTTTTTTTTTTGCTATGGATAAAAAAAGCCACCCAAACGCGCCGCGTAAGTACGCGTATCGAACAAAAAAGAGGCATTTCCGTGGAAACCAGCACTCCCAAGTAGAGGACACCGACTTTGCCAGCACATCGGCCAAAAAATTGAAGAAAACGCAAAACAATGAAGTCATCATCGAAAACAACCTCCAGTTCTGTTTCTTGGAATTTTTTTCATTTTTCCAAACGCTTGCTGCTCTGGTTATCTGCGCCCAATGTAAACAAAAAATTCGATTTGGAAAAACATGTATGCGTGGAGTCGGCTTCAAAGTGAGTCTGCAGTGCCAATGTAAAGCTACACAGTATATTAATTCTTCGCCGGTGGTCGGTAAATCTTTTGTTGTAAATCGCCGGTTGATATTTGCCATGAGATTGCTTGGAATAGGGAGAGAAGGTATTAATATGTTCTGCGGATTAATGGACATATGCCAAGGATTGTGCCTTGATGCGTACTATGGCACCTTGAAAAACATGCATGTGTCTGCTAAAGCAGTTTACAAGCAGTGCCTGTTGAATGCGGTTAAAGAAGAGCAGGAACAGCAGAAAGAAAAAAATCCTGACTGTGACTCCTCAGTGCTGACCGTTTCAGGGGATGGCACCTGGAAAAAACGGGGATTCTCGTCTCTTTTTGGTGTCACTACGCTCGTCGGTAAACATACCAAAAAAGTGGTTGACTCCGTTGTCAAATCAAGCCTTTGCCAGGCATGCAAAATGTGGGGGGAAAAAAATGACTCTGCAGACTTCGAAGAACGGTACGAATCGCACCAGAAATCATGGACAAACAACCACAGTGGGAGTGCGGGCAAGATGGAGGTAGATGCCGTGAAGGAAGTGTTTGCCTCATCGATCGAAAAATATGGCATAAAATATGAAAAATATATTGGCGATGGCGACAGCAAAACCTTCAAGGCCATTATAGACCTTGATCCGTATAACGGCGACCCCGTTGTCATAAAAAAGGAGTGCATCGCTCACGTGCAAAAACGCATGGGCACACGGCTGCGCAAGGCCAAAAAAGAAAACAAAGGCATCGGTGGAAAAGGCACTGGCAAACTGACAGACAAAGTCATAAGCGAGCTGACTACTTACTATGGACTTGCTATTCGACGTAATAAGGACTCTGTGGAAAACATGAGAAAAGAAATATGGTCAACATATTATCACAAAAGTTCAAGTGATAGTAATCCACAACATATGTATTGCCCACCTGGTGAGTCCAGCTGGTGCGCCTATCAAAAGTCAGCAGCAGAAGGCTCATTAGCCTCATTTCACCACACGTACGCCCCACTTGATGGAAAGGTTCTGCAAGTAATGAAGCCCATATACGAAGCGTTATCATCCGACGATCTACTCAACCGATGCACTGGAGGTGAAACGCAAAATTGTAACGAATCGTTCAACTCGCTTTTGTGGACCTTTGCGCCGAAACATATCCACTGTGGTGCTACCACAGTCGAAATCGCAAATTTTCTGGCAACCTGCATTTTCAACGAAGACTTCACAAGTATTTTAAAAATAATGTCAACAATGGGTATTGTCATCGGCCCACAAGCCGAGATGTATGCTGAATCTCGCGACGGAAAACGACTTCAACGCTCAGAGCTAAAAACGTACGCATCATCGAAAGAGGGTCGCACAGCCCGCAGAGCCCAAAAAGCCATGGAAAACTCGTTTTATGAGATGGAGGAAGGCACACTTTATGGGGCTGGAATTGCCGATTAATATTCGTAAGTATTGTATTAAAAAAATATGTGTTAATGTCATTTGTGTGCCTCAAAATTGAAGTCAAAACTTTAAACGCGTTTTTCTCGAAACCATGTTTTTCAAAACTTTGCGCACGATAACTCAAACAGTTTTTGACCGATTTTGATATATGAGGCATGAAACGACGCAGAATTTACGCCGCTATAGCCCCTACCTCAAACTTGCCGAAAAAATAATGTTTACTATTTTTTTTCTACACTAGACTACAAAAAAAAAGGTCGAAATTCGATTTTTCATTTTCAAAGTGGCGGCTCCCCCCCTAAAAAAATTTCAATTTTTGTTTCCGAGGTAGGGGCTATAGGGACATTCATTCTAAGTAACTGAATATTTTTTTTTTTTCAGACGATGTTTACTCTTGGAATCGTGCGCAATTTGGACCCACCTTTTTTCCGGAGAACCTCGTTACCAGGCCGAGAACTTTCTGAACGGTCCATAAATTCACTTTTTCAAAATGTTGTATTTTTTTCAATAAATTAAGCTACCCAAATCAAAAAACGGAACTAAAATATCTTTACTCGTTCTCTTTCCACAATATTTTGAAAAAAGGCTAAAATTTGGCATAGATTACCAGAGGACCCCCTTAATGTATATTTACTTGAAAAAAATCTGTTATCCCCATTTCAATCTGGTTTTCCTGCTGGGCACGGGTGTTCTTCTGCTGTGGTTAAGGTGATAGATGATATAAGACCCGAATATGATGCAGGCAATATGACTTTGCTTTGTCTACTCGATTTCTCCAAAGCTTTTGATAAAGTCAATCATGCATTTTTGTGTCAGAAACTCAAATGTCTCTTTGGTTTCTGTGACAGTGCTGTCAATCTCTTCTTCAGTTATTTGTGTAATAGGTTCCAAAAGTGAAAGTTGGCCAAAGGTTTTCTTAGTATAATAGGGTATTAAGTGGTGTTCCACAAGGTTCCATACTTGGTCCTCTACTTTTCTCGTTATTTATAAATGGTATTTTTTCTGTATGCAAACATGCTTCTATTCATGCATATGCTGACGATGCTCAACTTTATTTCTCTCAACGGATTTGGCTGCTTGATGACCTCAGTTGCAGAATGAATGAAGATCTCAATAACATCTCTGAGTGGGCTATACGCAATTGCCTTCAATTAAATGCTGCCAAATCGTATGTTCTTTCATATGTAAAAATAAAGCTTGTGTTGTTGATGTCCCTGACTTATTCATTGGGTCAAATAAGCTTAAAGTAGTGTCTAAAGTTGTAAATCTGGGTTTTTATATTAATTATACTTTGCCTTGTACAGATCATGTAAATAGTGTCGTCCAAAAAGTTTATTATGTCCTGTGTAATTTAAGAATGTCTGCTTATGCGACTCCTGTCAATAATAGACGGAAGTTGGTGATTCAGTTGGTCTTACCTATGATAACTTATGCAGAGTTGGTATATAGTAGGCTCGACTCATCCTCCCAGTTGAAGTTGCAGGCTGCTTATAATTATGCTACACGATATGTATATGGCTTGCGTAAGTTTGACCATCTGTCTAGCTTTAGGAATGCCATACTTGGGTGCAACTTATTTTCATATCTTGATGCTCGAAACTGTATTTATTTGCATAAGCTCATCAATGAGAAAAAACCCTCCTACTTGTATGATAAGCTCCAAGTTAGTTTTTCTAGAAGAAGTAATGTGCGCATAGTTAAAGTCCCCAGACATACTTCATTAAACGCTTCTCGTTTATTATTCATTAACGCCATCAAACTGTGGAATGCTCTGCCTCGTGAACTGAGAGAAATCACTGAAAAATGTACCTTTAGGCAATCTATCTTCACTTTTGTTTCCTCTCATTAAATTTTTATATTCTCTCTTTATTTTCTTTTTTCATCTTAATTCATAAATTTTGATTTATGAACTATATATATTTTGATATTGAACTCTAGTTAAGTTATTTCATGTTAATCTATAAGTTTAGTTGTTATTATAAAAAAACATATTGAATGTATTTTTGTTGTACTTCAAAAGAACCCAGTTCTTATTGTACTAATATTCGGTAATAATAATAATAATAATAAAATTACACTGAGGAGCAATACTGTAACATCCTGTAACACTTCTCATTTCAGCAATCGTTATCTTCTCCAAACAATAACGAATTACAGATTTTTATTTTATAATGTGATAAGTACATTTTTACTCTTTCTTGCAAACAGGTTTGAAGTTAATCTAACAACAACAAAAAAACTAGCAGACAAAATTGTAAAAAAAAGACAAATGTTACAGTTTTGCACTCACTCTCAGTTTTACATTTTACCGTTATCTATTGCTTATTTTGAAGCTTAATAGCCTTTTCCTGCTTGAAATGTACTTATAAGGTGATAATATAATTAAGCGGTATGATCAATATTGAAAAAAAAAATCAAATAATAAATTTATTGCGGAGGAGGAGTCAGTTAAAAAAGTGGTAAAATATTTCCAAATAAGCCACATGACAGTGCAACGCATAAGGGAAAAATATAGTGTTAGGAAAGTGTTCCTAAGAACAAAGGAGGTAGATCAAGAAAAATTAGGGACCGTGAAGCCCGACCTCTTGCGAACTGGGTGACCAGCAATGATGCAGTCACTCCTGAAAATTTTAAACATTAGTGCTAGCCAGTGGACAGCTCGGCAAAGCATTACGAAAATGGGCGTTAAAGCAGCAGAGAAGAAAAAAAACCAATGCTGACCAAAAGACATGTGCGGTTAAGGCAGCGCACGAACACTCGACAGTCGCAGAATGGGATATGGTGAGTCTTTTAACTTACATTGTGATGCAATATTTTTTATTTGTTGTTCTTTTGCATTTTAGGTTATTTGGTCTGATGAGACTAAAATCAACCGTTTCCAATCAGATGGTTGTGCGTGGTATTGGACCAAAGACCCAAATACAACCCAACCACATCTTGTAAAGCAAACAATGAAACATGGTGGTGGGTCAATAATGGTTTGGGGTTGTATTTCGAAAAAGGTGTTGGCCCCTTAAAATGCATCAATGAGATTATGCGCAAAGAACAGTACCTGTACATCCTGCAATAAAATCTACCAGGAGTAGTGGAAAATATGGGTCTTGCTGCTGAAAAAGTCTTTTTTTAGCAAGACAATGATCCAAAGCACACTGCATATATTGTCAAAGACTGTATACAAAAACAGAAATTTGCTAATTTGAAACGGCCTCCACAATCTTTAGATATGAATCCAATCGAGAATTTGTGGAGTTACGTAAATACTCCGCTCAAAGGAGTAAATGAGCTATGGGAGCGAACTAAGGATGTTTGGGAGGCTATACCACCAGAATTTGTGAGGAGGTATACATCCAGTATGCCCAATCGTATCCAGAAATTAATATAAGCAAAAGGATGCTGGAAATGTTATTAATAATATTTTTTGTCACGAAAACCGTTAAAAAAAACAATAAATAAGAAATGAGTGCAAAACTGTAACATTTGCCATTTTTTACATTTTTGTCTGCTAGTTTTTACGTTGTTGTTACATAGATTAACTTCAAACCGGTTTAGGAGAAAAAGCACAAGTGTACCAATAACATTATAAAATAAAAATATATAATTAGTTATAGTTTAGAGAAGATAATGGTTGCTGAAATGAGAAGTGTTACATCATGTTACAGTTTTGCTCATCAGTGTATATAAAAAAATATCTCTTCTTCATCACAAAACCTTCGAATTTAATCATATTAACTTTTATGGACCCACCCCTAATCCCAAAAAAAGAATTCAACTATTAATGGAACTTCATGTTCTGCAATTGCTGGGACAGATGTTTAAATCGAATCAAAACCATTAGGTGAGGAGCATGGCCAAAAACTAAGCACGTTGCTCGACTTCTGCTGAACAACAAAGAGCTTACAAACAGTAGATGGATGCACCGAGGCGTTGGCAAGGAGAGGCGAGATGGGTGGGTAGTCCCAAAGCTGTTACAAATAAGACCAACTAACTAAAAGAGAACGTAACTGAGCAGGTATAAAAAATAGCGTTACAAGAGAGTAAAACACACTGAGCGCAGAGTTTCGGAAAAACGAGCTCTGTAGTAAAATAAGAAAATTGAACCGGCAAAAAAAAAAATAAATAAAAAAAGAAAAAAAACAACAAAATAAAAAGTATCTCATAAATGCAATGAGTCATTGAGACAGGCGGCAGCCGAGAAACTTTAGTTTTCAATTGCAACTTGCAAGCAAGAAATTCTTGTGAGCGTTTTTAGCGTTTTATCCGACGACCTGCACTTTTAGTAGAGACGCTGTATTGAGTGAGCAACGAGCACGTGTTCAATATCGCTCATACGCTTTTGTATCGCTAGGATACGGTTTGACTATTTTTTATTCTATTCATTTTTTTTTTTTTTCTAAATCCAACGTAGAATAATGTATGAACGACAAAAAGATATATAAAACAAAGCTTGGCATTGTTCATTATTTTGTTATTGTTGTTGTTGTTTGAGTTGTTGTTGCTTAATGGATTTTGTGTTTGCCATTTAATATATGTATGTGCGTGCCATAATATTGTATCGCGCAGATACACACAAATCACAATTAGTTTCCTACAGATACTAGATACGCTAGACAACTGTGCGGCGTAGGACCACAATCGACATCGAATGCCGTTGTAGATATACAAAAGATATCTGTCTCAAATGGTACGGCGATATCTGGCAAACTGTGAGTAGGATGACAATTGATTTGACTTAAGTTAGTAGTTATTATTGTTTTTCTTTGTTGTTCGATTTTTTTTCCATGGTGGCTATGCTAATGATTGAATCATTAGAATAGCTCAAATAAAAATTTATTAAGTAGCGCATAGCTAGCATTTAAATGGACTATTTATTGCTTTGTGTATAAAGAATAAGAAATTAAAGTGCATATAAATAATATTTCTCAATTTTTAATGAACACTTAACAGAATGAATAGAAATACATTTTTACGGCATTATAAACTATTTTCAGCAAAGATAAATATGTGTTAACAATGCACTATAAATTAGTAGTTACTACCAACGCCGTAGATAGGTGTTTCGTAAGGGGGGGGGGGTTAGGTTAGGTTAAAGTGGCTGTCACTTTTCAGAGACACACTTAAGCCAATGAGGCCCACTGTGATACCACGGGGTTAATTTCCCTACTCAATTTCTATTTGAACTTAAGTGAGCTGCTTACAAAGCTGTAGATTCTGGTGGGTGATGGGGACGGGGGACGGGGGGGGGGGCTTGTTGAAGCAAAAAATATAAAAAATGGATTCAATCGCTTCATTTGAAGCAGGACGACAAGTATTTATTTAAGTAATATAACGAAAACAGACATTTTAAAAAGAAAAACATATATATGTATTAGGGAGTCCAATCCCGGAAGCTTTTCTCGATCCCGGGATACCGGGACTAGTTCGGGATTGAAAATTTTAAGAAGTAAATAATTCAAAACGTTTTTAATACAATTTTTTATTTTTTCTTACTTGAAACTAAAAAATCTTAATTAATTCAAGTATAAAGTAATAAAAACAAAACACATTAAGGATATTCACAATTGCGTTGTTTTCAGTGTAGTCAAAAAACCCCGTGGTATTGTACCACACTTTACGGAGCGGTTTTTATATTTTTTCTTGTTTTACATGAAATCTCCAAAAACCAAAAGTGTGGTAATTTTAAGTACCCCAACGTTTAACGAACGTGGTTTTTAAAGTTCCATAAACAACTGATCGGTTGCCAGTTTTTTTCTAATTTCAAAAATGAAAGAAGCTCAAAATGCAAGTTAAACTTTTTTATGCCATATATTAATAAAATATATCAAATTGGATAGTTAATTTATTTGCATAGTAACACAAAGCTACAGTGGGAGGTTCCCAACCACAAATTCTATTTTAAAGGGTGCTCATAATTGTTATTTTCAACTATGGCAAAAAAAAAACACAATGCTACTATACCACACAATTGTGAATACCCTTATTGTTAATAAACACAAAAAACTTAAATAATATTAATGACTAGCACATTGTATTAATTTAACCCTTTCAGTGCATTTGCCCAATATATTGGACACGAGAGAAAAGAATTTTTATATGTACATATTTTTTATGAAAAGCTTTTTTTAAAATCAAATCGTTTGGTTCTATGAAAAAAAAAGAGCCAACCTGATAAAAATAAATTTAGAGAGATATTTGACAGTTGGATTTTCGATTTTGTGCCGAAGAAAATCAAAAAATATTTTTGTTTTGCCTATTTCATAAGACAAAATCAACCGGACAAAAATCAAATTAATGTTTTTTTATCTTTTTATTGCTTTAATGATAATAATACTAATAGGGTTTAAAAAACAAAAATCTAAAGGGTTGAGAAACATTTACGGGATTAAAAAAAAATATCTTTGTCTTTACCTCTTTCTTTGCTCCTAAAAAACAGGAGCAAAACAATTTTTTTCTTTCTACAAGCTTGGAAAACGTTAGTAGCGCAGGCTAAAATGAATTGTATGTTTTTTCATCTTTTAGGGATCTAAATGATAGGAATATTACCTCAAAAAATTATTTTGTTCTTAGTTTAGCCTAGCCATTGGAAGGGTTAGAATTGTTCACATTCTTATGCTAATCTTGTCCAGTTCTTGTCTAATTTTTGTCCTAATACTTGACAACATATTTGTTCATATCTGTGTCCTAATACTTGTCGCAATCCTTGTCGCAATCCTTGTCTAAGTTAAAAAAATTAAATATTTTTCCTAATCTTTGTCCAAATCCTTGTAGAAGTCCTTGTCATAATACTTGTCCTAGTACTTATCCTAGTCTTCTTCTAGTCCTTGTCCTAGTCCCAAACCTTGTCTAAGTTTGTCTCTAAGTCCTCGTTCTTATTATTCTCTAAGTCCCTGTTTTTATCCTTGTCGTAATCATTCCAAATATCTTTACAAATACTTGTCCTTATCCTTGCCTAATTTTTTATTTTTATTCTCGAGGCCTTTCACAAACCTTTACTGTGGTACACTTACCTTAGTGCCATTAAATGTTATGAAGTTTCGATGGTGCATTTATTTAAGTTACATTAAGATTCTTCATTAGAACGCTAATGATGTCATAGTATTTTTTTTCCATTAAGCCTAAGAACCCACCTTTACTATCGCACCATGAAATTAACTGTAATTCCTAGTCACCGAGATACCATTTTAAGCAACGCTTTTTGCATTTTTGTTGCATTAAGCAGCTACCGATGACATCATGGTTAGGTTAGTGTGGCTGTCTCAAACGAGACACACTTAGGCCAATGAGGCCCATTGTGATACCAAGGGTTAATTCTTCCTATCTCTATTTAAACCAGTTGCTGCTTACTAAGCCTAGGATTCGCTAAATCGAAGATTCTGAGAGTTCGTCGAGTTCATTGAAGAACCAGTTGCCTAAGTGGAGGAAGCGTTTTTGAGCCAGCGCTGGGCAAGTGCAGAGGAAATGTCCTGTAGATTCTTCCTCCTCCTCATCTCTACAGCTTCTACAAAAGTCGTTGTGGGGTGTGTTTAATATTTTAGCGTGTCTGCCAGTAAGGCAGTGCCCTCTAAGTGCCCTCTAAGAGTCCTCTACTGAGAGTAATGAGTTCTTTTGAACGCTTAATATTGAGTTTAGGCCAGATTTGCCGTGCTGCGGACCATTTGTTGTTGGTTTTGATGAAGGAGTTCACATGTGGTGAGAGGAATACCAAGGCTTGCCTTGTCTAAAGATGGTTGTTTGGTAGTATCTGTACGAGCGAGTTCATCTGCTTTGCAGTTGCCTAGAAATTCCTTATGTCCAGGAATCCAGCATAGAAGGATTTTAAGCTGCTCTGCCATCTCGTTTAGAGATCCGCTGCAGTTGAGAACTGTTTCAGATGTTATTTCAACAGTTTCTAGGGCTTTCAAAGCGGCCTGACTGTCAGAAAGTACACTCACAGAACTGGCGATGCTATCAAAACTTCGCTTCTTCTAGCCGTAATATTACGGTTCTCAAAAAATTTAATATGCGAGGCTCTGACAACTTCCATAAGGGCTGTTAGATTCCTGTTTAAGAGATGCTCTGCCAGTTTTGACAACCTCACAGAAAGTTGTAAGAACTTTTAATGGTGAGAGGAATTCGGTTTTGATAGCCGAATTGTGGAGGGGTCATAACAGCGCCCATTGCGATGGTGAGAGGAATTCGGTTTTGACAGCCAAATTGTGAAGGGGTCATAATAGCGCCTTTTGCGATGGTGAGAGGAATTCAGTTTTGACAGCGGAATCGTGGAGGGATCATAACAGCGCCCATTGCGATGGTGAGAGGAATTTGGTTTTGACAGCCCAATTGTGAAGGGGTCATAACAGCGCCTTTTGCGATGGTGAGAGGAATTCAGTTTTGACAGCGGAATTGTGGAGGGGTCATAACAGCGCCTTTTGCGATGGTGAGAGGAATTCGGTCTTGACAGCCGAATTGTGGAGGGGTCATAACAGCGCCTTTTGCGATGGTGAGAGGAATTCGGTCTTGACAGCCGAATTGTGGAGGGGTCATAACAGCGACTTTTGCGATGGTGAGAGGATTTCGGTTTTGATAGCCATAAATCCTTATGTTGAGGTTGTCAGAATTTTTCTATTTAATCTACTAACCTCTGCGCTTTTAAGGTTATCACCAATTTCTTAATGCCGTTTGCTTAATAAAAGTGTTATTTTAAAATATTTTTAAAATTTTTATTTCAAATCATTTGAAAAAATATTACTTTTTTGCTCAAATAAATATAAAATTTTAATTGTTCATAGAACTTTACAAACTATTTTTTTAACTTTTTTTATGGAACCTTAAAAATCCCATATTGTAAACGACAAACCATTAGCATGCATCTGAAACATGCTTACAAATAGTTTTAGACAATGGAATTTATTTATTTATTTATTTATTGGCCAACCTAGGCAATTTACTTATTCTAACAGGTTTTTACAAATTTATTTACTTATTCTAACAGGTATGTATTTTTTATTTTTTTATTTTTTATATATAATTTTTTTCCTTTTCTCCCCCTTCCTTGTTTAGGTGTTCAAATATGTGCAATTCGAAGTGGGCGTAATCCGCCCACCTAATTGACATTATTTCACGAACACGCCAAAAAGGAAAGGAAAGAGGAGAAAAAAAAAGAGAATTCAGAGGTTGGGTTGATTAGGCAGAGAAAGAGACTTGTATAGAGAACGCTTGAATAAGAATTTGGACATGGAAGGTGAGTAGTGGTCAGATATATTATTAAATTTTCTACAGCAACTGGCATATGCAGTATGATGCCGATATTCAGTTAACAGCCGAGTATGCCTTGTATGTCTTAAAGGGTCATTGAGGGTAATCATGTTAGAGATATATTCGCAGTTAGTTACACCGCTCAGAACATCGAAAGTAAAGCATGTATCCAGGACCGTTCTTCTTGTTGATAGCGGTGTCAAATTTAAAAGGGGGTGAGTCTGTGTTCATATGGTGGAAGGCTTCCATAATCGCGGGGGTTATAAGTTTCTCTCAAAGCGAATAGTAAGAACTGTTTTTGAATGGATTCGATTCTATCACAATGGGATCCAAAAACTGGATTCCAAATTATACAGCCATATTCGAGTATTGGGCGCACTATTGCACAGTACAGGGATGTAGTGACCCATACATTCTTGAATTCGTATGCTCGTCTTTTAATAAAACCGAGCAGTTTACTGGCCCTGGATACAATCTTATCATAGTGTAAATTAAAGCGCAGTTTGTTGTCCAAGACCACTCCAAGATCAACTATATAATTGACCCTGTTAAGTTCATTATTATTAAGGCGGTATTTGTGATTTACAACTTGGTTTCTACGGGAAAAACTTATCACGCTACACTTTTTTACATTGAGGTAGAGTTTATTTTGGGTACACCAGGTCTCAAGAGATGAGAGTTTTAACGGTAAGAAAGTTACATCTTCCTGCGATTCAATTACGTGGTACAATTTTAAGTCGTCCGCATACATAAGATGTGGAATATCCTTCAACACCATGGACAAGTCGGATATGAAGATATTGAAGAGAAGAGGACCAAGGTGACTACCTTGCGGTACTCCAGAGGAGACTTCAATTTTCTTCGAAACAATTCCTTGAAATTTAACATATTGGGATCTACCATGGAGATAAGTTGATAGCCAACTAAGTAAAGATCCAGAGAAACCAAATTTTTCTAATTTATGTATTAAGATGCCGTGATCAACACGATCAAAAGCTTTACTGAAATCAGTGTAAATAGCGTCTATTAGGTATCCTTTCTCCATCTTGCATAAAACGTCAGAAACCATTATCATGAGGTTAGTGGTTGTGGACCTTCCTTTTCGAAACCCGTGCTGCTGCTCGTTTAGTCTCTGGTTGATAAGGTACGTTAGCTTTTCGCAAATAATTTTTTCAAATAGCTTTGGGACGGCCGACAAAATTGCTATGCCTCTATAGTTTTCAACTGAACTTTTTTGACCGTTTTTGTATATTGGTATTAGGTGGGAAGTTTTCCAAAAAGAGGGAAACACTCCAAGAGACAGTGATTTGTTAAATATAATATATAAGGGCACAAGTAGTTGGTCTAAGCATCGCACCAATAACTTTGGGGGAATTAGGTCTGGTCCAGGTCCCTTGGTTGCATCTAAACCCTTTATTGCATTCGATATGTCTTCTATTGACAAGCTAAAGTTTTCAACCATATGTTGTGAATTCGGAGTGGGGGGAAAAACATCCAACTGAGTAGTTGGTGGACAAAATACATCCTTAAAATGATCCGCAAAGAGGTTACATATTTCTTGAGGGTTGGAAGAGATAATATTACCTTTATACATGGATGAAGGGTAACCGGCTGATTTTCGTTTCAGATTGACAAAGTCGAAAAATGTTTTGGGGTCTTGGACAATTTTCTCTCCAATTAAGTTTGTGTAAAACTTGTAAGCTTCTTGAGATTTGAAAGAGAACTCTTTTGATAGCTCATCGTATCTGAGCCTCATTTCTTCGGTAACATTTGCGGTAGTTTTGATGAGTTTGTAAATTCGGTTTCTCTGGTTTCTCAGGTATCTGAGATTTGAATTTAGCCAAGGTTCTGAAAGTTTGTTTTTTTTCTTTATTTTAGGCACATATCTTTCGATAGCTGTATAAATGTAATTATAAAAACTCGAGACAGCGCTATCTAAGTCTAAGTTCGATAGAGCACAACTCCAGTTAATACCATCTAGAAGAGATGTTATGCTTTCGTAATCAGCATTAAGAAAATCGTACACAATGGAGTTATTGAAGGAATGGGTAAAAGAGATATTTATATCAGATAACATTACTGTTAGGGCTGTATGGTGAACAGTGTTAGCAAACAAATTTTCTGCTTCGATGGTTGGAACAACCCTCACTTCGTCGTACGAGTTAGTAAAGATTAAATCCAACCACCTACTATTTTGGTTTTGTGTTGCAGAGACTTGCTGTAGATCATTGCTATAAAACATACTTATTAATGTAAAGTCTATGGAACTAGAGAGGTTTACAGGAAGAAGATAGTTGTCATTTTCATCAATGACAAATGATATATTTGGACGGTTGAAGTCACCAAAAATAACAATCCTATCATCTTCATTTAAGGTTTCCGTAAATGTAGTGATTGTTTCACATAGCTCATTGTATGATGCTTCGCTAGAGCTTGGGGGGATGTAAATGACACCAATGTACATAGAGAATTTTTTCCTATATAAACTCTTACTATACGGTGTTCAAAGAGTTTGTGAGTAGGGGTTTCTATAAGTTCACTTGAAAGAGAATTGTGGGTAGCAATTAGTACGCCACCTCGTGAGAGGCCTGTTGAGGAATAGTCGCGGTCATTTCGGTAGATAGTCCAATTGCAGTCCAGAATTTCTTCATTTTTAAAAGTTTCGTTTAACCAAGTTTCTGTAATTACCAGAATCTTGAAGTGACAAGATTTAGCGTCGATCAATAGTTTATTTAGTTTACCTCTCATACCACCACAGTTGTGATAAAAAATTTTAAGAGAATTAATTGAGTCGGCAGGTAGGCATGGATCCTTGGACATTACTTGAGGAATGTTGTTAGGTGACTTTGACTGGTTTTTAGCAAGAGGGGTAGTGTTAGGGTCAAAGTTAGGGGCAATAATACTGTTGGTGTTCCTTACGGGACTTTTGCAGAAAAGAGACATGTTTAGACCTAACGTGAGTGCCATAGGTGTCAAGGTCCGCATTGACTTGACTTATTGACACTCCAAGTTGCTCGTGAAAGCAATTAAACATATGACGCAAATCGTTCACATCGGTCGGCAGCCCTTCTTGTTGTATTAAAACTTTTAAATTAGTTTTGGTCTTACCCTCTATGCATGTAGAATCAGGGGCTTTATGCATATAGGCGAGATACAGACGGACGTTGTTATAGACGCTGTTCTCTCTAAGACGAGAAAGGGCATATCTGCTTTCAGTGTCTTGGAGGTATTAGAGGGTCTAAAAAGGTTTCAGGGTTACCAGGTTGATTGGAAGGGATGTTATGGAAAGGAGATGGGTCAGAAGTGCGGGGATGGATGGTTGGTGGGTTAGTTGATGATTTAGTGTCTACGGAGGGGGATGGAGACGGGTTGAGAGTATGGGAGTGAATGAAATTCAGATAGTTGGTAGATGTGTTTGTTGGGTTTTCTCTTGAGTCGGAGACGGGTGAAAGGTTGAAAGATACACGGCGACGTTGTGTGATAGGTTGTGTGGGAGCTGACTTTTGATATAAGTTTGCGGGAATTAGCTTACCGTTGTGCTTGTTGTTGCTGTAGTGAGTTGTGGTATTTTTAAAAGAATTGTCATTGTTGACCGATCTGGGCTTATGACTGATCTGTGAAGAGAAGGTGGGAAAAATATTGGTTTTAAGTTCCCAGTTGGGGACAGAACTGCGATGGGGTTTACGAGAATTAGGGTTGGAATTTAAGCTGGAGTTTGGAATACCATTAGAAATAATATTATTTGATTTTGTTTTAGGCTTATAACTATTGCTTATCTTATGAAAATAGTCCATGCCTTTTTCAATATAATAGGCATAATATTTATTATCAAAGTAAATACCGATTAACTTTAAAAACAATTTTTTTAATATTCGCCAAGCACGCTGCAAAGCCAAAACTAAAATGGAGAAATTTGTCTTTTGTGGTTTTAGTATCTTCAGTAAAAGCGTGAAAACCGTATTGAGGCTACAATAGCCATATTGGAGTTTCTCTACACGCAAGATTTAAAAGTTGGTTGCAGTAGCCACAATACTGAATGTATCACAACTGTAACCACAGATCTTATTTTCAAAAAACCGCTCAACATAATTTATGTTTTCTTATATGATTATTGCAGATTCAATTAGGGCTATGAGAGCTCTCATAAAGTGCTTGCAATAAACTTTCAGCTAAGGTGACTTTATTTCATATATAATAACTCTAGTATGGCTACTACAGCCTCATCTTTTTTATGGCAGCCGTGTACGAAATTCAATAATTCTCTGAGTGTATGCAAATATCCATGGAAGATATTTCATTTACCTGAAGCCAAGATAACGCTTCATGTATAACAGCGATTTCAGCTTGAAATACACTGCAATGGTCAGGGAACCTGAAGGCTAAATTAATGCTTAATGCTTCTGAATAGACTCCTCCACCTACTTTGCCATCTAGTTTTGATCCCTCAGTAAAGATCTCAATGACATTGTGAGGTGAACGGTTTCCTTGTTCCCAATCTTCTCGGGAGGGAATGGATACACCAAACTTCCGCTCAAAGGATAGTTTATGTGTATTGGCGTCGGAAGCGGGGGGAAAGGTGGCAGTTGCCCCCCCACTTTTTTAGCTAGATAAACAATTTAAAAGGAAAAGTTATTCAAAATATCAGTTTTTTTACAACGATAATATTTTTGTATTATATATTTTCCTCTTCTTTCTCTCTTCTTCATGTTTCATGTGAAGAAATTTTGGTGAACTTTTTTTGCATCACCATTTGTACTGCCCCCCATTTGTACTGCCCCCCCCAGATGAAATTCGCTTCCGACGCGATTGTTTTTGTGTGATGTAGTCAATGGACCTAGGTATGGAAGGGAGAAATTTTCTAATGCAAGAATGTCCTAGTGTAACTTCTTTCCACTGGGAGGTGGCTTCTAGGCGGATGGCTGTATTAGCGGCCATCTGTTTAGCTAGGATGTTAAGTGGTGTGAGATGGAGCATTGTGTCTAATGCGTCTGTCGGAGTGGTTCTTAGGGCTTCACTGATGCACAGTTCCGCTGATCTTTGAACTTTACCCCATTTGCTACCCACCGCCTTTTTGCAGGAGTACAGAGCAATATTCGCTTTTTTGGCTCTCTCTAGCAGATTGGGCTTTTAGTTTAGTTTCCTATCCAGTATAAGCACCAGGTATTTTGCTTGATCTGAGAAGCTAAGTCTTGTGTTTCCCAGTTTAGGAGGACTAATTAGAGGTAAATTGTGTTTTCTGGTGAAAACCACTAACTCAGTTTTGTTTGGGTTAACGCTAAGCCCATAGCTGATAGCCCAGTTGACTAGAGTATTTAGGCAATTTTGCCTAATATCTCGAAGGGTAGATATGTACTTTGCAGAGGTAACAATAGCAACGTCAGCGGCATAAGCTATCACCCTGCATCCCTCTAGTTCCAGTCTTACTAACAGTTCATTAACTGCTTATTCCAGAGTAGAGGCGAAAGAACCCCTCCCTTAGGGGTTCCCCTTGGTACAGATCTTAACGTGGATGCCGCACCAAATTTTGCACTTATAATCCTGCCAACTAGCATTTGATTTATCAGTGCTATCAGCACGGCATCCTTCTCAAGCTCCGTTAGCGCATTAGTGATAGCTTTTGCCTCGACGTTATTAAAGGCCCCTTTTAAAGTATCGTGACATCATACATTTTGTTTTCTTTTTTTATCAGGACGACAAAGAAACCATCTTTAATATCGTATAATATTTTTAACTGTATAACCTAAAGGGTGTCCCAACAAGAGCGCAATTTTTAAATTTTAAATAAAACAGATATTTAAAAAAAAAATCGTGAAACTTTATTATATCGTAAATGAGACTGAACAATATATCGTGCAGATGGCCGCCGCGGCTTTGCTGGCATACACGCGATCTTTTAATGAAATTTTCAATGACCGTTTTACATAAATGCTGCGGTATTTCATTAATGCAGCGTCCAATTTCCTCTTTTAAGGCTTGAGTCGTCGTCGGTTTATTTGTGTAAACCATCGACTTCAAAAAACCCCAAAGAAAAAAGACACAGTTTCGATAGTATCGTAAGTATAGACGTATAATTCCTTTTTATACAGTAATAGAGAAAAATTCTGGTTTTTTCATGTATATTCTTCAAAACTTTTTTAAAGTATTTCATCTTCTAAATAAAAATTATTCAAAAACAAATTTTTTGTTGTTGTCCTTCTTTAAACTTACCTGATCTAAAAAGCTCACAATTAAATTCATGTAAAAATTTGTTTTGTTTTATAAAAAGTTTTCGTTTGATATTTATGGTGATGAATTTGTTGTTCTTTTTCATTTGTTTTGTTGGTTAAAACTATGTGTAATACAAAGTTATGTTTAATTAATGGAAATAAATATGGGTAAATTTGAATTATTTATTTTTCCTGTAGTAAAGAGCATATACATATATGTATGTATTAGGGCGGGTCAAATTCTGGGTCATATTCTCAGCGAAATTCTTAAAATACATGTAATTTCAAGACTTTTTCTCCACTACAGCATATACAAATTCTGAAAAAAAGCTGTGCGGACTTTCGTAAATAGATTCATACACATACATTCATACATTCATATTTTATAATTGAGAACAAAATCTATTTACGAAAGTCCGCACAGCTTTTTTTCAGAATTTGTATATGCTGTAGTGGAGAAAAAGTCTTGAAATTACATGTATTTTATGAATTTCGCTGAGCCAGACCTCCAAAAAATTCGTCCATACAAATTGACCCGCCCTAGTATGTATATTTTAAAAGTAATTTAAAATTAAAATTTTAGTTAACAAAATAAATTTTTAATATGGAAAGAATATAATGCATAATAAAAATAGTTCGAATATATTAATAAAAAATAAATGTACAGCCTTACCAATAACCAATTTAATGTTCGACATTTTAATTACTATCCAGTTTTATGACAATTTTTGCATAGAATTTGATGTCAAAAGCCGGATACTTAAAAAAATGTCCAACATTAATTTGGTTATTGGTAAGGCTGGTAGTTTTTAAAGCACAACGCATGCTTGGTAACGCATGTGCAAATTTGCGTAGTAGTATACATATGTACATGCTGAAAATAAACATTCGTTCTATTCGTACTCATACCAACTCATGGCAGAATAACCAGGTAGGGCCGACTCGGAGAGGAATGAAGTAGAAAGCAGAGAAAAGCGAGCTAGTTGTCAAATACAGCTGTTCATGTCAAGTAAAAATTAAGAACATCTAAAAACATTTCAGCTAACTGAACCAACAATAATTAAACCAACAAATCTAAAACAACGACGCACAGAAAAGAGCAAGATCACAGCGGTTGAGCAGCGTTAGAGGGGATGAACCGAATCTTCCACAGGAAATAAACAGAACTTTGCTTACTATGTCCCGATTTTCCCTTGTCATTCAAGAAAATTCTCGAACTTGCGGCGAAAGCAATTATTGCTCCGAGAGCAATAATTCTCTTGCTCTGGTAGCAAGATCTCCTTGTCTCGCTTTTCACTCGGCAATAATTGCCTTTGCCGCAAGCAGTTTGTGGATTATTCGCTCGCATGAGGGGGCTTACGAAAGTCCCCATTAAACCCGAGTAGTCAACAAACTACTTGCGGCGAAAGCAATTATTGCTCATAGAATTGCCGAGTGAAAAACAGCCCTTTGCAGCTCATGCAGAACCAAAACAACAATATCAGCAGCTAGTAGCAACGTTGCCAGTTATGTTGGAAAAATTTCGTGGTAATTTTTAATTGCCCTTAGGAATTTTTGTCTGTGGGAATTCCTATTAATTTTTTTAATTCAGCGTGGTATTTTTTAAATGGCGTGGAAATTTAGCGGGATATTATTTAAATTTCCGTGGGAGTTTGGTAATATTCTTCTTAGATTTTTTTCTTTGTTTTTTTTTTTAATTATTTGTGCATATGGGACTTGTGGTATTTTTTAATGCGAATGAGATTTTTGTGGCAATTTTAAATGCATATAGAATTTGTGGTGGTATTTTTAAAACGCGTGGTATTTTTGTGGTTATTTTTAATGATCGTGAGATTTTTTTTTTGACATTTTTTTATTGCGGAAGAAACTTTTTTGTTTATCTTTACAATGGTATTTTTTGTTGTGTTTAATTTATGTTATTGTGAAAAAAGTAACTTTTGTCGGAATTGTTTTAAATTTTAACTGGCAACCTTGGCTAGTAGTAGTAAATTTTTTTGTAGCCGCATACTCTCTGGGTCTCTAACTACATGCATCTGTATTCTCTATTGCATTACAACCCTACAAGCCATGAATGTTACTGTGCCAGCTAAACGGTACTTAAAACGGCAACGTCTGATTTGTTGGTATGAAAACGACATGTTTTTGCACCTTTAAACCGTTCTCTATATTATTGTAAAGTCCTTTTTTATATTTATCAAGAATCGAATTGAAATTAATGTCATATTCGCTTGATGCGTCGTTTGTTCTTGTCTTTTTCCCTCTCTTTTTCACCCGTTCGCCAAAAAACTCTAAAATATGCATCGAATCCTGCATTGAAATCAAGTTTAAAATCGTTTATTGAGCTTTAGGTCAGGTTAGAACAATTAATTGCTCTAACTAGTTAATCAATTAGCTAACTAATTAATCAGCTAGTGATGTTTTTTTTTCTTTTCATATTGAAAATGTTGATGCTGTTGTTTCTTTGAAAAAAATTCGTTAGAGCAATAAATTGTTCTAACCTGACCTAAAGTGATGTGTATTTATATATGTGTTTTACATACATATTAATAAAAAACAACAACAACATCAAAAGCAGTACAACAACGAACGACGTGATTACGAACCAAACGAACACACAACAACAACAACAACAACAACCTTAAAAACATCATAAGCAGTTACTGCAGCTACGCAGCTAAGCAGCTTGTGCATTTCTCATACGAATTTATGAACTTTTCATCTTCTTAGATTTTGCTATTTTATTAGATATTCGTTTTATTCCCACTAAAACTGATATTTTGGCATTTTTTTTTTCTTTGTACGATGAATATTAAAGGCTGTAGGTATACCCCAAAGTGTCGAATATCGCTTTGAAAAAATTCGTGAAACTGACCCCCATACAAACCGCGCTGTAAGACGTAATTCTACGTCAAAAATTTAATGGTGTTAAATCGCACGATCTAGGCGGCCAATTCTGATCTCCAAAACGCGAAATAACACGACCGGGAAATGACTGATGCAGCAATTGAATTGTTTTTCTGGCTGTATGACATGTGCCGCCGTCTGTTGGAACCACATGCCCTCCACATTCATTTCTTCAATTCTAGGCAAGAAAAAACTGGTTATCATTTCACGATACCGAACAAAATTGACTGTTTGCGCTTGACCGGCCTCATTTTCATACAAAAAAGGTCCAATGATTCCTCCAGCCCAAAAACCACACCACACAGTGACACGTTGAGGATGCATTTGCTTCTCGTGAATCACTCGAGGATTTTCCTCACCCCAAATGCGACAATTGTGCCTTTTGACGAAGCCATCAAGATGGAAATGAGCCTCGTCACTGAAGATGATTTTAGCGGCAAAATCAGCATTTTCATGTTGTCTCTCCAATACCCAATTAACGAACTCCCTTCGCTGTCCTTCAGTTCCTGAGCTGGCTTCAGTTCCTGAGTCAATTGAACTTTGTATGTATGAAGATGCAAATCTTTCGTCAAAATTCGTTGCATAGTGGATTTGGAGACACCAATTTGCTGAGCTCGGTGTCGAATTGAGGTGAATGGAGTTTGAGCGACATCATCACGTACAGCTGCGACATTTTCGGTCGATCGACCTGGTCGAAGGCGCGTTGTTGTCTTTACATCACTAACAGACACAGTTTCGGCAAATTTATCCATTAATCTCTTTACAGTTGAATCTTTTGGAGCATTATTGTGACCCCAAATTGATCGCAATTTGCGAACTGTAGCCGCAAAACTTTCACCATTTTGGTAAAACAATTTCACAATGAGAATGCGTTGTTCATTCGTGTAGCGCTCCATTTTTACTAACCTCGTACCTTCTACTAGCAAACAATAACAATTGTTCAAATGTCAAACAATGACACTTCGAATGGCACCAAATTTAAAAATGGCGTTCTTGTTGCGACACCCTTTATAATCAGCTAACAAAAACTCCGTGTAGCGATGTCTTGTCGGCTCTTGTAGTCTAGTGCATAGGTCCCATATGTCCATGGTTCGATTCCGGGCTCGGGCATGGTTCTTTACACTTTCTTTGTTTTTTCCTACATTTAAGAATTATGAAACTAAATTGTGGAAAATGTGGAATTAAAGGACAGGAACACAACTACGGGCTGGAAATGCATGCTGAGATTAAGGCTTAACACTAGCCTCGGTTAAAAGCAAATTGAATGCTATTATACCAGCGAGCGCCTTAGTTACTAAACTGTCGCAAAATGACGAAACAAATAAATTGACTGTTTATTATCAGAATGTAGGTGGCGTACGCACTAAATCATCTAAGTTTTCTGTCGCTGTATCTAATTGCTGTTATGATGTTGTTGCCTTGACTGAGACCTGGTTACAGGGAGATATTTTTACTTCGGAGTTTTTTGACAACAAATATGAAGTTTTCCGTCGCGATCGATGTCTATTAACTACAGGCCTTACACGTGGTGGAGGGGTTTTGGTTGCTGTTCGCTCTGTCTATTCATGCCAAGAGATTCATCTAATACAAAGTACTGGGGTAATAGAGCAGATCTGTGTTAAGATTGATGTTCCAGTATCTTCTGGTGCTGGCGATAACTACAGGCGAATAAGTATTTACATTTTTGTTTCATACATTCCACCGAATTCAAATTGTGAAACTTATTCATTGTATTTTTTTAATATTCTTAAGATAGTCGAAAAGCTTAATGATAATGAATATCCATTGATATTAGGTGATTTCAAATTGGGTAACGTAAACTGGGTTTCCTCTGACAACTGGCCGGCACTATCACCAAGTAAGTTGAGTGCTGGTAGAAATGATTCAATTCTTTCACTTGGGATGTACCAAAAAAATGCAATAAGAAATGGTTTAAATAGATTGCTAGACCTAGTTTTTACTGACTTAGAGTTTAATACTGTATGTAGTGAAGCAGAATTCATATTATCCGACAATAGCGTTCACCATAAGGCTCTTCTAGTAAATTTTGATATTGTTGCCTTAAATAATCCCTTCTTGGGTGAACATATTTATGAATATGATTTTAATAAAGCTGATTATGCTGTAATATCGGATTTTTTATATAATGTAAACTGGTGCACAATCTTTGGTGATAGTCTCTTACAGAATCATATCTGTTAAATGAATATCATTAAGAAAACATTCACGAGATTTGTTCCATTAAAAAAGGTTCGTATAGCTACTAAACCAAGTTGGTATAATAGTCGCCTGGCTAACCTTAAAAATACTATGAACAAAAAAGACAAAAAGAGCAAGATTAACATAGCTTTAAAACAGGAATATGTTCTGGCACGTAAACAATATGAGACACTTAAAAAATTTTTGTATAGGAATCATTTGCTGGCCTTACAACAAAACAACAAAAAAAAAGTACGGGTCTCCCTAAAAATATGTTTTTCCAGGATAAGAAATCTGACAAGTTTCAAGAAATAAGCGAACATTTTGCACTCTATTTTCAGTACAATTTCAAGTGCTATGACCAATCAATTAATGATGTTGCGTCTGAGTTTAATGTTATTCCTATACAGATCTTGGTTCCTTAACCTTATCTGAAGAAGAGGTATATCGAGAATTAATTAGCTTAGATTCGAAGAAGAAATGTGGCCCTGACAATATTCCTCCAATCTATCTAAAATATTGTGCTATGGCACTTTTTCAACCTCTAACCTTTCATTTTAACGAATCCCTTAAAAAGGAAGAATTTTTAAATGTATGGAAAATGTCCGAGCTAACTCAAATTTTTAAATCGGGGTCGAGGCAAAACATTGCAAACTATCGACCTATATCCAAATTACCACTCATTCCAAAATTATTTGAATCTCTGTTAAAAAAGAAAATATATTCTTGCATCAAAGGCGCAGTATCGGAGTGTCAACATGGTTTTGTGTCTGGCAGATCTACCTCAACAAATCTTGCGCTATTTACTCACTTTATACAATAGCAAGCGAAATGGAGAGAGGTCAACAAGTAGATGTAGTTTTTACAGATTTTGCGAAAGCATTCAATAGAGTCCAGCACTCAGTTTTCATAAGGAAACTTGGTAAACTGGGTTTCCACTCCTTCTTGCTAAGGTGGCTAGAGAATTACCTGTTCGGTCGTAGACAAGCGGTTAGGATTGGTAAATACCGCTCTAAATATATTGATAATTTTTCTGGTGTGCCCCAAGGCAGTCATCTTGGTCCGCTTTTGTTTGTCTTATTTATTAACGACCTTCCAAACTATGTCCAGTTTTCGAGATGTCTCATGTATGCTGATGACGTGAAGTTATTTAAAATTCTTAATTCTTCAGTAGACTATCAATTTATTCAACAGGATTTGGATGGCTTGCAGAAGTGGTGTGATGTCAATAAGTTATATTTTAATGTTACTAAATGTAGTGTAATGTCATTTACCATGAAACAGCAAATAATTGTAGGCAACTATACTTTGTGCTCAGATATAATCTTAAGAGTTGAAATTAAAATGGATTTGGGAGTAATTTTTGACAAAAAACTTACTTTTGGTAAGCATTATGATGCTGTTATTTCCAAAGCTAATGCAATGATGGGTTTCATCATGCGCAACACTAAGGAGTTCTCAGATCCCTTTACTCTAAAGTCAATTTTCTTCTCTTTGGTTAGATCAAGTTTGGAGTATTGTTGTGTTGTCTGGGACCCTCGATATATTTGGGTCCCGATCGATATATTTGAATTGAAAATATTCAGAGACGTTTTACTCGGCTAGTGTTTAGAAAACTTCAGTGGAAGTTTATGCCGACTTATGACTCCCGTTGAGCGCTTTTAGGCTTGATAACCTTAGAGTTTAGAAGAAAGTATTTTTTGGCTATATTTGCTCGTGATATATTCATGAATCACTTAGATTGTGCACCATTGATTGCTTTATTTGGTATATATGCGCCCGAAAGGAATTTTAGGCGCAAACAGTTTTTTCAAATTCCATATCGCAGGACAAATTATGGTAGACATTTTAATGCAATCTGTAGCAATATTGATATAACCCAAACTAGGGTCTCTTTTAAAAATTGTATTATGTTAAGCTAATATTATATTGTTAAATTCTTGTTTAATTTTAAGATAATTTTTAGTAACTGTAGAACAAACTTGTTTATAGTTGAATAATAAATAAATAAATTGTTGTTCAATGTTGTTTCGCCTAATCAATAATTCACGTATGGTTCCAATCAATTCCTCTAAATAATCTATCTCTTTCCTTTTAGGTCAAAGACCAAACCCTGTTTGTGTAAGGCTTATGCCTTGGTTCTTTGATCTTTTTTTTAAAAAAGATAAGCAGAATCTCTGCGACCTGATGACGTCATAAGTTTTTTAGTTTTTTTCAAGAGGACACGTACTTTTTCTTATGGCGTTTTCTTTTCTCGAAAAAATGCTACATTTTTTCTGCCCTTTTTGAGAATTCTGCCCTCTTGAGAAAAAATGTGATCTCTGATATTGAATCGTGTTCTTTTCTCGGAAATGTTGACCTCAAAATTAAAAAAAATGCAGAATTCTTTTTCCCCTGTTGCTTTCTATTTTGCATCCTGCGCTAACGGCGTTTATGAAACATTTTTATTTTCTATACATATAGCTCTTTAAGAGCTACAACTCAAACAACTTATTTTTCAGGAAGAGCAAAAAACAGTTTTTTTCTTCAAGGAATTCCATACAAAAAAAAAAGAGACAAAACGATTTTTTTTTTAACTAAAGACTAAGATTATGTGTACAAAATTTAAATAGCCGATGTATAATTTGATCACTACAAATAGTCTTACACGAAAAAGTATATATGTAAACATTTTGAGTTGTGACTCTTTTGAAGAGGGTGTGCGTATGTTGTGCCACTTTCAAACTAAAATTAGCGTTTCCTTCGGTGGCTAGAAATGTTCCATTGGCAGATAAGATAAATTTCCAGAAATTTTATCCAAATCAGACACCAATAAATTAAGGCTCATTGCGATTTAATCTCATTACATTGGTATAAAGGGCGAAAATGAGGTGTTTCGTCATTAAAATTTGTATTAAAATTCTGTAAACGGATTAAATAATTCTATACTTTAAATCAATAGCAGATTCAAATACCTTTAACGTGTCATCGGTGAGAAAAATCGGATGAAAACTACCAGGGTTGTTATATTTTACTTAAAAAATTATATTTTCATTCTTGTTGTAATAAAAAAATCGTAAAAATCCAAATTTAAAAAAATTGCAATGGAATGTTGCTAAACAATTTTCTGAAACAACACTTACTACATATACAAAAAATTGTGCCAATGGTTTGAATAACTTGGTCGTTATGGAATTTTTTATTAGAAGTGTACCCTTTTAAAAATGTCGAGTTTGAGTACTTTTACGAAAAAAATTCTCAAAAATCCAAAAATGCAAAAAAATTCCCAATAACAACAATAATACTTAAAGCATAGTCTTGAGCTATTTTGTGCACAAAAATTAAAAAAACCAAAATCCTTAGAAAAAAGTTATAGCTGGTGAAACTTGATATTTTTTTCAAAAATCCGCAAAGTGCCTGTTGCTGGCATTTTGAACACAAAAAAAAAATCAGAAAAATCAGAAAAACGTTATATCTCATTTGGAATGAGATTTTTCAAAATATTAAAACAATGCAAAACCAAGGAATTCAATTTGTATTGTTTTATTTATTTTATGTGTATTTATTTTGTTTCTTACGTGCCCAAGAAAATTAATCATTCGATCAATCTATCATTTTCGCGTGCACAACTTATCACCAACAACAACACAATCTGAATCGACGTTAACCAAATTTGTCAATACCCACCAAAAACAACCCTCACACTCATATAAACATGTGCGCAGTAGTTGCTGTTGATGTTTGTTTCGTTCAACGCGTTGTTGTTGTTGAATGTTTTTGTTGTAATTGAATAAAAAAACGCAATTTCCTTGAAAAATTACAAAAAACAACACAAAAAGAACAAATTCAGTTGCGAGAAACCTGCGCCAGCCTGGTTTCTCGCAACAACCTGATCTGATCTGAACTGACCTGCCTGCTTCCACTCTGCACACTTCGAGCAGGTTTATATAAAATCGTATGAAGCGAGTTTTCTCGCACTGGGACAAGTAAGCAAACCTGCCTGCCTGCCTGCCTGCTTCAGCGTTTACTCTGTCCGCAGACTTACCGAGTAATGATTTCATGCAAAGCCGTGACCCGCTTGTCACATCCAGGGTTGCCACTTGAAAAAAAATTTAGTTACCAAAATTTGATCAAAAAGTTACCAAAATTATATATTAATAAACTATACGTTTTTTTAAAGTAAGAAAATCAATGAAATTATAATTTTTGTTAATAGAAAACATTTATTCAACATTAAAATACTTAAATTAATAAACAGAAATAGTGGTAAATAAGCTTAGTTAATATTAATAAGTATTACATTTTCCTTGTTAAAAATTTCTTATTCTTAATAACTAAAACTAAAAAAATAAGTAAAATTCATAAACTCATATATTTATAAAAATGAGACGTATATCTTTCTTATTTAAATTAAATAAAATATATAAAAACATATTTAGAAAAAGTATAGCTTTTGTCATGTTTAAAGTTTATTTATTATATTAATATAATAATCACAAGTTAGTAGTAAATTCAGGTAAACATAACTTTTTGTCACAAAACAAAAAATTATAATTTAATAGAATTATAAAAATGAGATCCTTATCTTTTTTTATTTTAAATAAGTAGGAACTAAAAAAATATACCTGCATTCACTGGCAATGAATATCAATTTTAAAAAAGTAAATGAATAAACACAAAGATATGGCATTTAATACTTTAAAAAAATTATCGGTTTCCTCAAGTTTAAATTTTAATAACTTTTTAATAACAAAAAATCAGAAACTACACAGGTCGTTTATTATGTAGGATACCAATCCTAACTTCGGGCATTGATTTTAAACATAAGGTAACTTTTTCACCATCACCTCAAGTTAAGCAGTTACTAAAAAATATGATATGCAGTTCTTTTTCCAATAACTGCTCCTTGGCACAATCTATTGCATAGTATTTAAAGTTTTTGCTGATATCTTTTTACGTTATAGAAAAAAATTTGGTAATAGAAACGAAAATTTTATTAAATTTATTCAAAGCAATTTTAAGCGACTGGAAAACCCTAATTTTTTAGTTAGCTACTTTAGAAATTTTTCCTATAAATTTTTCATGTAATCAATTTTCGTTATTTCAAAATATATCTGGAATTATCCGCAATATTTGCAAAGGGAAAATGTATGCTTAAACTTCAAAGACAAAAGATATTTTTTTATGATTCAGACAATTTACGGTAGCAATTATGTTTATCATATAAAAGTTTTAAAATTTATGATTTTTAAAGGCCATTATCTTCAAAACAAAATATGAAAATAAATTTGTTTACAAAAATGGTTAGACCTAATCAGCCCTTTTATGAGTAACATTTCACGTGGAATCGAAAAAGAGAGTTTTCATTTTTAAGGTAAACCTCAAGAACATTCAGGAAACTTAACAAGAAAAAAAACATTCAGAAAAAAATAACTTAAATGCTCAAAACTCCCCTTTCCGATTCCGCGTGAAAAATTATCTATAATAGGGCTGAATATTTCCTAATCAAAGCTGTCAAATACGATCGAAATCGACTGATGCAATTTTAAGATATTATTCTGTTAGAACAACAGGTTTTTACATTTTTGCCTATAACTCCTAAACTAGAGCTAATGGCGAAGAAAAAAAATCTCTATTTTAAATCTAAAAGTCTTCTTCAGGTGACCACACATAATGAGGCTTGTCTCTCATTTCGCAGAGTTCCTTTGAAATCATTATGCTATTTATTGTATTAAAACTCAACTTGTTTCTTAGTTTCGTTTTTATAAGAGAATTCTGTGTTGACGTTAAATTTCAAGATTGAAATATTTTGACATTTTCTATTGACATGATTCGCAATATTTTCAGATAATGCGTTCGGAAAACTTAGAGAAATGTTCAATACAAAACATAAAGGTTATGCTGAACTAAAAAATGCTTTATGTAATTTCAAATCCAGTTTTTTATATAAACCTTGCAAACAAACTGATTATTTTGAGTTTTTTGGAAAAACGAAAGCGAAAAAGTTACCAAAACTATAAAAAAAATTACCAAATCACCAAGTCAAAAATTTTCTACCAAATTTGGTAATTAATTGCCAAACTGGCAACCCTGGTCACATCTTCGTTCTAAAAGGTTCTCGCCCCTCGGGCAGTGACGCACAGTACTTTGAGCCCATACAAAAATGAGGAATAAATACAAGGAGTTGTTCGATCTTTACGAAATTTGGCATGTTTATTATTTTTTGGCTGCTGATTTCAAAAATTGAATCAGATTTTGTGAACATCAAGTATTTACGCCATAAATGAGGTATAAAATTAAAAAAACTGAAATTTCCCTATTTTCAATTAAATATTAAAATTATAAAAACTTTTTAAAAAAAAAAATAAAAATATATTTTTGAAAACTTTAAGGTCTTAACTTGTTAAAACTGAAAATTTTATGGCAATATCTTTTTACTTTATCTTTTTTTTAAAAAAAGATATGCTTATAGTTTGACATGCACTTTTTTCACGAAAATGTTACTTTTCATGTAAAAAAAAATATGTTTTTGGAAAAAAAATATATTTTTTGTAATTCTAAATTCACTTTGTATTATTAAATTAAATATTTTTTGTTTAATTGATTAAAAGAATAAAAATTAAAAACAAAATAAAAAAATTTATGCCAAAAAATAGGTATTTAAGTAATTATAATAAAGTATAATTTTTGTTTGTATCGACTGTGACCTGAACTGCCATCCATACCCCATTTGCAAATAAGAGTCATTTTATCTGTTGCATCTTTACAGAGCTCTAATACACTTTTAGCTGTAAACCGCAAAAGTGGTTGTAAGCGAACTTCTGCAGTACTTTCCGAAGCTTCAATAGATGGTACTAATCGTTTCTTAAAATTTTGTATCGCATACAAACTCGGAAATAAATTTTTATGATAGACGTTGACAGTGTTGCGCAGAATATTATATTTTTCTTCCGAGAGATCCAAATCTAAGTACAGTAAGGCGCCTCAAAAAAAAAATTGGTCCGGGTCACCTCCTGAAAACAAACTTTGGTTTATTTTATGATGATTCCCAAAATATTGCAACTCTAGCTTTAGCCGTTCGTGAGCTGGAATGGTTTGAAATAACCTCTAACTATTGAAATAACTACCTTCGGTCAAAAAAATTGTCACAAATAGTGTAAATCGATGAAATACATAGTTTTGTTTTTTTATTTTTTTTTTTAAATCTGCCCACACACTTAGTTATTGAGTTATTTGCAGTGATTTTTTCAATTTTTTTTAATGCAGTTTTTATAAAAATATATATAACTTCCCCATTTATAGCCTGATTTACCATTCCGTGGTATCATTGGAAAGGTACTGAATGCTGCTTTTCATTTCTGTCGTTAATTAACCCTTATAAGCACTTTTATAAAAATGCATTTTATTTTATTTTTATTTTTTTGTGATGGCCTTTGCCTCAATTCCTGAATTTGTTCAAATATAAGAGAAATAAAATTAAATCATGTAGATAAAGAATGCATTTTTTAAATGGACTTTGGAATAAAGTATAGGAAAATACTTTATTGTACTTAGACAAAAGAGCTAAGAGTAAATTTTACCACAGTTCTTATAAGTAGTCACTCATGACTTTTACATGACTTTTAGGTTTGACAATGAGTTATATTATATTATATAAATGTGAGTTTTTGAATTGTGATCGCTTAATTGTTCAAGTTATTCATAAAAAAAAATGCTTTTCGTTTCTCGCGAGTTAAATAAAAATCAATTGCCAACAAAAAGTGATGTAATAAAACATTTATTATTTTTGCGCGAAAAAAATAATAATCGGTCTTACGGGCTATCTAATTATCATCAAAACATGCTATATGATTTAAGCAAAATTTGGAAAAGAGCAGAAATTCCGGTTATATCGAAGACTGCGATCCGCAAAAAACTTCAAAATTTAGCGCTTTTATATCGGGATATCACAAAAAATCCATCGCATTACAATGCAAGCGAGTGGGCCGAACTATTTTCAATTTCTGTTTGCAAATGTGCTCTAAAATTAGAGTGTCTTGTAGTTGCCCAGGTGAAAAACAAACGCCATTGCATGTTTGGAATTTTTACCTTGATCAGTCGAGCCGAAGGTTGCTCACGCTAGATGACGTTGAAAACCACATCCCATGTGATTCTATTACGGACTTCGAAAGCGAAAGTGAAAACGAAAGTATTGCAACAGCCACTTTTGTACCACAACTAAGAGAAATGGATGTGGATGATCCATATTCATCATCGTCTGAGGAAGATCTTAAAGATCTTGGACCAAGCGTACAAAGTTTTTCCTTACCAACATTCAGTGCTGCGTTGGACCGTGCCAGTGTATCCAATCGCTTTGGGGCTCTGCTCGCAACAACATTGCTAAAAGACTTAGACATTCCAGGCATAATTATTGATCAGCACAAAATCCAAAGGGAGCGAACTAAAGCTAGGGCGAAATCACTAAGAGACATAAAAAACAATGAAATACTAAAAGGCATTTCTTTTGATGGAAAAAGGGAACGCACTTTGAAACAAGTTACTGTGAATGGCAAACCACGCAACGTTAAAATGATGGAGGAGCATATAACTCTGGTAAGCGAACCCAGCTCAAACTACATTGGTTACTTAACTCCCGTAGACGGAAGCGGTGCTGGTATCGCAAACGATATTGTCAATTACTTGAAAGCTGAAAAGTTTTCACTAGAGCACGTGGTCGCTGTAAACTGCGACGGAACCAGCACCAACACAGGCAAATTTAATGGAGCGATTTGTAACCTAGAACGACAATTTCAGCGCCCTTTGCAGTGGCTAATATGCCTCTTTCATTTTAACGAGTTGCCATTCACTGCGTTACTCAAAGAAATGTTAGGAAAAGCTAATGGGCCGCAAAACTGGCCAGGAATAATTGGGCATACATTACAGGGCTGCGAAGATGTGCCGGTAAATTGTATTCAATTATTTTGTTGTTTTTTTTTTAACTGTTAATTTCAATAAAATATTAACTTTAGATTGCTCATAACTTTGATCCAATTGCGATGGGCTGTATGCCCACAAATATTGATGACTGGGTTTTGCGAGCTGATCAAAAATATCTTTATGATATGGTACGAGCAGTTGATGCTGGGGCGTGCGATGAACATTTGGCCAGCATTAAACCTGGCCCGCTCAATCTTTCACGCTGGTTGACAACATCATCAAGAATTTTGCGGCTATATGTTACGAAGCCTGTGGCTTGCGAAAAGTTAAAGCAGCTAGCATTTTTTGTTGTGAGGGTCTACGCACCATTTTGGTTTTTAATAAAAAGCCAACCAAAAGCCATTCATGGCAGCCGCCACTTGTTTAAATACATTGAGTGGACGCGCGAATTACCGGCAGATATGCAATTTATTGTACAACGCTCTGTTCAAATTAATGGATTTTTTGCTCACCCAGAAAATATTTTACTGGCAATGGTTACAGATGAGAGCAAGGCGACACGAAAGGAAGCCTACGATATTATTTTACAATCGCGTGCTCATGACACACAAGGAATTCGCCAATTTAATGTCCCCAAGATACAATTCAATTGTGATTCCTATAAAAATATGATAGATTGGAATGAATTAAGAGCTAATACAGAACTGCCATGCATCCAGTTCTATACTCAACAATACTTATTAGAACTACACGACTCCAATGAAATTGTAAAAATTCCTGGTAATGAAAAGTTTTTAAAATAATTGTTATGCTTTTCTTAACAAACAATTTTCAGAATTTCCATGTCATTCACAAAATACGGAACGTTTTGTACATGTGGTAAGACAATCCTGCGTTTCGGTAATTGATAAGAACAGACCTGCACATATTGCAAACAAGATTCAATCGCGCTAGCGTTACTGTTAAATTGAATCACGAAAAGATTTGGAATAAAAAAAAAATTATTTCTTTGATAAAACTCTAAATTGTTTTTTTTTTATCTTTTAATTAGCGACTTAATAAATAACCACAAATTTTTTATCATGTTGATAAAAAATGCATTTTTATAAAAGTGCTTATAAGGGTTAATTAACGACAGAAATGAAAAGCAGCATTCAGTACCTTTCCAATGATACCACGGAATGGTAAATCAGGCTATAAATGGGGAAGTTATATATATTTTTATAAAAACTGCATTAAAAAAAATTGAAAAAATCACTGCAAATAACTCAATAACTAAGTGTGTGGGCAGATTTAAAAAAAAATAAAAAACAAAACTATGTATTTCATCGATTTACACTATTTGTGACAATTTTTTTGACCGAAGGTAGTGTGGTATAAATAGTATTAATCAAAAACGCGATTTTTAGAGGTTATTTCAAACCATTCCAGCTCACGAACGGCTAAAGCTAGAGTTGCAATATTTTGGGAATCATCATAAAATAAACCAAAGTTTGTTTTCAGGAGGTGACCCGGACAATTTTTTTTTCTTCCATACAAGTTGAGGCGCCTTAAAGTACAGTGACAAAGCCATTTGTACTGATAGACAATTTTGACTGTTAATATTCGAACCATGATTATTTTTTCTTGAAGCAAGTTCTGATGCATATTGTAATTCGTCTTCAGAATAATCAGATAAGAAGTGAGCCACTTTCCTTTTTTTCATTTGTTCTGATAACAAATGGAACTCCTTTTCAGGCCTTCCGCGACTTGTGCTTGGTTGCTGAAATGTAGACTTTATTTTTAACTGCGCTAATATTAAATTTTATTTTTATTTGCGTACATTATTTGGATCAGAAATAACAATTGCTTCGGCACTTAACTAATTGGAATACTGTTTAATAAGCTTGCTTTTACTATATCCGCACTGCTTCCACTTCGTTTCCAATTGCAATATAAAAAACTTAATATTTTCATCAATTATTTCTTCACTGTATGGGATTTTACAAATTTTATCTTTAACAAATGACTTCAAAAACAAATATTTATTTCGTGGACCGGCAGAAATCCAACAATTAAATAAATCGTTATTAGTAATTATTATTGGCATTTTAAATTAAAAATCTTTGTAATGTTTTCGCTGGGAAAAATACGGTAAAAACAAATATGTTGGCATTAGTAAGCATGAGAATGCCCTACATTTTAACATAAATAGTCATTATTTATTTTTAACCTGTATATAATAGCAGCATTTTAAAAAACAATTACAAAAGAATTCATACTCCAATTACTTTTACTTTTACTTTTACTTTTACAACTTTTACAATAGATTTTCATACTCCAATTACTTTTACAAACATAATAAGTTAAAATCACTATTTAAAGAACCTCTTAAAAAAACAATTTTCTGCAAACTGATACGTCTTACTTTTGAGCGTAGAGTACAATTCATACAGATTACTTTAAAAATGATCTAAGTCTTAATTTTTTAAAAGTAAACATTTAATGATTTAATAGAAATAAACATACTAGTTCTTTACCTAATGAAAACGATTATTAAAAAAAATGGACTTCATTTGGACGTCATTTTCGAAATTAGTCACCAATAAATATGTTTGTTTACATTTCAAAGGAGTAAACTCCTCACTACATGCTACGTTTATTAGAGGAAAATATGATTTTTTGACCATTTTTCAAAATACGATAACTCTAAAATACGGATAAAAAAGGTTAATATGTTTTGGAATTTTGAAAGAAAAATACATAAATAACAATATATTTGAAAATAAAAGAGATGTTTTTCGTTGTTTTTTTTAATTTGCTCTCAAATATTGGAAATTTTTGGAAAATATTTACAAAAAAATTTATTTTTTGGCGTATTTTAATTTTTTTACTTACTGCTAAATTTTAAAAATATTAAAATTTATGTATTTATACAGTATTTATCTTGAAGAAAAATCAAAAATAAAAAGAATTGGGCCAAAATTGCAATTTTGGCAATTTTTTCTTTGTAAGATGTGCAAATTACTAATTTCCATTATTTAAAAGAAAATATGATTTTTAGACTATTCTTCAAAACGCGATAACTCCGAAGGGCGGACGCAGGCGTATATCAAATTTTAGAATTTGAAAGATAGATATGTATATTAAAATATATTAAAAAATTAAAGAGATGTTTTTTGATGTTTTTTTTTTATTTTTCTCTCAAAAATTGCACATTTTTGAAAAATATTTAAAAAATAATTTTATTTTTGGACAATTTTCATATTTTTAGTTTTAGCTTAATTTAAAATATATTAAAATTGATTTATTTTAACAATATTAGTCTTGAAATAAAATCAAAAAACAAAAGAAGCGGGCAAAAATTGCGTTTACAGCAATTTTTTCTTTGCAGGATGTCCAAAATCAAATATTTCACAACAATCAAAATGCATAAAAATGGTTGACTTTAAGGAGCTGTAGAGTCTACAAAAATTGTTCAATTGGCAAAAAAATTTGGATTCTTCTTAGTGGAAGTATTTCCAAAAAAACGGTACCAATATTGTTAGGATCTGCCACAACAAAAATCTTGATTTATTCCTATGAGACAAAGTACTGTGTGACGTCATAAATTTGTTTGTCTATTTTTGTGAGCAAAGCATAGAACCTTTGCTGGTATATTTTAATTTGTACCCTAACAGCATACTCTGTGAGTAATAATTCCATGCAACGTTTTTTTATTTTTGTTGCATAAGCGTCTCAAATAAACGATTGTGCAATGAAAATGTTGTAATTTTTTTTTTTTAAATATTTCAAGTCAAAAAAGTTTAAAAATCTATTGTTTTATTTTTAGGAAAAATATTTTTGTAAAGCATTTTTCACAAATTAAAGTGCTCGTCAAATTTTGTAAAGTGAATAAGTAATGGTAAGTAAGATATCGACTGTTTATTTATCATGTTCGACTTATTATATCGATTATATTATTTAGTACATAGCTACTAAAAAATGTAGCCTACTTAAGGCTGGTTTATATTTATTAGTAACAAATATATTCATTGTTTATGTATGTATGTTTATTGAAATACAGAATTGTTTTCTATTGTATTCTGCAATAAGTACAGTTCTTCCTTACGATTTAAGCTGAGTCAGGTTTGCTTATTTTCCCCCTTTTTCAAAATATATTAATGTTAATATATATATTTGTTAAATATTTATGTCTAGATGTTGTTAATAATTGCAAAAAGAAAAAATTCATAGTTAGCTGAAAACTCTGTTAATCGCAATGAAATACAATACATTTTCTTCTGTTTCACAGCGTTTTGTGCTGACGATAGCTTTCAGTTGTTTTTCTTTCTTTTTTAGTTGTTGTGATTTGTGATCATGTTGTTACTTTAGCAAACTTATACTAACAACTAGTTTAAGTATGATGTTATTCCGATATATTTTCCCATCGAGTCTTATTTAGAATATAAATAGTATTGTGTCAAACTGGATTCATCACTGCTGCATTGCAACAGTTTTGTTCGTTTGTTTATTAAGGTTGTAATCAATGGGTCTTGATCGTCATCTATTCGACTGACAAATAAGTAAGTATGACCGACTCTGTCAGTCTGTTACTTTATCCATCCGTCAGTATATCGATGTTTTTGCTCGTTAAACTAAAGTGATTAAGTCGTTCAGATTGTTTATTGAAATGGGATATCATTGCCTTACCCCTCTTTCACCCCGGATTATAAACCTCTTTATCCAGACACCCTGCTCCTCCTACCACAATGATTTTGTATTGTTGACAAATTTATGAAAGCTTAATAAAAATATAATCTATATTAAGAAATACTATGCTTGCCTCGTAATATTTTTATAGGCGCGATTTAATTTGTTTTTACGCCGGTCTAGAAATTTCATGCAGGGGCGCATTTTTTGCTTTCAGGCAATATTTGATACCCACCCGAAGCATTTCAACTATCTGCTGAGCTGATGTTTCAAGTGTGGTTTTAAAAACTGTTTGAAAAATATATGTTGAGGATAAAAATATTCTGATAGACATACTTTACGCAGAGCAATAAATTTCTTGTATTGAGAAATTATTTTGCTTCGCTCAAGAATATGTCAAAGTAATCCTTATCAATTTGAATAAAGCATTTTTAGTAGTATTTATTTCTTATATTCACTATTATTAAAAAATTTGTTAAATTCAGAAAAATTGATGAATTTTGATCAAGTAGCTTTTACAAAATTTCCATTTTTGCATTCGAGATTTTATGTTTCAGCGTTATTTGGATGTTCAAAGTTTAAATACATACGTATATGGCTTTTTATAACAGTAAAAGTATGATATAACAATAGCCCATATGGCTGAAGGATAACACAGAAAACAGTTATTCTTTTGCCTGGAACTTGCCTGTAGTCATTTTCATATACTTGTCCTGCCCTAAGGGGAAATCTTTTCGAATTCAAACTTTAAGCATTTTATTTATTAATACATACATATCAGCAGGGCTCGGATTTTGATGACCTAAAAAACTGCAAAAATTTACCTAAAAATAATGACAAAAATTACCTAAAAACTGCAGAAAATGACCTAAAAAACGCAAACAATTACCTTAAAAATAAAAACATAAAACATAAACAAAAATAAACAAAATGTTGTTGTTTTTTTGGAAAGATTCGTTAGAACAATTAATTGTTCTAACTTTAACCTTAAGCTTTATAAACGATTTTAAACTATCAAACAAGTAGAATTTGTATTTAAAATCAAGTATGATTTAAACTATCAAACATTTAGAATTTGTCTTTAAATCATATAAAATCAACATAGTAAAAATAATTTTAAATTACTATTCACATTAATTCTTGTTCAAATTTAATAGTTAAATTTTTATGATTTTTTTTTTAATTTTCCAAAATCGTCAAACCATACCAGTCTTAAAAGTTGTGGAATTAGTAGTTGTCTGCTGTAAAAAAATTGAAGAAAATCAGAATATGCAATCACTTAAGAAAATGCAATCTAAATTTTAAAAATCGAAAATTACGTATTAATACACTTTAAATAATTTTTTAGAATTTTTTTTCGAAAAATAAATTGAAAAACTAAACTTTTATGTTAAATGATAATTTTCATTTAAATGGGTTTTGAAAAAGTTGCGGGCAAAAAACCACAAAAAGAGCTGTTTATTTGAAAATTCGATATCTTTGGAACGGATGATCAAAAAAATTCCAAAATTTAGGAGGGAGTGTTTTTCGATGAGTACTCAAAGATATCAAAAAAATAGCGGAAATCAAAAATAAAAATTTTTAAAACCGTCCGATTTGGCGTTTAATGCCCCATATATATTATTAAATTGGAAATCTTAATATTATAATTTTTTTTCTATTTTGTATTATTATCATAACTATATTAATTTCTCCATGAATATAAAACCTTTCAAGTCGACCTTTAAATCAGTTTTTTTATAAACTAAACGCTCCGGCTTTAAAGGTTTTATATTCATGGAGAAAGTGAAATATTTATGATAATAATAAAATAAAATAAAAAAATTGTAATAATAAGATTTCCAATTTAATCTAATATACAAAAACTAATATTTGTTTGTTTGTTGGTTTGTTCGTATGTTATGCGCTGCCAAACCGCTCATCCAAATTTGCCACACCCCCTTTTACCGCCCACAAATCAATAAAAATGCTATATTTAAGACAGTTTTTGTCGTATTAAACTAAAATTTGGTATTTAAGTTCGTATGATAGCTATCGGTTACTATACTTAAAATGGGCGTGGTTCCGTGATGGGCGTGATAGCAAAGCCTACTTTTAAGAAAAGATAAACAGACTTCGAAATTACTGGTACGATCGAGCTGAATTTTTGGCAGTGGATTTTTTTCGAGTACGAGATGGTTTAAGATAAAATTGCCACACCCCTTTTACCGCCCACATATATATAAAAAATTCACGATATCAAATTGCTTTGGAGTTATGGATCGAACAACCTCGAAATTCGATATTCAACCACAATTAACACATGTCGTTCCACTGATGTTCCACTGATGACATTTTATGGGAGTTAAACAAGGAGGAGTGGAACCTCCGATACAACCAAGACTTGCGATATCGAAAAGTTTTGGAGTTACAGGTCACACAGCATCGAAATTCAGTATTCGACTTTAATTTATGCATGCAGTTTCATAAATAACATTTTATGGGCGTTGGAACAGGAGGACTGGTATCTCCCATATAACCCAGATTTGTGCTATCGAATAGCTTTGAAGTTATAGGTCGCACAGCATCGAAATCATTGGCGTCGGAAGCGGGGGGGGGCAAGGTGGGCAGTTGCCCCCCACTTTTTTAGCTAGATAAACAATTTAACAGGAAAAGTTATTAAAAATATCAGTTTTTTTACAACGATAATATTTTTGTATTATATATTTTCCTCTTCTTTCTCTCTTCTTCATGTTTCATGTGAAGAAATTTTGGTGAACTTTTTTTGCACCACCATTTGTACTGCCCCCCCATTTGTACTGCCCCCCAGATGAAATTCGCTTCCGACGCGATTGATCGAAATTCAAAAATCGACCTTAATTTACACATGCAGTTATACCGAAAACATTTTATGGCGTTGGACAAGTACAACCCAAACATGCAAAATCGAATAGCTTTACAGTTATGCGTAACACAGCGTCAGAATTCAGTATTCGACCTCAATTCATACATGAAGTTTCATTAATAACATTTTATGGGCGTAGAAAAAGGAGGACTGGCATACAACCCATACAACCCAGATTTGTGCTATCAAATAGCTTTGGAATTATAGGTCGCACAGCGTCGGAATATAGTATTCGATCCGAATTTACACATGTACTTTCATTGGTAACATTTTTTGGGCGTTGAACAAGGGAGAGTGACACCTCCCATACAACCCAAATTTGCGATATCGAATAGCTTCTGAGTTATTTGTCGCACAGCGTCGGAACTCAGTATTTGAACTAAATGTACACATGCCATTTTATTGATTAAATTTTATGGGCGTTTGCCAAAGGACCTCTTATTTTACCCAAATTTGCGATATCGAATTGCTTTGCAGTTATAGGTCACACATCGTCGGAATTCCGTATCCTACCTTAATTTACACATTCAATTTCATTGATCACATATAATGGGCGTTGGTCAAGGGGGCGTTGCACCTCCCATACAACCCAAATTTGGGATATCTAGCAGCTTTGGATTTATAGGTTGCACAGCATCGAAATTCCGTATTCGACCTCAATTTACACATGCAAGGGAGCGTGGCAGCAACGCGCCGGGTTTCAGCTAGTAATATATATAAACAAATTATTAAATTTGAACAAGAATTAATGTGAAAAGTAATTTAAAATTATTTGTTACTTTGTAGTGGTTTTGAAGTTGTTCTTTTTTTTTTTTTTTTAATAGTTTTTATTAAGATAACAGATATATGTTGACTTTATATGATTTAAATACAAATTCTAAATGTTTGATAGTTTTAATCATACTTGATTTTAAATACAAATTCTAGTTGTTTAATAGTTAAAAATCGTTTATTGAGCTTAAGGTCAAAGTTAGAACAATTAATTTGTTCTAACGAATCTTTCCAAAGAAACAACAACAACAACAAAGTTTTTTCAATATGAAAAGAAAAAATCACAAGCTGTCTGATTGCAATTTCTGCCTGGCTAAGGGCGTCATCAGAAATCTTTGTGATACCCGTGCAAGCGCGCACTAACGCACTGCACCGCCGGGGCGATGAGATTTGAAGTGTCAATTTCTCAGTTTTTTTTTCAATTTCATAATTTCACATTTGTTGTTGTATTTCTGTTTTACTTTAGTCTCTATGCTTATGTTATTATATGTAGTCCAACAGCCTGCTGGACAACAGATATAGATATTACATATTTTTTTACACTCATAAATTTTGACGGTTGATTAACAAATTGGCATTAAAAATTTCCAAAATGTTTTTTAACTTTATCTTAAAAATGAATATCCCCTTTTCTGATTCCCTGGGAAAAATCATTCAGCTGATCAGGGCTGATTAAGTTATTGCTTTTTTCTTAATTTCAATTGCTCTTTTCTAAATTTCATTAAGAATTTCTAAATTTAAATTGATCTATTAGGATTTTCAGTTTATCCTTTTTTTAATTTTAATTGATGTATTCTAAATTTAATTTGTGCATCTGCATTTCAATTTTCTTTCTGATTTTTAAATGGAATTCTAAATGTGAATTGATCTATTCTGAATTTTAATAAGGAAAATAACTTTTGTTTGGCCGCCAAAAATTTTAAAGACTTTTAGAAAACGTCGAGAAAAATGTTTGCCTTAAAAATTCTCAACTTTTTTTACTAACATGTTTTTAAATTTAGACCTTTCAATTACTGATACAAAAGCTTTATAGAAAATATAGGAGCTTATAGGTTGATTGATTGATTGCCTTATTGCAATAGTAGTTAGTACATTAAGGGCCAATTTTTCAGTGCGAGTTTAAGCTCTAGTCAAATTAAACTGAGGTTAACTCATCAAAATTGGACGTTTAAGCTCGGTTTAGGCAAAAAAGAAACACATTATATGATAACTTAAGTCAGTTTAACTTCAACGAATGCTAAAATATCTAGTTAAACCGAGTTTAAATGTCCAATTTTGAGGAGTTAACCTTAGTTTAATTTGACTAGAGTTTAAACTTGTACTGAATAATTGGCCCTAAGAATAATTTCTTTTATAGTACAGTATATAATTAGAAATTAGTGGCATACTGTCTTAAAAACTAAGAATTAATTGATGTTCATTAAATTACTAAGATAACTATTTCCAGTAGTGGTATTTGGATAACATCTCCGCTCAAGCCTTGGCTTTTTTGAAATGTTATCACTTCATATTTGTATATGTACATTAGGGTGGGTTGATTTTTTTTTAAATCGTATAGCAAAAACGTAAGCTACGTAAAATTCTAAGAAAATTCTCCGAAGAAACCATGTATCTAAAATAAAATCCAAATCCGCGCCTCTTGACTTGAAAATTTATAGCCCTCTTTTCTACAAACAAAATTTTTTTACATTAAAAAAATATTCACCCAAGTAAAAAAGTTTGTATATAATTTTATATTTAATACTAGCTGAAACCCGGCGCGTTGCTGCCACTCTCCCTATTCAAACGCCCATAAAATGTTATCAGTTAAACAGCATGTCTAAATTGAGGTCAAATACTGAATTCTGAGACTGTGCGACCTATATCCACAAAGCTATTCGATATAACAAAATTGGGTTGTATAGGAAGTGCCACTCTCTCTTCATCACCGCTAATAGAATGTAATCAATTAAACTGGATGTCTACATGGAGGTCGAATACCGAATTCCAAAACTGTGCGACATATAACTCCAAAACTATTCGATAGCACAAATTTTGATTGTATGGGAGGTGCCACTCTCCTTTTCCCTACGCCCATAAAATTTTAGCAATGAAACTGCATGAGTACATTGAGGTCGAATAATTAATTTTGAGGCTGAGTTACCTATAACTCCAAATCTATTCGATATCGCAAATTTGGGTTAAATTGGAGGTGTCACGCCCCCCCGACAAACTCTAAAAAATTTTATCAGTAAATCTGCAAGCGTAAATTTTGGTCGAATACTGAGTTCCGACGCTGTGCGACCTTGAACTACAAAGCTATTCGATATCACAAATTTTCGTTGTATGGGAGGTGCCACTCCCCCTTGATCAACGCTCATAAAATGTAATCAATGAAACTGCATGTGTACATTGAGGTCCAATACTGAATTCCAAAGCTGTGAGACCTATAACCCCAATGCTATTTGATATCTCTAATTTGGGTTAAATAGGAGGTTTCACGCCCCCTTGTCGTACGCCCATAAAATGTAATTAATGAAACTGCATGTATAAATTGGGGCCGAATACTGAATTCTGACGCTGATATTCAATATCGCAAATTTACGTTAAATGGGAGGTGCCACGCCCCTCTTACCAATGAACATAGATTGAATCAATGCAACTGCATGTGTATATTGAGGTCGAATACTGAATTTCGGCGTTGTACGACTTATAACTCTAAAACTATTTGATAGCACAAAGTTGGGTTGTATGGGAAGTGCCACTCCCCTTTGCCCTACGACGACAAAATGTAAGTATTGAAAATGCATGTATAAATTTAGGTCGAATACCGAATTCTTACGCTGTCAACCTATAACTTCAAAGCAATACGATATCGCAAATTTGGGTTGTAAGGGAGATGTCACGCCTCCCTGTCCAACGCCCATAAAATAAAACCATTGAAACTGCATGTGTAAATTGAGGTCAAAAACTGAATTCCAAAGATGAATTCCTATAACTTCAAAGCTATTCGATATCACAAATTTGGGTTGTATCGGAGGTGCCCCTCCCCCTTGTCCACTCCCATAAAATTTCATCACAGAAACGGTACGTCTAAATTGTGGTCGAATACCGAATTTCTAAGCTGTGCGACCCATAACTCTAACTAAAGCTATTCGATAACAAAAATTTTTTATTTATATGTGGGAGGTAAAAGGGGGTGTGGCATTGCCCCTTAAACCATCTCGTACTCAAAGCAAAGCGTACTTACAAAATTTGAGCTCAATCGGACCAATGGTTTCGAAGTATTTTGATATTTTCTTTAAAGTAGGCGTAGATGAATTGTGACCACGCCCATTTTTTCAAAGTTAATTATAGTTATCATACGAACTTATTTACCAAATTTTAATTTCATACGACCAAAATCGTCTTAAATACAGCATTTTTATTGATTTGTGGGCGACAAAAGGGGGTGTGGTACAAAACCTGCAAAGATACACACATGCAATTTCTTATGTGCACCCTCCACACAGACCCCAATCACCCCTGAAAATTTCATTGAAATCGGGCAAGCCGTCTAGGAGGAGTATGCGAACAGGAAGTTTTGCCACTTAATTTTATATATATAGATATCAAAACAGTGGGCGCAAAAGTGGGCGTGGTCAATTTTTCTTTCAGTAAACACTTAAATTGGATTACTACGAACATTTGAAAAAAAATTATCCAAATCGGTCCAGCCGTTTTCCTATTTTAGATAAATTGAAAAAAGTGGGCGCAAAAGTGGGCGTGGTCAATTTTTCTTTCCGACAAAACTTAAATTGGATTACTATGAACATTAAAAAAAAAAATTATCCAAATCGGTCCAGCCGTTTTCCGATTTTAGATAAATCAAAAAAAGTGGGCACAAAGTGGGCGTGGTCAATTTTTCTTTCCGTAAAAACCTAAGTTGGACTATTACGAACATTTTAAAAAAAAATTATCCAAATCGGTTCAGCCGTTCTCAACTGATGCAATTACCAACGAACGACATTTGATTTTTATTTATATAGATTTTTATAAGGAACATAGATAAACAATTCTTATTTTATAATGCAAATAAAAACAAACAAAAGAAGTGCTTACACTCAAACAATATTTCAGTAATTTTTCAGTAATTTCTCTTACCATAAACAAATTTTGTGTCATTAAAATAAATAAGGTCTTTAATTCATACAAAGAAGCAATTATAGAATACAAAGAAAACTTTACTTATTGGTTATATGTTAATTTTGTTAAGTCTTTTTTACTCTCCATTCTAGGTACTTTGGCATGACTTTCTATAGTTACTGCCAGGACATCATCTCTATTCTTTTCTGTGACACGTCGGGAAACATTGGAATTAGAGATCAAATAAACTGGATTAGAGGTCATGTTTTTTTCTGTTTTAAGAAGTATATTTTGCGTATTTTATTACAAAAAAAATTTTTTTAATTATTCTTTGTTTTACGCAAAACGTTTTACCTACGTGTTTTAACTATTTTTCATATAGAACGCAAATCAGAGGAGATGCAAATTGGGTCTCAACTGCTTTTTTGATAATTCAATATTTTGATAAGTCTCAAAACAAAACCTGTATTGCATTAACCATAATATAATAAAACATAATATATTTGAAAAAAAAAATTTTTTTTTAGCAAAAGAAGAGGAAAAAACTTCAAGTCGAGAGGCGCGGATTAGGGTTTGATTTTAGAACTATGGTTTCTTGGGAGAATTTTCTTAGAATTTTATGTAGATTACGTTTTTGCTATACGATATTTCTTTTTTTTTTTCATTCATACAAATCAACCCGCCCTAATGTACATGGCATGTTTATTATAATTTTAAGAATCTTTTTACTGCGGCTTACCCATATTTATTATTTTTATTAATTGAGTTGTATTTAATTTAAGTCACGGTTTGTTTTAAATTTTATTATTATTGTAAGAATACTTTATCATTGTTTAATATTGTATGCTTTTATTGTGTTTTTTTTTATTGTAAAATACTTAAATGCCGCAATATCATCAGAACCAATGTGAGCTGAATATTAATTTTGGGTAATGAATGTAATATTGCGGGTTTTTGGCGAAATTTAACACTAACGTGTAGTGACTTTGTTAAATTTCAAAACAGATGACAAAAACAGTAAAATAATTGTTGCGCTTAGCTGGAAAAATTTTTGCAAATAAATGCTATGTCATATGAAAGGTAGCCAGATGTGCAATTTTTAATTGATTTCATTTTTACAACAACAACAATTTTTGAGTCATTTTTTGAGTAAAAAGTCAATATTGTGGACCTTTTTTGATATAATCATAAAACATATATTCACTGACTTAACGGTACAGTTCAACCTATTTTTGTGAAGTGATTTTATTGAACTTTTGAACAAAAAAAATTTGAATGAAATTTATTAATGGACTGCGGAGATATTTGCATCGAAAAACTAAACTTTGATTTTCATGTCATTTTTTTCTCATTCTTACAGCCCGAACAGAACCAAAAGTCGTAACGACTTGTGATGTCGAACACACAACAGAACACATGCAGTTAACGAAGCCATCCAAAATGAAATCGCTGAGCAAGAGTCGTAGCGACTTATCGCTAGAGTAAAATTGAATAGAATCTATTCTATTTTTTCTCTAACGACCGACGATTTCCTCTCTGAGTACAATTAGTGCTGCCATATTTTGCAAACAATTCTGTATGTTCAAAGACAATTTCATAGTTTTTGCTATGTTCTCACGTTTTTTGTTTTGTTTCTGTTTCACTTACACAACAACAAAAACATGGCTGCTAACAAAACTATGCTATATAAAAGCAACCCTGCATCGTCAGTCGCAATCGCTTTCATTCTGGACGGGTTCTGTGTGTCTGGCGACCAGAGAGGATCGCCGGTCATAACGACTTTTGATTCTGTTCGGGCTCTTAGGTGATGTTTTATGAAAAAGTCGTTGTACTGAAAATTACTACAATTTTGAATATTTGTGAGTGTTTTTGATGTCTTTGGACATCACACATAAAAGGAAATAAAGGAAATTTTTTAAAAATAAATACACAAAAAACTCCGATCGTAAAAAGTATTATAATAACAAAATTACCGTTATTTGAAAAATTTCGGAGGGGCGTGGCAAAAACTAAGTATGTAACATTTTAAGTAGGGATAAACTTAATATATGTACCTAGTTTAAGCGAAATCCGTTAAGCCGTTTAGATTTGTATAAAGGCCAAACAAACAAACAAACAGAAAATTAGTTTTATTACTATAGATGATAACAATTGTTCCCATTCTTGTAACGAATTTTCATACCCTAGTGTCAATATTATTCGAGTTGCAGTATTTTTCTTATATTGCCACACCCTTTGTCCAATAACGCCTACTTTTTTAAATGGGCACCTCAGCCCATCTCCGTTCAATGTCTCTATCTGTTGACAAAAAATTGCGGCAATTGAGCAAGTACTTTAGGAGTTATCGATGTACACACATACAAAAAAAACTTTCGAGTTACATTTTCTTTTCGAAATCTAAAAATTCATAGGAAACGGAACAAAGTTTTTCCCAACTCTAACTACATACATTACCTGTTATATAGCCCGATTAAATCCAATTCTGGTATCGAAAACATGTTTAAAGAATATTTAAACTAACAGAGAGAAAACGAAAACCAACAAAATATTGAAATCAAACACGTATTCTAATAAACTAAATGACGACATAAATTTACTGAACCGAATTGCCAAAAATTGTTGTTAACTCAAAAGCTACTACAACACAACAACAACAACATCAACGAAAAAAAGCTGCAAACAGTAACTCAGGAATTGCGTACACAATTCAAGGCCAACAAACTCGAGCGGTTAATTACCTTCAATTGTTAATCCTCTTTGGGGCCTGAAAAAAAGAGGTACTGATATATACCACATTTGCCCATTCTAACTAGTTAAACGACAAGCAAGATTATTTAAAAAGAAAAAAAAATCAAGTTGACAACCTGGACAAAAATAAACCCAGAATAAAAATTAATACGTATAAAAACTAAAGACTTGAAAAAGATACGCCCGCATGTAAGCAAAAGCAATAACAAAAGGAACACGTTGTACTTACTATATGGCAATTGGAACAGCTACAAATACAACAATTAATGAATTCAATTAACGCCACTAAAGTACGCTACGCATATTTTACGCAGATAAATTGTCGTCGCGCAATAAGCTGTAAAACTATTTTAAATTAAAATATTTAAAACTTGTTTCTTCGCCACTGTCATAACAAACTAAAAAAAACGATTGCTCAAAAATGTAAACCTAACAAATTCTAGATACTTTTAGGTACAATAAAACTCAGTTTTGTTAAAATGATAAGAATGTTATTGGGGGTTGGAATTAGTTTTAAAGGTTTTCTAAGAGATGGCGTAACTATCAATAGATCGCATCGGGCATACCTGTGACTATATTCATTTCAAAGCACATTGTCTAAGCTTCATTTTTCAGTATGTGTCATTCCACTGAAGTGTAAACAACATATATTTTTTTCTCTGTGAACATGTCGACTTTCGTTCCAACAAAACGCAATTTGCGGGAAGGTTTACTTTTGTGCTTCAATTTGAAGAAAAAAGCGGTTGAAGCACAACGCACGCTTACTGAGGCTTACGGGGACTATGCTCCATCGATTTCTACTTGTGAGTACTGGTTCCGTCGGTTTAAAAGTGGTGATTTTGATACGGAAGACAAAGAGCGTCCGGGCCAGCCGAAAAAGTTTGAAGATGAGGAATTGGAGGCTTTGCTCGATGAAGACCCGTGTCAAACCCTTCAAGAATTGTCAGAATCATTGGGAGTCGACTTATCAACGGTCGGCAAACGCTTGAAGGCCATGGGAATGATTCAAAAGCAAGGAAATTGGGTGCCGTACCAGTTGAAGCCGAGAGACGTTGAACGGCGATTTTGCATGTGCGAACAACTGCTTCAACGGCATGAAAGGAAGAGTTTTTTGTATTGTATTGTCACTGGCGATGAAAAGTGGATCCATTACGATAATCCTAAGCGAAAAAAATCGTGGGGACCACCCGGCCATGCATCAACATCGAGGGCCAAGCCGAATATTCATGGCGCCAAGCTTATGCTGTGTATTTGGTGGGATCAGAAGGGTGTCGTGTACTATGAGCTGCTAAAACCTAACGAAACCATCACTGGGGAACGCTACCAACAACAATTGATGCAATTGAGCCGAGCATTAAAGGTTAAACGGCCGGAATATGCCAAAAGACACGACAAAGTGGTTTTTCAACATGACAACGCACGGCCACATGTTGCAAGAACCGTCAAGGAAACGTTGGAGGCGCTGAATTGGGATGTGCTACCCCACCCGCCTTATAGCCCAGACATAGCCCCTTCCGACTACCACCTATTCAGATCGATGACGCATGGCTTGGCTGAGCAGCGCTTCACTTCTTACGAGGATACCAAAAAATGGGTCGATTCGTGGATTGCCTCAAAAGACGAATCGTTCTTCCGGCGCGGAATCCATATGCTGCCAGAAAGATGGGAAAATGTTGTAGCTAACGATGGACAATACTTTGAATAATATACATTGTACCGTTGTTTCTAAATAAATGCTCAAAAACCGAAAAAAAACCTTTAAAATTAATTCCAACCCCCAATACTTGTTGGAAATTGAATTTTTTATTTTTGTATTGTAAATGTAGCTACTTTTTAATTTGAACTCAACATTTGCACTTCAAACTGCTTAGTTTACCATTAAAACTAAAAGGTGTATCTAATAGATACAAGTAACATGTCATACATTTTTAACGATGTTCAACATTGTCTGGTGTATCTGCTCAGTGAACGTGCTCATGTATAAATTAATGACATTAATGAGTTTCTTTTGGAATAGCAACTTTATGCGCTGCAAATTAAACTCACTTAAGAAACAAAAAAAGCTAAAAAGAAGGGAGCGTTCAAAATATTTTATAAATGGATAGAGCTACTCACAACGAACATGCAACATTTTGAATACTCGACAGCTGAAGCTTTCACACAGCTTCTAAAGAGCTTGCAATCGAAAGTTCACAATTGATGGGGTGAAAAATGTTATAGAAGTTGATGGTAGGTCTTTCAGAAATGAAGTTTAAATTTTTGAATTAAACCCGAATCACCCTGAGTAATTTTTTTTCAATTTTCAGAATGACCTGTTAACGCAAATAGGAAATGGTTTTAACTAAAATAAGCATATTTTAAGTGTTTGTGTTTGCGTTGCCAGTTGGCAACGATAGGGTGTTTCGGGTTAAAATGGAAGAAGCCCGTATATATGCTCTTATCGTTTATGCTCTTATCGAAACGTTTGAATGTTGAAGCCGTGCAAACATTTATTTTTCTAAGCCAGATGGGAAAAAACCATGGCTTGTATCATTTCGCTTATCGCAACTTTATAGAAGTACTGCCGGAACTGTTGATAGAGTCTGAAGCTGTTGTCGCCATTAATTGTATATCTATATCTTTATCTGTATCTATGTCGTTATCTATATCTTTATCTATCTTTACCTACATATATCTTATCTATATCCATATCTATATCTATATCTATATCTATATATATATCTATATCTATATCTATATCTATATCTATATCTATATCTATATCTATATCTATATCTATATCTATATCTATATCTATATCTATATCTATATCTATATCTATATCTATATCTATATCTATATCTATATCTATATCTATATCTATATCTATATCTATATCTATATCTATATCTATATCTATATCTATATCTATATCTATATCTATATCTATATCTATATCTATATCTATATCTATATCTATATCTATATCTACAGTGTTGGCCAAAGAATTAGCACACGCAGCATGTATTTTAAAAAGACTTGTTAATGTTTATTTATTAATTGTTTTATTTTAAGTTTATTATTACAGAAAAATAAAAAAATTTAATGTTCTTAAAAATAAACAGTTAATTTAAGTTCAGAAGTTATTTTTAAATGTTTTTCTATTTATGTATATATAAGGCTAAATTTTTTTGTGGCCATAGAATTAGCACATTTTGAAACAAAAGCTTTCACCTGAGTTTTAATATATTTTTATATTAATATTTAGTAGGGAATCCCTTTTGGCGTATAACTGCTTCTAACCTGCGAGGCAAACTTTCAACCAAAATTTGGCAACGGCCCAGGAGAATGGAATTCCAACTTTCTTGTATGGCATTCCAAAGTTCACCCAAATTTCGTGGTTTTTTCGGTTGTACAGCTTTCTCCACATCGTTCCAAAGATTCTCAATAGGATTGAGATCAGGACTTTGTACAGGCCACGGCAAAACATTGATTTGCTGATCACTAAGAAACTGCTTAACAAGCCGTGAAGTGTGCTTAGGATCGTTGTCATGCATGAATGACCATCTTAATGGTAAATTTTCCTCTGCAAACGGTTCCATGTGCCGCTCTAAAATCTGTTTATATAAATGCTGATCCATTTTAGTATCTATCTTTACAATTGGTCCTACGCCATGCCATGAAAACGCAGCCCAGACCATAACATTCCCTCCACCGTGTTTAATTGTTTTCATTGTATACCTCGGATTAAGCTGCTGTTTTGGTGGACGCCACACATGCCGCTTTCCATCAGACCCAAATCGGTTGAATTTGGACTCATCACTCCACAATATATTTTTCCAAAATGATAATGGTTTGTTTCCAAACGTTTTGGCAAAATTTAACCTAGCTTTAATATTTTTTTTTGAAACTAATGGTTTATGCTGCGCTACGTATCCTATCAATTGAGCCTCATTAAGTCTTCTACGGATGGTCCTGCTGCTAACTGCAATTTTGTGATGCTGATTGACTTTTTTCTGGATATCTGCGGATGTAATAAAGGGATTTTTCTTCGCTTCCATCGATATTAATCTGTCTTCAGCAGCACTTGTTTTTCTTGGAGGAGCCTTTCTTTTAATAGATGTGGTGGTTTTATGTTTCCGATAATGTTGGATTGCATTGTAAACAATTTTTCTAGAGCGTCCTATATCGTTTGCGATTTCATTTATAGTTTTTCCATTATTTTTCATATTTATTATAATTTTTCTTAGCTCTGCAGTGCATGACGACTTTCGACCCATCTAATTAATTTTTTTCATTAATTCTTTATTTTAAATAAAGTAATAAAACATCAACAAACCGTGTTTCGATAAAAACTTTATTGAATTTGCTTAAAATCAATTTATAAGACTATATTAAGCAACATGTGCTAATTCAATGACCAGCTAACTTGAATGATTGCTCCGATCTTTTGTTAAGAAAAAAATAATCACGTGACTTGTAACGGTTCTTTTCCATGAAATGCAAGAGTAAGAACACGTAGTTTAAAAAATAACAACAAAATTTTGCTGCATTGAATCTAGTGATATTAATATTGTGGCAGAGTAACCGATTCCATATTGTGCTAATTCTTTGTCCAGCACTGTATATCTATATCTATATCTATATCTATATCTATATATATATCTATATCTATATCTATATCTATATCTATATCTATATCTATATCTATATCTATATCTATATCTATATCTATATCTATATCTATATCTATATCTATATCTATATCTATATCTATATCTATATCTATATCTATATCTATATCTATATCTATATCTATATCTATATCTATATCTATATCTATATCTATATCTATATCTATATCTATATCTATATCTATATCTATATCTATATCTATATCTATATCTATATCTATATCTATATCTATATCTATATCTATATCTATATCTATATCTATATCTATATCTATATCTATATCTATATCTATATCTATATCTATATCTATATCTATATCTATATCTATATCTATATCTATATCTATATCTATATCTATATCTATATCTATATCTATATCTATATCTATATCTATATCTATATCTATATCTATATCTATATCTATATCTATATCTATATCTATATCTATATCTATATCTATGTCGTTATCTATATCTATATCTATATCTATATCTATATCTATATCTATATCTATATCTATATCTATATCTATATCTATATCTATATCTGTATCTATATCTATATCTATATCTATATCTACATCTATATCTACATCTATATCTATATCTATATCTATATCTATATCTATATCTATATCTATATCTATATCTATATCTTTATCTATATCTATATCTATATCTATATCTTTTTTTTTTTTTTTTTGGACGTAGTGATAGCGCGCTATCATCTAGTGGCCCCACGATACTCCACCAGCTCCACCCCGGAACCGCGTCAGCATTTCATCAGGACGGGGGTTTGATTTCGTAAGATTCCTACGTCCTCCTTAAGCAAGGAGGTTCGGAACTACTGAAGTTTCTCTCCTTTAATATTTTTTTTATGTGTCTTTCACACAAAGTCCATGCATGTTCAGATTTTAGCATTTCGTTCAACAGATTCTCTTCAGTTAATGTAACACCTAGCATATCATTTAAAGCTCGTCTCTCCTCCAACCACTTTTCACATTCGAAAAGTATGTGCTTTGCATCTTCTTCTAGCGCTGCTCATGAATCACAGCTGCTTATTTCTTTAAGTTTAAATCTATGCAGGTATTTGTTAAAACTACCATGGTTTGTCATAGCCTGAGTCAGAAAATATCCCATGTTTCCATGTCGTCTTTCCAGCCAGACTTTTATATTGGGGATAAGGCTATATGTCCAGCTCCCGTTCATGTTTTGATTCCAACGTTCTTGCCATTTAGTCACTACATTGTCCCTGGCATTAATTTTTATTTCTGAAATTTTTTTCTTTCGCTCTTGTGTATTAGTGTTCGCCCAACTTATAAGTTTAGTTTGGGTATATATTTCTTCTCTTTCCAGTATTAATAAGTCTATTGGTGGCAGACCTGCAAGCACTAATGCCGCACTTGTGGACACTGTACGGTACGCTGATATAATACGGAGAGCACTAACTCTCTGTGCTTTCTGGAGTTCCCTCATATTATTCTTCAGATTCAGTGCCCTGACAAAGGTTGGAGCAGCATAAAGAAGCTGGGAGTGTACTACGCTGTTTATTAATTTTCTCATCTGCGGCCTTGGGCCACCACAGTTTGGCATTATTCTGGCCAATGATGCTGCCGTTCGCAAAGCTTTGTCACGAATATTTACTACGTGCTGTCCAAAGCTAAGTTTGTCATCTAATTGCACACCCAAATAGCATAAGCTTCGTTTAAAGGGTATCTCTCTATCTTGTAGACGTATTTTCGGTATTTTGAAGACCCTACGATCTGTCACTAGAATTGCTTCCGTTTTTGGAACTGCAAGTTTCAAACCGTTTCTTCGCAGCCATCTGTTACAACGACATAAGCTATCGTTTACCACTATCTCGATTAATTCGGCAGTTCGCTGGTTTACTACCAGAGCAATATCATCAGCGTAACCTATTAGTTTTGCACCTTCTTGTAATTCCAAATTCAGTAGACCATCGTACATTATATTCCACAGGAATGGTCCTAATACTGAGCCCTGAGGTACACCTGCTGTTATTTTGTGCTCTTTTATACCATTTTCCGTCTCATAGATTAAAATTCTGTTATCCAGATAGTCTGATACTATGTTAAAGAGATAGTTATCTAAACGTCGGTTTCTGAAAGCTTGTAGTACTACTTTCCACTTTACTGTGTTAAAAGCATTTTTAACATCTAGTGTTATTATTGAGCAGTATTCTCCTGTTGTTTTGGCCTGTATAGCTTTATTGCATACTGCGCTAATGGCATCAACTGTACTCTTCCCTTTGCGGAAGCCATGTTGCATAGGGGATAGTCCGCCAAGGTCATCTATGCGCTCTTCCAAACGTTTTAGCATTACGTACTCTAATAATTTTCCTAGTGAATCCAACATACAGAGTGGTCTATAGGAACTAGGCTCATTTAATGGTTTATTTCCCTTTCGTAACAAAACTAACTTTTGTATTTTCCATTTAGCTGGAAAGATTCCGTTTATTAGACATGAATTGAAGACTTCAAGTAAAAGATCTGGCCATATCTCACATACTACTTTTATGACCTCATTTGGTATACCATCTGGTCCTGGGCTCTTACCTATTTTTAGTTTACTACATGCATGTGTAATGTCATCTACGTTCAGAGGGATGAAACCTTCGACTTGATAATTTGGTTCTCTTTTTAGCCCATCTTCATCGAATGGAAATAGTGTTTCTACTATTGTTGTTGCCCACACTGGTTCTTTAATGCCGGGTATAGGTTTAATGCTACCAAGCTTTTTCATCACAATTTTGTACGGTTTGCCCCATGGGTCGGAATCTATTTCGTTACATAGCTCTGTCCAGCATCTTTTCTTACTCTCTTTTATGGCTGTTCTTAAGGTTTTACGTGCCGTTTTATACTCAACCGTTAAGAGCTGGTTATCATAGTTTCGTGTTGACGCTCGACGTGCTGCAAGGCATTTCGCCCTCAACTCACGTATTTTAGCATTCCACCAGTATACTGGGCGCTTGTTATTGTATTTTTGAGCTCTTGGCATTGCGACATTACACGCTTTTGTGAGTATCTTCGTCAGCGACTCTGCGGCATTTTCTACATTTATATTTTCGGATTGGTTATCCATATTTCTATCCTTAGCCCGAGTAATATAATCGGACAATTTTTTGTCATCAAGTTTTCTGACGTTCCATCTTGGGAAATTTGCATCTTCTACACTCATATTTGGACGTTCATCTATATTAAATGAGATATACTGGTGGTCACTTAAGGTGAGATCTTCCAGCACTATCCAATTCATGTTTTCATTGTAGAGGTTTGTCGTTCCAAAGGTGATGTCGATAATACTACCACCTGTACCTCTCCGAAAGGTAAGTTTGTCTCCGATATTAAATATCGTAAGACCAAGGCTAGCAACCATTTCACACACTGTAGTACCCTTTTTATCAATTTTTTTGGAGTTCCATTCTGTAGATTTACTATTGAAGTCTCCTCCAATGATCACTTTATATTTTGAGGACCTGATAGAAACATCAAGTATGTTAAGGGCTTCTGCAAACAAATTAAAGTCTATATTTGGTGAAAAGTAGCAACTATATACCCTAATTTTGCCCACTGTGACATATACGAAGCCAGCGTTGCTTTCATTAACTTCGCTTATTATTAATCTTCTGTTTCTTACCATGATGGCTGCGCAATGGTTTTTGTCTTCGTACCAAACTTGAGATGGTGGGTTTCTGTACGGTTCGCTTATTAAAAGTATGTCTGCATTAATCTCTGTCGCCTTCTGTATCATCAGGTCTTGCGCTTCTCTACCCCGTCCTAGATTGATCTGTAGAAATTTCGTGATCATTTTCTTGCTTTATTTCTTATGTTGATTGCACACGCTGTACTACCAATATAATGCTGAGAATTTATTGAGCCACTTTGATGGCATAGTATGCATCTCGTTTCCGCTTTGCATTCTTTAGCTTTGTGTCCCGGATTACAGCATTTTCTGCATAGATTGCTTCTATCTGTCCCTTTACACTGGCTCGAAATATGACCCTGTTCTAGGCACCTGAAGCATTTCCGAACTCTAATCTTACTCCTCAGCCTACACATAACCCATCCTACTCTGACTTGCCTCGTACGGAGTAGTGGAGCTGCTAAGTGCTCAGGTAGTTGAACGAGCGCTTGTTTGGTTCCTCCAAACGATGTTCTAAAATTTAATATTTTGAACGTTGTGGGTTCTTCTACTTTTGTTGCCTTCATAAGAGCATTAACAAGTTCATCTTTATCTGTTGACTCATCCATGTCTCTGATATCAAGAATATGATTTTTGGTAACCGCTCTAATCATGACATCTTCACCAAGCGTGTTACCTATAGCGTTTCTGAGCTTTTCGGCTTGGCCTTCGCCTTTTTTTAGTTGAACGAGTAAGTCTCCAGCTTTTGTCCTTCTGATACCCCTTATCTCCACACCGATATCAGTGGGATTTACTTGTTGCTTCATCTTTTTTATAACATCTGCGTATGACTCAGACGTGTTGGATTTAATTGTTATTGCCTCTCCTTGGATTCGCATTTCACGGCGTTTGTTACTTTGATTATCTTTTTTCTTCCTTACTTTTCGGTGGCTCACTAGCTCCCAATCATTTGCCACAGCCGGAGTCTCTGGAATATTTATTTCAGCCTGGGTCTGCAGTGCTTTGACTGTTGCAGGTGTTTTCGGCACTTTTCGTTTCCTCTCTTGGGCAGGAGAAATAGGGTCAACTTGAGTGGCTTTAGATAGCACTTGCTTACGCTCGTCGCATGACAAAACTGGGTTACTACCTATCGCTTCCCTGTACTCTTTTAGTTGCTGGTACAGTGCGAAAGCACAGTTAAGATTATCGCGTAACGTCTTGTGTATATTCTTTGCGCCGGAGACAATGCCATTTGCTGCGCTAAGTTTATTGCCTAACTCAATAAACGCTTTTTCTTCTGAAATTCTGAGCTGACTTTGATGTCTTTTTTCGCCTTCTAAGCTATCTGCTTTACGAGTATTCACAGGTGTGCTCGTGTAATCTCTTATGGTACACACATTTTTACCAGGTGGTTTTTCTGACCCCTTTGCTTGCGGTGATCTTACTATCACCGAGCTTTTCACAAAGGGATTTTTTAAGACATTTTCATCACCGTTCCTCGTGTACAAGTCTTTATCTCCGTTTTCCTTGTTGTAGGTTAGTTTTGTTTTTTCTTGTTGTTGTTTGTTGTTGTAACTCTCCATTTCAATTGGGTCTCAACTCGAAGCCGCTATCGCCGTTTGAAGTGTAGTTACGTTTTGATCCCATGGTTATCTATGCAAGCAGGGAGGCCATGCGAGGGTTGACATAAGATCCTTATGGGGTATTATGCCAGTGCCGAATCCGTACTAATCAGGAAATATCCATCTGAACCTACACCACCAACTCAATGGTGACAAACATTGAACGTACTCCGAGACTCGCTACGTTTTAACGAGACGGAGGGCAACTGTGACATTAACCTATAAGCCATTTCGTTGGAATTTCACTTCCACTTACTGAGGTCATAGACTGCCACAGTTGTCAGCCCAGGGTGCTTCAAATCCAAAACAGTATCCAGCAATGCCATAATTAGAACCGTACTGGGCTTGATCCTAATGCCTTTCGGCGGGTATTGACTAGGGAAACCACAGAGACGTCACTCTCCTAATTACACTTCTCTCGAAGGTACCCTTGTGGTTGGATACCTAGTTAAGGGCGGTATCCACTCGCCCTGTCACAGGACTTCTTTGGGCACATGCACCACTTTAGTACGCCCTCCATACCTGCCACAACTAGGGTCCGCGGGGTCGTTACTCCCGTTATCCTATTCTGAGGATACCCTTGCGGATACATCTATATCTATATCTATATCTATATCTATATCTATATCTATATCTATATCTATATCTATATCTATATCTATATCTATATCTATATCTATATCTATATCTATATCTATATCTATATCTATATCTATATCTATATCTATATCTATATCTATATCTATATCTATATCTATATCTATATCTATATCTATATCTATATCTATATCTATATCTATATCTATATGTATATCTATATCTATATCTATATCTATATCTATATCTATATCTATATCTATATCTATATCTATATCTATATCTATATCTATATCTATATCTATATCTATATCTATATCTATATCTATATCTATATCTATATCTATATCTATATCTATATCTATATCTATATCTATATCTATACATTAGGCCCGGTCGATTTGTGGGGGGGCAAAAAAAATCGCCCATTGCTCAGTGAAAATCGTATTCTAGGGATCAAAATAAGAAACTTTGCCCGAGCAATGGGCAATTTTTAAATCGATATATAGAGTGAGAATAAAGCTCACACAAAGCTTGGCAAGGCCCAATGTCATTTTGTCTGGGAGGTAGGAGTGGTTGTCATCCGAATTGGTTAATTTTTTTATCTTTATATTTTCAATACAAGCCTAAATTCCAAATTTTATTACGATAGCTTCAAAATTACGGACGTAATCGTGTCGACAGACAGACAGACGAAGGTACGGACAGACAGTTTTTTTTAGTTTAGACCTATTCTAACTAAAAAAAGAGTAAAAAGTTCGCTCCGTCTTCTTGGTGGATTGATACCCATTTTCAGGGTTTAATACCCCACTGTGCGACGTGAGATAAGCGAAAGTATCGCGGAATTATACCGGCAATATTTTAACCAAGAAGTGGTTCGCGATGTAGAATGGGCTCCGCCTATAATTTGTGCGTGGTGCTTAGCTCAGTTAAATAAATGATAATGATTGTGTCAAAGCGATAATTAGATATGTTTTCGGGATTCATCGATCCAACGATTGGCGCTTTTACATTGAAAGAATGCTTACCGCTTTTCACCCTTTAAATGTTAGGAATGCGCTAAAAATTCATTTTTTGCATTGCTACGCAGAAAAATTCGGTCTGAACCAACCGAATCTGATGATCATGGCGAACATTTCCATCAGGTGACGGCGAATGTTAAAAAACTAGATGCTCAGTTAGGAGACATTTGTTGGAACTTACAAGATGAAGGAGAGGAAACTGAAAAATTTATTTAAAAAAATAAAAAGAAGACATAGTTTTATGCACAGAGCGAAAACAACCCAATAAAATAAAAGAAAATCAATAAGATTTCTCAATGATTTTCATCCAAGAAAATTGTCTTATTAAAACCATAGAGAAAATCTTATTAAAGTATGAGCTTTTTTCATTAGGCCAACCACATAATTTTAAGAAGAATCTTATTGTTTTTTATAAGTACACTTTTAAAAACAATAAGAAAATCTTATCAAAACTTTTGGCTTTTAAAAAGAAATCTTATAGATTCAATAAGATGTATTTTTGAAATTTAATAAGGACATCTTATTGATTTAATAGGATTCCTTTTTAAATTTTAATTAGCAAATATTTTTGAATCAAACCGAAATTTTATTAACCTTTTACCTAGAAATATACTTTACATTGCCTGTAACATTAAATAAAAAGACATTTTGATTCTTTATAACAATAAATTAGAAAACAAAATTTGACTTTGTCACCAAAATACATGGCGATGTTGAGGCGGCCTCCAAAGAAAGTGGCGGCATCCTAAATCTCCATTTTTTGAAGAACCTCCTCTGAGCTTACTCCATAAATTTTTAGTAAAGTCGAAATTGAGTCACTCAAGCCCCACGACTGAAATATGGCTTGAGTTTCCAGAATTTCAGCCTCGTCGAAAACAAGTTAGGGAACATAAGTATCATTATCCATTATCATATATATATATTTTATTTCAAATAAATGAAATCCAAAAAACGCACATAAACTTCATGAATTCACTTCACAATTACGACTGAAAGCTGAAGCAAAGTAGCATTTTCACCGTTATTACCTTTTTAAAATAGTGTTTAATAAGAAAATCTTATAAAAGCAGATCAAAAAGATTTTCTTATTAATTTAAGGTGGTCTCTTCTTAAACTTTGGAGAGTGAAAAAAAGATTTTCTTATTAAAGTAAAGTATTAATAAGATTACCACATCATTTCATTCATTTAATAAGAAATCTTATTAAAAAATGTATGATAGTAGTTGTAAATTTTTAATAAGATTTTCTTTATGGAATTAAAAAGATTTCTCTATGGAAAATTCTTATTATTTGGTAGTATTAATAAGAAAACCTAATAAAATAGCTCAATCCGCTCTAATTGATCAAAAGAGACCTGCCAGAAGCGCTCTTTCGAGAAGTCACTTTAGAAGAAAAAGCAATATAAATATCAACTTGAAATAAAAAACGACTAACAATCTCAGATTTGAACCATGGTCCTCTCATGTGGCTGTTCGACATCTTACCCACTCGTCTATCGTGGTTGTTAAAAAACATTTTTTTTGTTGTTTTTTATTGAAATCTAAATTTTTTTACAAACTGTTCTGTGTATTTAAATTTTTTTTTTAAATTTTTTTATAAATTTTCTTCATACAAAATTATAAGAAAAGAATTGTAATTGTTAAAAATAAATATTTTCATATAATATATTGTAATATGTCATGTGTGAGTTTTCGGGAGCACGAGTTCGAGACCCAACTCGGACAAACAAATTTTTTTTATTTAAATCTATATCTTTTTACAAGCTTTTCTGTGTATTTATAAGTTTTTTTGGAACTTTTTTGTAAATTTTTCATATAAAATAATATGAAAAGAATCAGAACCTTCAAAAGGTAGGCCTTACAGAAGTACTCATCAATGCAGTGATCATGGAAGGTGTATTGACGCCAATAATAGCAGTGCCAGCATGCTTTCTTTTGCGGAGCTCTCGCTAAAATGCCCACTGGGTTCTATCGTGCGTGTCGGCCACACACACATACTTTCTTTAATTAAAAATGTTCTTAATTCATCCTATTTTTTATATTTTTTAAAATTTTAATCAACTCCATTTTAGATATTCCACTCATCTCGTTGTCTTTCCGTAAGTGCCATTAATATTTGTATCACACACATCACTCTTTGGTGTATAATATACATTTAATTGTTCGTTTAGATACACTCTCCGATTAAGTAAATAAATTAATGTGTGTGTGTGTGTTTTTGAGGCGAGGCATTATTTTGTGTGTTGAGAAGTTTTGCCGTTTGTCTTTTAGCATGATGATAATTTTCAAAAAACCGGTAGATGTTTCTTGAAACCATTTTTTGTTCTTAATGAGTTCATTTTATAAAAATTTCTGGGTGGAGCTAAAAATTCGAGTTCAATTATTTATATATTTTGTCATTTGTTTTGATTGATTTATGTGCAACACTTAAGTCGTTGTTGTATTCCAGCATTTTCATTACTCACGAATTTCATATGAATTCGCAAAAATTATGAAGTTAAGAGGTTATTCCTTCTGGTTCATTATTTTACTTAAATAATCAAAAGTAAAAAAATAGAACAGTATTAATAGCATATATTTTTAACATAAACCAATAATATCTCTATCAATCATTACAAAACAACCAAAAAAATTGGCCTCGAGATTATTTCTATTTGACTTATTGTCAAAGTGTTTAATTAAAAGGTACATACATATTTCTCAGAGCGGATATTTGTCTTTACAATCATTTTTTGCTCGTATGTCGAAATGGTTAACGATTTAATATATAAATTTTTTTAATCTTTTCGAACTTTGATTCCTTAATATTCCTGAAGATATTGTAGCGAATTTCCTAAAACAAGTACGAGTGTTGCAACATATGTTTCGGGAATAAATATAAAGAATGAATATTTTTTCATTGAAAATAGCTTTGTTCTTTTTCGAAACGTTCTCTTTATGATTAATATATTTTTGCATGCGTTCGAGCCATTTTGCCCAACATTTATCCCATTCTGCTTGAGACACCTCCAAAACATTGTTTTTAAACTCATCAACGGCTTCTTCTGGTGTCGAAAAACGTTGTCCACGCCTTTGTCCTTAATGTGTGGGAACAAAAAAAAGTAACTGCTCAAAAAACTTGACTCAAGTAAATTTAGATTGACTTGGTATTTTCTAGAATCAAGAAGAATAGTTTTCTTTCTTTAAAGCAACTCTAAGTTGATTTGGCATATTCTTGAATAAAGGACAATAATTTCTCGAGACAAAAAATTATTTCTCTTCGTGTAAAAGCTAAAATTTTTGTACAATGCTCATACAATTTAAATTTAATTGAATCAAATTGAATATATCTACATAGAATTTATGTTTATTTCAGCGTTTTTTTCCCTGCTCAGCTATCTTATAGTATAGTATTGTATAGTATAGCATAGTATCACCACTTTTTATTCTATTAAACATGTTTTTTCTCATTATTTTTAGCGTGGTTGTAAATGTTTCCATAAAATCATTTCTTTCCTCAGCAAATGTGTGTGTCTTAAAAACCAGCATATTTTAATTCTTTTATAAGCAACCCGGGTTGCATATCTGTCTTGTCTTGTCTTATCAAATGTAAGGACCTACTTTTGGCATAATATGTACAGACATAAACCTCATACTCATAACAGACAAAAATGAATTTTTTACTTGGCTTCAATGGTAAACATTTGCCCATCAGTTTTTTATTAGGGATGCTGTTATTAAGGGGAGTTTTTAATAGAGATTAAATATATCGATGTTATGTTGTGTCACGCGTTGTATAAATACCACAAAGGGCGGAAAGCCTCTTGCAAGCGATGGTGGTAGAAAACTCATGAATTAAGATGGGTAGTTTTTTGACTTAATTAACAAAAAATGTTCTCTTCTTTTTTGTTGAAGTTGGATTTATGCAACTTTTTTAAGATACCATATCTTAAATTTCTACCACTAGACAAACTTTCAGAGTCTCTAGATCTAGCTGGTGTCCTACACCGGGGCCGCTTGTATGAAAGCCTTGGCCAAATATACAATTTTTTATGTATCTCTTCACCAATTCTACAATCATTTCTACAGTCTCCTTTAAAGACATTCTAAAGATTATTGACGTGCGCAAAACAACGAGTATATATCTATAAGAGTTTTCACTCGTCGCTCGTTATTTTTTACTCGCCGATATTAGCCATCCATCGACAGGATAGGGTATTTTGATGGGACATTTATTTTATACCCCTTCAAAAGTGCGAGTTTGTTTACATTTTGTTTTCTATATTTTGATCATTTTGGCTGCGTGCACAAGGGAGCAAAAAGTTCGGTATTTTTTAATGTGCTTGCCTGTTTCTTCTTATTTGAATATCTGAAGAAATATTGCAAATTTTATGAATGAAAATAAAATTTTGCAGCTTCTTATTTGCATGAGCATGGTTGCCGAATTTATTTTGTTTACAGTTGGACATTTTTGTTGTGATTTTGTTGTAGCTATGTATATTTTGGTTGCTGCTGCAGACAAGGATTTTTAGATAAAACTGTAGCAATAAAATAGAATTGGTCTAGCAGTATTTAATAAATTTAAAATAAAACAAAGAAATATTGTAGATTTAATTAATGAGAATAAAAGTTATATTTGATATAAATTTTACAGGTTTTTATATATATGTATATGTGTTTTTTCTTCCATCTTCTTTAGTTTGATTCTAGCTGGACATTTTCCTTGTAGCTTCCTCATTTGTTTTTCATGAAATTCCGGACATTTTCCTTGTTTGCTTGCTACTTTGGATACACAACCATAATTTTTAGATACTTTATTAAATCAATAAAAAGGTGAAATTCTGATGATTCGGCTGATGAAATAATTATTAGTCAGGACTTGAAAAAAAATATTTTTAACAAAAATACTTTTGATAAATAAAGTTAACTTGAATTAACAAAATACAAAATACTTGAATTAACCAAATTTCTTCAAAATCAAAGAAGAATTTATTGTATAAAGATATTCTCCGACAGACGTTGTCCTGCCACCGCTTTACTGCCATATATGAATTTTCATGCTAATCGGAACAAACAACATTTTGTTTTCACCATTTTCAGTATAGTTGCCGAACGTATCTATATAAGCTATATTACAAAATTTTAGTCTAATACAACCAAAACCGTCCAAAATATGACATTTTTGTTGATTTTTAGGCGGTAAAAAAGGGTTCGGTAAAATATTTTTCCCTTAAACCATCTAGAACTCAAAACAAATCGAGTGCCAAAATTTGAGCTTAATTTACTTTATACATATCGTTTTAATATTTTAACTGTATTAAAATGTAGAACTAATTTAAATAAAAAAATTTACGAATTTCGTAATCAATTTTTACTAACACTTTTTACAAATTTTACAAAATTTAATACTTTTTAATGCTTGTATTAAAATTTATTCCAAGATTTCTAACCATGAAGGGAGTGTATTATTTTAAAAAATTAAGAAAAATAAAAATAAATAGAATATATGTATATTAGACTGTCCCACTTTTTCAACGTTTCTGAAAAGGTCCCCGGGTCACGTTGATTTCTGATTCTACTCCTGAAAACATGAATTTTGGTATATAACACTTTAATATCAACTAACGGTAAGTAGGCGCGCAATCAGCTTAAAGGCTTTTTGGCTAGAAAAGATTATATTTTCGAAAAAACAAGAAATTTTTTCTTCAGTATTTTTCATATCACATATTTTTCATATCACTAATGAAACAATTTTTATCAATTTATACTTATTTAAGAGCTAATAAAATTGTCCATCTTATGCTTTAAGAAACATTGCATTTTGTTCTGTACATTTTTTTAAAAAACTCTGCAAAGTGATTTTGATTAAATTTTTTTCGAAAATTTGATAACTTCAACTCACATTACCCCGCTTTACAAGAGCATAAGGAAGAAGTTTTTAATTATGTAAATTTCGTATTTTGAAGAATTTTACAACAAAAATTTTGATGTATAATTTGAAGATATATGATATGGTATTTTTATTAAACAAAACACAACTGCACAGTGAGTTTTTTCGAAAAAAATTCAATTTCATTTTTATTAAACGTAGCTACATAAGTATTTATGTAAATAGCCATAAGAAACAAAATTATCCGACATTAGTTTAAGTTGCGAAGTATTGTAAGTTTTCCATTGGATCCATTGTCCACGTTTTATTTACCATATTTAGAAGTCATATCATTCTTTCTGCTGGATCATTTAAAATTGTTACATTTATAAAAATTTTTTTATTTCCAAAAAATTTTCATTCGTACTCCACAAGGAAGGATGCATCTTAATAAGTTCCTTACAAGAAAAAATATTGAAAAACTGTATATTATAGTTAAGCCAGCGAAGGTGTCAAAGGCCAACTCATAGCAGAAAAGCTGTATAACAACAAAAAAATAACATTAGCATGCAAAACAGTGCATCGTAATACTGAGAACATACTAGGGCTATTCACAATCCAGTGCAAATGGTCTTGCACCATATCATTTGCAAAATGGTAAAATATATATTTACTCTACACTAAGAAAATAAAAAGGAATGCATTTACTACGCTATTGCATATATACAACACTAAAATCCATAGCTAAAATTTACTATACATTGCAATACTAAATTGCAAACTGACTGCTGATTATAAAAAAAGTAAAGGCGAAAAAAACTGATATGGAAGATAAGCGAATAAAAAACCAAATAATTGTGCTTGAAGAATTTTTTCTACATGAAATTGATTTAAGCGAAATTTCCAAAGGAAAATAATGTTGCTTTTCATCAATAGGCTGTGAATTTCACGTTTTGCAACAACTGTAGCAAATTATATCAAAAGGCCGTTCACAATTGATAGGAAATTTATAAAATTATTTACAAAAGCACAAATATCCAAAATACACGAAATTGTGAATTGCCCTACTAAAATACAAGCGCATTAAGATCCGCTCTTTTGTTAGATTATTGTTGTTTCGAAGAATGATCAATATGATCAATAGCATAAAATCCGTGGTGACAAGGAAGAATGACTACACTCAAGCTATCGTAAAAAAGCGATACGCCATTTTCTTTATTGCCATTCTTTGGAAGGATGAAGGTAAAAGCTTTTTAACCATAATAGAGTATCACTTATGTCAGCACATATTTTGTTTGTAACGGTTCATATATTTTAATTCAAATATTCATTAAATTCGTAATATTAATTTTATATATTAATTAAAAATATTGTTTTTTCCGATACTATGAGTTTAGTCATTATTCCTTGTGACCACAGAAATAGTTATTTAAATAATTGCATATTACAAAAATTAAGTTGAATGTCTTGCAATTAAAGCTAATACTATATACATATAACTTTTACATACTTACTTATGTAGCTACGTTTAATAAAAATAAAATTGAATTTTTTTAGAAAAAAATTACTGTGCAGTTGTTTTACTTTTTTAAAAAAATTCCATATCATATATCTTTGAATAATACATCAAAATTTTTGCCGTAAAATTCCTCAAAATACGAAATTTACATAATCAAAAACTTCTTCTTCATGCTCTTGTAACGTGGGGTATTGTGAGTTCAAATGCAAAATTTGGAAGAATGGATCGCTATTTCATAATCTTAAGCTATTTCGGAAAAAAACCCAACCAAAGTCAAAATTCGAATAATTTTTTTATTCGAATTTTGGCTTTTGTAGTTTGTAGTTGTAGTTGAAGGATAATTGAACAATAATCAATCTGAAAAAAAGTAAATTTTCAAAAAATTGTTGTTTAAATAGTGATTTAAAATAATTTTGTGTAGGCAGTAACTGCTAAACTAAATATATGTATTTGTACATGTATTTTTGAAAAACTATCCCTTTAGAAACAAACTACCTTGTTTTTAAGAACAACTAATTAAGAAACTTATTTAAAATAATGTAGTTTATGAAATACTTTGAATTATATTATGGCGGCATCCACTTCAATTTTGAATAGTTTTTATTGCATTATATATGAAGTAATTGAAAAACTACTTCAAAACAAGTGGCTTAAAACTACTTTGAATTATATTAAGGCGGCGACTACTCTGATTTTGGAACAACGAAATAAAAACTGACTAAATTTCGGGATTGTATTTTCAGATCCTGAAAATCCCGGGATCGACAAATCTCCAAAAATTGACATCCCTACACCGCCCTAAGTTTTATTAAAAAAATAACCTAGTCTAAATATATACTGTTATTCAATTATATTAATTATTTTTATATTAAATTGTTTTCATATGTAATATTTTACAAAACAATTAAAATCATCGTCTATAAAAAAGTGATTTTCTCAAAACAAAGTTTTTCTGATCGGCCAGGGTGTTTAAAAAATCTTTTAAGCCGATTGGTCTGAAATTTCAATACGTTATTCTACAGCCAATGGCTCTAGCAGAATTGGTAATTTTTATTTTTTTTTCCTATTTTGTTTGCTTAGAAGTTCGAAATTTTTTCATTTTTGTACAAATAAATGTATTTTTTTACATGATTTTTGCATTTGTAGATTTTTGGGGATTTTTTCGAAAAACTGCATATATTTTAATTTTATATAAAATCGATTATTTTTTTAGCCTATGGCGTAAGAAAAACTTTTAAAAAGTAGGGCCACCTTAATGTACTTTTACTCAAAAAACAGTTTATACATATATTGTATTTATTTTTATTTTCCTTAATTTCTTAGACCAATTTTGAAGAAATTTGGTGTTTGTATTTTGTTAAATCAAGTTAATTTTATTTATCAAAAGTATTTTTGTTAAAAAAAAAATTTTTTTCATTAGCCGAACCAGAATTCTGTCTTTCTATTCAACTTATGAAATATCTAAAAATCCTTGTCTGCAGCAGCAACCAAAATATACATAGCTACAACAAAATCACAACAAAAATGTCCAACTGTAAACAAAATAAATTCGGCAACCAAGCTCATGCAAATAAGAAGCTGTAAAATTTTATTTTCATTCATAAAATTTGCAATATTTCTTCAGATATTCAAATAAGAAGAAACAGGCAAGCACATTAAAAAATACCGAACTTTTTGCTCCCTTGTGCACGCAGCCAAAATGATCAAAATATAGAAAACAAAATGTAAACAAACTCGCACTTTTGAAGGGGTATAAAATAAATGTCCCATCAAAATACCCTATCCTGTCGATGGATGGCTAATATCGGCGAGTAAAAAATAACGAGCGACGAGTGAAAACTCTTATAGATATATACTCGTTGCGCAAAATAAGTTTTTGCAAAAGAGTGTACCACCTCCCATACTACCGATGGAATAGTACTACCCCAACAACGCTCAGTTCGTACGCCTGAATATTTTTTAATATCAACACTTTCAACTTTTATTAATATTAAGAAATCAATGTTTTTGATACAACAAAGTTTTTTGTATTCTTAAAGCTTCAAACCTCATTTCTAAGGTCGCCTTCATACGGACCTTCATAAGGACGCTTTGGCTGCAGCTGATTTATAAAGCAGCTTTGCCGAGTTTTTTTTATCAAAATTAACGCTTATTCAACGCTTCACAAAGTAGCTTCTTGAGCCTATTGGTGTTTACATTGCGCGCTTTCTGCTTGTGTGAGAAAGCGAGATGGGTATATAAACGCTGAAAAAAGTAGCTTTATGCTCGGAGTCAGCTTGCACTATAAGCATTTTTCATATGTTTACACACAAAGCATTTGTCAGCACAACCTCTCAGCTCTGAAAAAAAACTATGAACGCGGCCTTAAAATGAAATTTATAGCTTAAGGAATACAACATACTTTGTTTTATCAAACACATTGATTTCTTAATATAAATAAGAGTTGAAAGTGTTTATATTAAAAAACATTCAGGCGTACGAACTGAGTGTTGTTTCGGTAATATATTGACATATGTATCTCAATTCTACTTCTTAAAATGAAATGAAAAATTTCGTATTTTTTTTTTAAAACATCACAGAACCAAGGCATGCACCTTATACAAATAAGGTTTATTCTTTGACCTGAAAGGAAAGGGATAGATTTATTTGGAGGAATTGATTGAAACCATACGTGAATTATTGATTAGGCGAAACAACCATGAAAGACAATTTGAATTACTTTTAACCGAGGCTAGTGTTATGCCTTAACCTCGGCAAGCATTGCCAGTCCTTAGTTGTTTCTTTTCTTTTTATTTCCGCATTTTCCACAATTTAGTTATGGATTTTTAGTTTTCCATAATTCTTTAATGTAGGTAGATAAGAATAAAGAAAGTGAAAAGAACCATGCCTGAACCCGGATTCGAACCAGGGACCTCTGGGCTGATAGTCTAGCGCACTCTCCACTAGACTACAGAGGCCGATTTAGGTTAGTAGTTAGGGGCATTGTAGCATATCTTCCATACATACTTTTTTTAAAACATATATTTTATATTGACTACACTGTGTTACAAATTAAGGGTCATGGAATTGCACGGAAAAGTGGACAACACAGGATAAAAGTAGTGTGTACTAAAAAAACCCTAAAAGGGTTTTGCAAAGTTAGCTCGTTTTTAAAAGATATAGGCATTTAAAGTTTGGATCTGCCAGAGTACTTTTTAAAAATGTAGTTCTCATTAGGGCAATTACAATTACAATTACTCTCGAATTACAATTATTTTTTAAATTTCGCATTCTAAGGGCTCGTTTATAGTGGCAACTTGTTGCTTTGCCGAGCCGAGCTGAAAATCAAAAACCCATGGAAGCAATAGAGAACGCAAGTCATGCATCTCTTTTGCACCAATGCATTTTTGAGTTCAGCTCGGCTCTGTTCGGTTGTAGGTCGGCACTATAAATGCCGTCTCTAAGAGGTCGCAAAAGTTACATAGGGTGGTCAAGATCTCCTAAAAACATTTTAAGAAAAAAAAGATGTATCCCTCTCCCACAATGATAAAAATGTTTTTTGAAAAAAACAGTAAAAAATAACGACCAAAAAATGCTTTCATTTTTGTAAGAAAAACTACATGTCTTCAAACAAATACACATAGAAACAAAAAACATAGTAAAATCAACTAGAAATATAATGATTTTACATGTTGCCCCTATGATTTTGCATTGTGAGTGATGATCCGAATGTAGCGCCGAACATGACAATTTTAGCACCATAACGTTGACATAAATAGCCACCGGGAAATTGCGTGAGCGTGTAGCCCCAGTAAGAACTAGAAAGTTGCTTCTCATTCCAATCGTATAGCTGAAAAAGAAGAAAGAAAATTTATCAAAATTCCTACATAGTATTTGAGTGGCTTTCAGGTTGCCACCAATACATGTATTTGTCGGTAGAGTTTGCAATTATTAAGTGCATTATTCTGTATCACGAACAAGCACACCAACGATGAGAAAGACACGAGAAGCAATACAATTTTGTATGGAAGAAAGTATTGCTTCTCGTGTCTTTCTCATCGTTGGTGTGCTTCTTCGTGATACAGAATAATGCAGTAAGTAAATAGAATCCCGAGTGAGAATCCTTTCACAGAAGCAATAACACAGCCTTTGCTGAAAAAAGGGTTAGGTTTGAAATATTCGGGACAAAAAATCCAAACCAAAATCTCCAGAACTTAAGATCTTCAATTCAAAAATATCGAAAACAAAATTGGCAAATCCAAAACAGTAAAGAACAAAATCTCAAAAAATTTTTAAAAAATACCCAAAAATGTATATTACCAATTATGAATTCGCGCGAATTAAGTTTTTTGTATAAAGAAGTTAAAAACAAATGAAAATAAAAAAGATACGAGTAATATTTTATTATTTTATAAGTAAAGGGTTTTCCAATAAGAGGTGATATTTTGATATTTAAAGAAAAATGGCATTTGTTGAGATAAATGATCGGATGTTTATTTCAATGAAAAACAAAAAGTATTCCATCCGTTGGAAGGAACAAATTTGTACAGAGAACAAAAAGTTTAAAACTTAAATTTGGCGTGAAAAGGGGCGTGAAAGGGGGCGTGAAAGGGGCATGGCGTAATAAATGTTTATTTCTACCTCGCCTGGAGTATAATGTGTATACAATTTGAAGTAAATCTGTTAAAAACTATATAGGAGCAATTACATAATTTTAAAAAAGTGGGCGTAAAAGTGGGCGTGGTCGAAAAAAGTACCCTATTAATCATGCCATAGTCCCAGTTAAATGCTGTGAAAATTTCAGGAAGATCGGTCCAGAGGTTTGGTCTCCTATAAGGTCTCCAAACAAACAAATAAACAAACACACATTCCATTTTATATATATAGATGTAAAATTAAATCAACTATGCATCACAATGATTTAACTATGCAAAATTTTTCTGTGTGTAGACTTTAACTAACAATATTTTAACAAACCAGTAGCTCGTTCCTGTAACAAAATCGGCAAGTTACCGATTTGTGTGACGTCAGCCGTTATCGATCCCTATATCTCGTTCCTGTAACTCGTAGCGATCGTAGTTACCGACTCATATTACCGATTTGACGTCTCTCTGATGTCACTCTCACCTTCAAAATTTCTGTACGTAACTGAATCGATTTCTGTTCGATTCGTTCGTTCCAAATCGATAAGCTATCACATGTTCCGATTCCATTTCAATGGAACCTTTTAAAAAAGTGTTTCTGTACGTAAACTGAATCGATAACAATGTGTCTTTTTTCTCACTGGCTCTGCGGCAAGTGAGAATTCTACCGATTTATCAAATGTCATTAATGTTGTGTATTATTAAGTTATAAATACTCAAAATATGCCTTTAGAAATGGTTACTTTCACATAAGTCGAATTTTTTTCTGACTGAAATATTTTGTTATTCTTATAAAAGTTTTAGTTTTAAAGGTAATACAATTTATAAATAATGCCTAGTACCAGAGAACTGCACAAGCCTACTTGAAACTCTATTTCAAGTACTTACTTAAAATACAAGTTCAAGCTAGCTTGAGCTTGATAATTTTCAATCAAGTATAGCTTGTAATTGAATATAAATAAGCCCACGACAGCTTGCAACTTGCAAGTATGCTAGCTTACAAGCGAACGGCATGAAGTTTCAAGTAAAGGAAAGCTTGATGCCTTCGGCAAAAAGCTTGAAAAGCTTAAAATTGAAGGCAAGTATCCAATTAAAGCAAGTATCAAAAAAATTTAATGAGCTTGTTTAGAGAGAGCTTAAGCGTAATAGGACTTTTAATGATTCTGTGGACTCAGTGGTTGGAAGTTTTAGGGATAACTTATTTCGAAGATGATTCAAACTTTAAAATTTAAGATGGCGGATAGAGTAGCCACCTATATTTTTTATTAATTTAAACGTACAGAAACATTAGTTGTCACGAAATCGGTAACTAGGGATCGATAACGGCTGACGTTACACAAATCATTAACTTGCCGATTTTGTTACAGGAACGAGCAACTAGTTACCGATTTCGTGACAACTAATGTTTCTGTACGTTTAAATCGGTAAAAACTCGGACCGTGAAGAAAAGAACAAATCGAGAAGAAAAGTTGCGAAATTGAGTCAAATGACAAGCAGCTGTTTACTCGAATATATTATTTCAGTATTATATATTATTTTTTTTCCTTTATAGCAAATAGGTGCTTGTCTTGTTAATAAAAAGTGAATATTTGCAGTTTAAGAAAATTATTTATGTTATAATGATGTGTATTAATGGTTGCGGTTGTAAATAATGTAAATAATTTTACACTTAGTGCTGTGCTGCAAAAACTTAGCAAATATATGCAACCGGTTACTTTTTCATAGCTCAAACAAATACTGTTTTGCTAAAATTTTTAACTTTTATGTAAGTAGCAGAGATCTGCAACAAGTAAATTGAAAATCAAGCTACTTGAAAAAATATCAAGCTTTGAGTTGATATGCAGGAACTTGATTTTTTTTTTCCTTACAATTCGCGACTGGCTTCTGAAAAACGATTCATATGTCTGACGTGATTCTATTTTGTTTCTTCACCATATGAGTTGGTGGAAAAAATCAAGTTTTCTACTTTTCAACTCTGGTTTCGACTCTATGCGACTGACGATAGTTTGTTTCGTTGTTCGTTTCATTTATTATGCGGAGTTCGTGTAACTTTTTTCTGTTGTTATTGCCATAATATTAGGTGGCAACCCCATTTCAAAATTTCATAATTTGGAAAATTTGACAACGGATTCGGATTCAGCGACCCATTTTTGGTGTACCATTTTTTTTGTCAGCCCCGAATTCATAAAACTACAAAAAATCAAGGTGGTAACCCTATCCACCATCTTGAATTTTAAAATTCTGACGGTAGATTAGAAATCAGCGGCCCTTAACACTGATAAATGATGCTTAAAACTCTTGAAAAGACATATTATTAGGTGGCAACCCTATTATTTCAAAATTTTATAATTTGGATATTCTGACAACGGATTCGGATTCAGCGACCCATTTTTGGTGTACCATTTTTTTCGCCAGTCCCAAATTCATAAAACTACAAAAAATAAAGGTGGCAGCCCTATCCACCATCTTGAATTTTAAAATTCTGACTTTAGATTCGAAATCAGCGACCTCTTAAAACTGATAAATGTGTTTGAAACTCTTAAAAATACATATTTTTAGGTGGCAATACTGTGGTAAAAATTTATGTGGCAACCCTAACCTCCATCTTAAATTGTAAGACTATGACATTATATTCGAAATCAAATCCGTTGTCAGAATTTCAAAATTACAAGAATTCGCAAAAATAAAAAAAATCTAGGTGGCAACTCTATCCGCCATCTTAAATTTTAAAGTTTGACATCATCTTCGAAACTTTACATTACCCCTAAAACTTCCAACCACTGAGTCCACAGAATCATTAAAAGTCATATTACGCTTAAGCTCTCTCTAAACAAGCTCATTGAATTTTTTTGATACTTGCTTTAATTGGATACTTGCCTTCAATTTTAAGCTTTTCAAGCTTTTTGCCGAAGGCATCAAGCTTTCCTTTACTTGAAACTTCATGCCGTTCGCTTGTAAGCTAGCATACTTGCAAGTTGCAAGCTGTCGTGGGCTTATTTATATTCAATTACAAGCTATACTTCATTGAAAATTATCAAGCTCAAGCTAGCTTGAACTTATAATTTAAGCAAGTACTTGAAATAGAGTTTCAAGTAGGCTTGTGCAGTTCTATGGTAAGTAGGCATTATTTATAAATTGTATTACCTTTAAAACTAAAACTTTTTTTAAGAATAACAAAATATTTCAATCAGAAAAAAATTCGACTTATGTGAAAGTAACCATTTTTTAAGGTATATTTCGAGTATTTATAACTTAATAATACAACATTACTGACATTTGATAAATCAGTAGAATTCTCACTTGCCGCAAAGCCAGTGAGAAAAGAGACACATTGTTATCGATTCAGTTTACGTACAGAAACACTTTTTGAAAAGGTTCCATTGAAATAAAATCGGAACATGTGATAGCTTATCGATTTGGAACGAACGAATCGAACAGAAATCGATTCAGTTACGTACAGAAACATTGCAGGTGAGAGTGACATCAGAGTGACGTCAAATCGGTAATATGAGTCGGTAACTACGATCGCTACGAGTTACAGGAACGAGCTATAGATCCCACACTCGATTTTTACCCACAGTGTCTTGTGTGAAGGATATTCGAATCTTAGGGTACACTCGAAAAAGCACAAACCTTTTGATTGTTATTTGATTGTCTAAATTTTGGTGGTTTTGATTAAAGCGTTTACGTTTTCCTTAATAATTTGCACATTTTTCGCATATGCATTTTTTTTTCTTTTTTTTTGAGAAATATATACTTGAATGCAATTTTTCAAAATTTTTGAAAAAAATTAATGTAAGGTTTTATAGCTCAGGCAACAGAAGCATCTGAATAAAACACTGACTAAAAATATCTATTTAAAACATCAGAAAAATACAGAGATATATTTCCTATAATAATATTTAAAAACCAGTAAGGAATTATCTTCGACTGGACCGAAGTTAAAATACCCTCACTGTTGTATTTTAATTTATTTGAAGTCTTGAATGTTGTATTACTGTGATGATGTCACTTTTATTGGTCGCGATTTTTATCCAAATATATCACATTTGAAATTCACAGACCTTTTAACTTATTAAAGCTTTTGTGTACAACATCAAGTTCAAGCATTATTATTTATTGGTATTTATAAAGGATTTTACTATAATGACTATAATCATTTTGTATGGAAGTTGGGCGGAATTTTCAGTTTTGAAAAATTTTAACCTATTACAGTAATTTTTGTGGAATTTAAGAGGATATTACTAATTTCATAAAGTCACTTTGTATGGGAGGTAGCCCTGGTTTTCATTAGATTTTTCCAAATTTCATGCTTACAGAGCATATTAATTGTTAAAGCTTATGTGCAAAATTTGAAGTTATTAATTAATTAGATTAATTTTTGCGGAATTGAAAGAGATTTCACCGTTTTGGTGCACTCACTTTGTATGGGAGGTAGACGTGATTTTTATTCGACTTGTACAAATTTCATACGTGCAAAATTTGAAGTCACTAGATTTATTTCTGTGAGATTAAAAGAGATTTTACCATTTTAGTAACCTCACTTTATATGGGAGGTAGCCGGTGCTTTTATATGATTTTGCTAAATTTCATACTTAAAGTGCATATTAAAGGTTAGAGCTTATGTGAAAAATTTGAAGTCATTAGATTAATTTTTGCGGAGTTTAAAGAGATTATACCCTTTTGGTAAACTCAAATTGTATGGGAGGTAGACGTGTTTTTCATGCTATTTGGCTCATTTTCGAATTTGACCTCCATTTTTTAATTAAAAGCTTACATATTAAATGGATTTCGTTACGATAGCTATAAAATTACGCCTGTTATCGTGATCACAGACAGACAGACGGACATGGATAAATGGACTCAGGAAGTGATGCTGATCAAGAATATATACACAGTGAAACCTCTACTAACGGAAACCTCTCTTAAGCGGACACTTCTCTTGAGCGGACAGTTTTTCCACGACCAAGTTTTTCGTCCGCTTTTTCGAACAAATTAACCTCTCTTACAGTGCACCCTAAACAAGTGCGCGTTGCGCTGCGTACCCAAACGCCACGCAATTTTATTTTACGCTTAACCTAAACAAGTGCGCTGCGGAAAGAACTGCTGCTCTCGAACCAGCTCAGTCTGATGGTTTAAAAATCTTAAAGAAACTTTTAGAATTGTGTAAAAATCTATTAATATAGCAAATACTTCCATTTGCAATTGAGATTAATTAATTAAAAGCAGCTAATTGCTCTTTGTTCTAATACTTTGGTTTTATGCAGCCAACTTCACATCCGAACGCACTGTCAAAATTGGAAATTCGATTCATGTTGCGGTAGTCCGGTGCGTGTTTCGGTAGGCTTCATACAAAATGTATGTGCATGAGCCGATTTTGACAGTTAAACCACGCACGCGCACTTGTTTAGGGTGGACTGTTAAGCGGACCCTCTCTTGAGCGGACGCGGACAGTTTATTTTCGTCTAATTGGGCGAAAAACCTCTGTTAGGCGGATGCGAACCTCCCTCAAGCGGACACAAACGTCTGTTGAACGGACGCGAACCTCTGTTGGACGGACGCGAACCTCTCTCAAGCGGACACAAACGTCTGTTGAACGGACGCGAACCTCTGTTGGAAGGACGCGAACATCTCTCAAGCGGACACGCGCGAGAAAAGTAACTGACAAAATGTGTGTAAACATACAGAAATGAAATGGGGGATTTCCCTCACAAAGCGCCTCGCTTGTTTTTTTTTTCATTTGCCTTGCCATCGCTTCATTGAGCTATAGAACGTTGCAGTGAATAGACATACGAGATGGCGAACCCATATGCAAAATCGTTTTTTAAAGAAAAACAAAAAACTTACGTCAATCGACGATTTCTGAATTTCTTAAGTCATGAATTACACGCGTAAAATGTTGAAGTTTGTCAATTACATACTATTTTTCATAATATGAACTGAATTTTTTTTTATTTTAAACACATATGCGTTAAAAGAATATAATGTAATGCGCGATTTTGTTAAATACATAAATACAATAAATTTATTTTGCAGAGAAGAAATTGCTTTTGACATTTGCTCATTAATCTATAACAAAATTTAAAGATATAAAACTCAGCCTCTCTATTAAGCGGACACCTCTATTGGGCGGACAAAAATGGGCTGGCGGTGAGTGACCGCCCAGGAGAGGTTTCACTGTACTTTTCTATACGACCACGCCTCTTTTTTGGCGTTACAAACGGAGTGGCAAAGTTATATACCCCTATTACGTTTTTTATACATGGGGGTATAAAAATATTGCCTGGTATAAAATTTAACAATTTTGTTCATATCTCCTTTATCGAATATCCTTCACATAGGACACGGTGAGTAAAAATCGAGGGTGGCATCTTGTTTGGCGAGATATTAGCTGCGTTCGATTCGCCAGCCTTAACTCAAGAAATTAAGCTTATTTCAAAATTTGTAAGTGAAAATAACAACAAAGTCGTCAGATAGTTGAGCATAGAGTAGGTCAATTGCCGATTGAGTTGAGTAAAGTTGCGTTGCCAAGTTCTTATTTTTTAGTTGGTTTGTGTATGGGACAAGATAAAATAGGTCTATTTCCGTACTAGCTTCAAGTAAAGTTCGAGTTAAGTTCAAGTAATAGAGAGTAACTTGATTATCTGTCAAAACTAGAATATTTATCAAAAAGTACGGAAACAACTTCAACTAAGTTTCAAGCTGTTCACGCCTTTTTGCAACAGAAAAAAAATGTATTGTTGCTTGAAATTATTAGTTTATTCGTATAAAAACACTTTGTGCAAAATATCTTAAACAATAATACTTGCATTTAATGATAGGAATCTTTCTTATTTCACAAAACAATAAAAAATATTGATCTTATTATTTGACGTTCGGCTGTTTGTAGCTTGAAATTCGTGCTCGAAGAAATTTTTCAAGTAAAGTTCAAGTAATTGTAATAAAGGGTGGTTAAATTTCAAGGGCCGATGTTGATTTTTAATAAAACACAAATTATTTAGGAAATTATTGTCATTTCTTTTTATTATGATAATATTGGTATGGTTCAATTATGTGTGGAACAAAATATCGGCCAAGTGGCCGCCGCGACCTCGGAGGTACACCTCCATCCGATGGTCCAAATTTTCGATGACGCTGAGGCATAATTGAGATTCTATGCCGTTAATGTGCCGAGTTATCTCATCCTTTAGCTCTTGAATTGTTGCTGGCTTATCGACGTACACCTTTTTTTTCAAATAACCCCAAAGAAAGAAGTCCAACGGTGTCAAATCACGAGAGATAACACGGCCATTGAATTTGTCGCGCAAAAGAGCCATAGTTTCGTTAGCTGTGTGGCAAGTGGCACCGTCCTGTTGCAACCACATATCGTCCACATCCACATCTTCCAATTTGGGCCATAAAAAGTTCGTTATCATCTCACGATAGTGAACACCATTCACAGTAACTGCCTAACCTGCCTCATTTTGAAAAATATACGGTCCGATGATGCCGCCAGCCCATAAACCGCACCAAACAGTCACTCTTTGTGGGTGCATTGGTTTTTCGACAATCACTCTTGGATTATCATTCGCCCAAATACGGCAATTCTGCTTATTGACGAATCTACTGAGGTGAAAAAGTGCCTCATCACTGATGATGATTTTCTTCGAAAATTGATCATCCACTGTTGCCATTTCTTGCCACCATTCTGACCATTGACGACGCTTGAAATGGTCAAGAGGCTTTAGTTCTTGAGTCAATTGCACCTTGTAAGCGTGAAAATGAAAGTCTTTATGCATAATGTTCATCAACGACGAGCGCGAGAGGTGCAGTTGTTGGGCGCGACGACGAGTTAAGGTGGACGACTCTTCTGCCACACTATCGCGAATAGCAGCAATATTTTCTGCAGTACGAGCTGTACGAGCATGCACTGGTATTTTCACATCTCCTACAGAACCGGTTTGCTCAAATTTTTGTACGATTTTTCCGATTGTACGCACATTTGGACGATTAAATTGAAAAAATCACGAAGTGCACGATATGCATTTTGATTTGAACGTCCATTTTCATAATAAGCCTGAATAACTTTTACGCATTGCTCGATTGTGTGTGTATCTTTCCATGGCTCAAATTGAATTAGTCTGAAATTGGGAAATGTCAAATGAAATGCAGAAAAAACTTGACGTTTAGGTGTGGTTCACATTCAACATCGGCCCTTCAAATTTAACCACCCTTTATTATTTTCAGACGAAACTAAAATAAATAGTGTCACCCGATGGAAAAAATTATGTCAAAGGAGTTCGACCCAAAGTACACCCGATCTACACTGAAGCATGGAGGAGGAAGCATTATGCTTTGGGGTGCTATGTCATGGCGTGGTGTAGGCCCACTGCAAAAAATTGAAGGTTTCATGAACCGGTTCCAATATATTGAAATTCTAGACAATGTGATGCAGCCTTATTTGGATGAAAATATGACCGTAACTTGCATATTTCAGCAGGATAATGACCCGAAGCACACCGTTCTGCTGGTGAAGTAGTGGTTTTCAGATTATCAAATTACTGTTCTGGACTTGTAATCGTGCAATCCTGACTTCAATCCAATTGAGAACTTATGGCAGGTTGTAAAAAAAGAAGTGAGCTTGCTCAAGATAGGCAACTTTGATAAGCTGTACGATAAAACAAAAAAGTTTGGGAATCGCTTCCTAACAGAGTTTGTGAAAATTTCGTGGACTCTATGCCTCGCAGATGTCAAGCAGTAATTGATAACAATGGTTTTGCTACAAAATATTAACAAAATAATAATAATATCCTATATAAAATGTTAAAAACTCAAGTATCCTTAATTATATGCACGACTCATTTGATTATGTATTTATGATTTTTTGCCAGGTTTTAAAAAAAAAACTGTTGAAAAATTAAAAAACAGCCTTTTACATAAAGGCAATGACCTATTCAATTTAAATTTGATCAAAACTCAGTGTTTTTCTTAAACAAAATAATGAATTTTCCTAAAGTTTCTATGTTTATATAGTGTCCCTAATTAGTTGCACGGAGCTGTACAGGGTTGCCCATATTCGACGGACCCATCTGGCAACGCCATAACTTTTGACAGAGATGTCAGATCGCTTAATGACATACCGCGTTTGAAGCGTCAGTCCAAGCAGATTTTTACCATGGAACAATACACGCCACGCGAGCGCTCTGAAAGAGTCTTCGAAATGGCCGAAGATGACGAGGAATTTTGGAACAAAATTATCATGTCCGATGAAGCCCATTTCACATTGAATGGGACCGTAAATAAGCAAAATTGCCGTATTTACGCCACTGAAAATCCTCAGGAGATTCAAGAAGTGCCTCTTCATGACGAAAAAGTCACAGTTTGGTGCGGCGTTAGTGCGAAAACGGTCATTGGGCCGTTTTTCTTCCAAAATGAAAATGGCCATGCTGTTACCATCAACCAGGAGCGTTATCGCGACATGATGACCAATTTTGTGATGCCAATTATTCGTCGAAAGCGTATGAGGCAGTTCTGGCTTCAACAAGACAACGCTCCACCGCACACAAGTCGCATAACAATCGATTTTCTGAAGAATTTGTTTCCGGGCCGTTTGATGTCGAAAAGTAGTGATTTGGACTGGCCACCGCGTTCGCCCGATTTGACGCCGCCTGACTTCTTCTTGTGGGGATATTTGAAGTCAAAGGTTAACGTTAACAAGCCAAGGACCGTAGAAGATCTCAAGGACAACATTCGTGAAGAAATAGCCGCTATTCCGGCCGAAATGTTGGCGAAAACGATGGAAAATGCTGCAAAAAGGGCACAATACGCCATCAACGCCAGAGGCGGCCATTTGAGAGATATCATATTCAAAAATTGATGTAAACAAATCTACTTGAAACAAATTAAATGATTAAGATTGCCAACCGCCAAATTTTTATTTTTTTCTTTGATTTTTTTAAAAAAAACATGGGTCCGTCGAATATGGGCAACCCTGTATATTTAAAGCACCAGTGTTACCAAAAAATAATATTGTTCAAAAATATATTTTGAAAATAACTTTTGGTCAGGCTTCCCATACAAGCGGCCCATGTGTGCGTCCATTGAGTTATCCAGACCCAGACTGCTTGTCTACGGTACTCGCTGTGAGATCCAAGAACAATTTAAATTCATTGCATGACTAAAAATGTGTATGTTTGCGAATGATTTTAAGTTAACCCTGACCAGGACAACAAAGGCTTAACACATGAGAAGTCGATATCTCCAAAGTTTGCAGATAAAGAAAAAAAAAAAGTTATGCAAAAAAAAGGATCCCCAAAATAAACGTGCCAAAAATGCCGATGTTCATAACAACAAACCCTTATTTGTCCATAAGAACAGGTAATTTATTGCCATGACACACTCACATATGATGGGTTAAGCATAGCGGGCATGACCTACCTGATGAAGCCGTGCGTCTGATAAAAAGGAATTTAATGTAAGACCAAAAAGGAGCAAAAATCGTACAGTGTTGTACAGAGAAATAAAAATAAACAAAAACAATAAAATACTGAGCATCTAAAGAATAACCAACAAATATACACATTAAGCTTATTCTGACCACTGTTGGCGCAAAATTAGTAAACAGAAGTAGAAAAAAAAATGTTTTGTTCGTCCTGACAATTAACCACAAAAATTTGTTAGGCTGCCTGCTAGAATAATAACAGCAACAGCAAAGGAGATACTGCCGAAAAGACCCTCGATACTGCTCTACCCTACCCTTTGCTGCTGTGCAAGCAACACCTGTTGGACAACGGCACACACAGCACAGACAGACAGACAGACAGACAGACAGACAGACAAACAACGCTGGCACGCACACACAGCTTCGATACAACACCGTAACGTGGCACGAAATTTACACGTTGTCAGTGTTTCGTCGAGGTTTTTACAGGTTCCACTTTCGGCAACATGTGTTCTCGGCAACTGAGTGTGTGTCCTTTTCTGTCCGCGTGTGTTTGTGTGTAAGTGCGTGTTTGAACCAGGGCCGTAGCCAGAATTTACCCAAGGGGGTTGTATGAACATTTTTTTTTATTAAAAAAAAAAGTTCCATTTATACCTTTCTAAAAAGTAATGTTTTTTTTTTGTAATAACGATTCCCAAAATATTTGTGATAACGCTATAGCGATAGCGGCCAGTGAGCTACAACATTTTGCAAAAACCTCAAAAAATCAGGTTTTTCTTAAATATATTGACTGGTAGAATAGTTGCAAAAAATAATAGACTGCCAGATATTCAAAGCCGGGAAACGCTCTTCAAATCTGCATCAAAAAATGTTAAAGTTTTGCAATAGCATTAAAGGTAATGCTGTTTTTCGTGCCTTTTTTGAATTTTTTTAATTTATATACACTAATATTAAAATAACTTTATTATTTCTAATGTGATCCTCATTTCAAGAAATCGTTTGAAATGTTCTGAGTGATTGGCCACAATTTATGAAATTTATACATATTAAAGTTTATAAAGTTTAAAAATAAATTTATTATTATTTTATTAATATATGTAAGTGTTAATGACAATTGTACCAAATTGTTCGTTTCGTGTGTCTACAACCCAAATACAATAGCTTAGAATCATATTTAAGTGAAGTTTCTGACGTGTCAATCGACTATAACTACTTTGTTATATGTGCTGATTTTAATGTTAATTTACTGTGCTATGATAACCTCACCAAAAATTTTTGTGAAAATATATCGTCCGTTGGGTCTGTCCGTTGTTAATAGTGTTAATAGTGAAATGCCCACCAGGTTTTCCTTAAGTGATAATCCCAGTCTTTTAGATTATTTCATTGTTTCACATATATCATCTGTTGTGCTGTTTGACCAAATTTATTTTTTGTCAGATCACGATTTGATTTTTTGTACTTTAAATTATAAGAGGTATTAAATGTGAAAGACAGTAGCCAACCGTACGTTTCTATAAATTTATTTCGACTAGATTATAATTTTTCACAATATGACAATTCAAAAATTATTTAAATTGAAAAAAACATAAAAGAGCAAATGTAGCAATAACAAGTAAAACTTGAACAAGTATTTTTTCAACACTCCTCCTCATTTGCACTTCATACCAGAGATTGTTCTTAGATGTTCTAGCTTAGTTGCAGGTAGCGGTTTTGTCATCATATCTGCTATCATTTCTTCTGTTGGGCAATATTGACATTTGATGATCTGCTTATCAACGTAGTCTTTAACAAAATGAAATTTTGTGTCAATGTGTTTTGACTTGTTACTAAGGCGTTCTTCTTTTATTAAATTTAAGAAACACTGGTTGTCTTCATTTAAAACGGTTGGAAAATTTTGTTGACAATGTAAATCGGCAAGGATGTTCCGAATCCATACCGTTTCTTTCGCTGCTTCTGAAAGTGCTATAAATTCTGCTTGTCGATAATGAAACGCATGTTTGTTTTCTGCATGCCCAACTTACTGCGCCACAGTTAAGAATAAAAATATAACCTGAATTTGACTTTCTGTCGATTCGGCTTTCCACCCAATTTGCATCTGCGAAATCGACAAGAGTATTCTTTAGAGCTCTTGAATGGTTTAACTGCAATTATAGTTCCGAAGATCCTTTTAAATATTTAACCACTCGCTTTAACTCGTTTCAGTCCACCTCAGTTGGCGTGCACGTCTGACGTGCTAATATAGCGACGCTTGCAGATATATCTGGCCTAGTATTAACTGCGATATAAAGCAATGAACCAAACAAACTTTGGTATTGTTCATTGTTTAGCAAACGTTCTAACTCTACTTTGCCATATGATGGATCAAGTGGGTACTTACTAAATTTAGAGTTTTGAAGGCCAAATCTTTCGGCAATCTTCTCAATAAACTTTTTCTGTCGCAGTTTAAATATTTTATTATCTTGTCGAACAACTTCTACTCCCCAATAATGACAGATGGGCCCAAGGTTGTTTACTTCAAGCCTCGAGTTGAGAAGATCTTCAACATCTTTTTTTTTACTACCAAGTTATCTACGTATACCAAAATATAAATGCCTTTCCCGTTGATGACCTTGGTAAATAAAGAAGGATCAGCTTTACTTTTCAAACCGTCTAGACTCTTCTGTAGCTTGCATACAAGTTTTATGTCACCTTCTGCGAAACCAGGGGGTTGCTTCATATAAATTTCTTCTTTGAGATTCCCATTTAGGAATGCACACTTGATATCCATGTGCTCTACTTGCATCTGTCGCTCCCCAGTTACAGACAGTAGAATTCTACGACTGGTGCAAAGACTTCATCGTAATCACAGCCGTACTTCTGACAGTAACCTTGTGCAACTAAACGAGCTTTATATCGTTGCATATTACCTTTGATGTTTCGTTTCAGTTTAAATGTCCATTTACAGCCAACGATATTAACGCCTTGTGGAGTCTTATCCAAATCACATGTCTGATTCTTAATTAATGATGCCATCTCCTCCTGCATTGCGATTCTCCATTCATGATGTTGCTCGGATTCTATTGCTTCGCTACATGTCTTTGGTTCAATAATATCTACTGATTTTACCAAACAGATATTTTGAATATAACGCTCTGGCTGAACTCCCTTGTTGCGTCTTGATGATCTCCGAACAGATTCATTTGAAATGTCATAACATCCCGGAACGAATGCTTCTATGTTATTAGTAACTTCGTTGTTAGTTTCATCGTCTGAATGCATACTATAAAATGAGTCATCAGAACCTATTGGTTCGCCCGTAGTACTATCCGGGAGGATATTGGTTTCCCCATTAATTTTTATTTTAGAAATACCTACTTCGAATTCACAATCTGATTTCTGTGTGGTAAAGTTGTTAGCATTTTTCAGATCCTGTTGCAAAATAAACTTGAAATCCCTGCTAATGGTAATTTTATTTGAATTCGAATCAACAAAACGCAATCCCTTTGATTTTTCATCATAACCAACAAAAGTCTTGAGCTCAGATTTATCATCAGATTTCTTTCTTTTTTCTTAAGGTAAAAGAACATATGCTTTAGACCCAAATATTTGAAAATTGATTACATCAGGTTTTTCTCCTTCCGATCTTTCATACGGAGTACAAGGAATCGAAGAAGTGAATAATCGATTTTGGATGTAATTTGCTGTAGTTACAGCTTCACCCCAGGTATGTATAAGACAAGCCAGCTTCAGCAAGCATACAACGAGCCATTTCGACAAGAGACCTATTTTTTCGTTCAGCCATGCCATTCTGTTGCGGGCAGTATGGTACAGTAAATTATGACCTTGCACCGTTTTGTTCAAGATACTCTATCAATATTTGCGATTTATATTCGCAACCGTTGTCAGAGCGAATGTACTTTGGAACCTTTCCAAATTTAATCTTTACTATTTCAATGAAATTTCTTAGCTTTGCGAAAACCTCCGATTTTTCTCGAAGAAGATAAACGATGGTGTAACGGCTGTAATCATCGATTACTGTAAGAAAGTATCTGAAGCCACTAGGAGTGATAGTTTGCATAGGACCACAAATATCAGAATGAATCAATTCTAAGGCCTCATTAGTTTTGCTTTCAGACTTCTTATTAAAAGGCTTCTTGGTTAACTTACACTGGGTACAAATGTCGCAATTTATATGGACTCCACAATCAACTATTTTAAAATCTCTTACCAGTTTTCCATACTGCATTGATTTAATAATGTTGATATCTCTATAACCAAAAACTTTATGCCAATAATGTTGACAGCTGAGTGAATTACAAACAGCTTGTAGTGTCCGGTCATGCCCTTTTAGACGTAACTGGTAAAGATTAAATCTGCGACTCCTAGTTGGCGATTTTCTTTTGATAAAATTCGGCAATTTGATCCACTAAAAATGACCCTGAATCTTTTTTCGGACAGCAATTTTACCGACAGCAAACTACCTTTGAAAGTGGGAATGTATAAAACATTCTCTGCACATACCTCTATTTCATGTCCTTTTGTGTTTAAAAGTTTCAGAATACATACTCCTTTGCCAGAAGCATTTACTACCAATCCGTTTGCGATAGTTACTTTGTCACAACAAGATGTATCTAGACTAACGAATTCTTCTTTATTACTAGAGATGTGAGAAGTAGCGACTACTAAATCAGAGTCGATTATCCAATCAGAGTTTTTACCGTTAAGCACAAAACAGAAATTTTCATTATTGTTGGCCTTGTGAGCTTTTTGATGATTTTTTGATTTCGAATGTTGGTTTTTTAATTTCCAACCATTCTTGCGTATGTGGCCCACAAATTTGCAGTGATGACAAATAACAGATTTTTTTGCATAACTTTTTTTTTGTATTGATGGTTTTCATGACGGAATTTTCATCTTCAGCAATCCGTTGACCTTTCTTCTCATATTCCTCCAGCAACTTGCTCTCAACTAAACTCATTGTTAAGTCCTTTTCGTCACGAACTTCTAAAGCGGGTATGAGTGTATCGTACGAATGTGGTAAGCTACTAAGTAACATGGATATGATCCAGGACTCAGCAATATTTTCGCCCAATGATGGTAGTCGCGAATTTCATTTGCATTATGTGTTTGTCCATATCACCACCGATTTGTAACTTCAAACTGCAAATTGTGCGCATTAATTTGACCTTGTTACTTAACGTTGGTTTTTCGTGGTATTTTTTTAAAACATTCCAAGAGTCTTGAGCTCTCTTACACTTGCTAATACGAAACATCTCATTGTCTTCTATAGCTAGTCCAATTAATATTGAGGCGTCTGTATCCTTTTGAAACCATTCAGAGGAAGGGCTATCGGGAATTGGATTTTCAATAACGCACCAAACCTTCTCTTTCTTCATGATGAGTTGCATGCGATATTTCCAAATTTCGTAGTTATCGCGATTCATTTTCGTTATTGCAAGCCTTAAGACGGCCATTATATATTTCTTGTTCTTAAAAAAATTTTTTTATAAAATCCTTAAGTCGGCAAAATTCAGCAAAATATTGCGAATTACAACGGTACGAAATGCTACACAATACAATAAACGCGAATTGTTTTAATGCAACGGCCCATAACCTATTAGGGGTATTTAATGTGAAAGACAGTAGCCAACCGTACGTTTCTATACATTTGTTTCGACTAGATTATAATTTTTCACAATAAGACAACTCAAAAAATATTTAAATTGAAAAAACATAAAAGAGGAAATGTAACAATAACAAGTAAAACTTGAACAAGTATTTTTTCAACATAAATGTTAATTTTGTGCGCACTGTGTCTCCAACCACGTACTTGTGACAAGACTTTAAAAATATAAACTGTTTTGCTCTTTTACAAGATCTACTTACAGTTCAATGGAATGTAGTTTGGAACAGTGAGACTGTTGATGAAAACTTACTTTTTTTCATTTGTTATTAATAGGCCATTTCCCAATCATGTCCCCTCTCGTAGTGTCACCATAAAAAATACCTCCTGCCCTTGAATAAATAACACACTTTGTGGAAAAAATTCCCCACAGTTGAAAAATGGGAAAACTACAGATTAGCTAGAAACGAATCAACACGTATTTGTAGACACTCAAAAAAATTGTATTTCTTCTCCAAACTTAAAAAATCTCTTTCTTCAAAAGATTTATGGAACAATGTCAAAAATCTTGGTATTTGTAGCAAAACAAAATATGAATGTCGTATTGACCTTGATCTTCTTAATAATATTTTCGTGTCTGGCACACAGAACTCCGTTTATATAAATTTTGCAACTCCAGTGTTGAACAAACGTTTGAGTTTTCTGCAGTAAGTGAAAGCGATGTAGGAAAACGCGTTCAAAAATGAAATCAAATTAAATTTGTTGGAATCGGTGCTATTTTTATCGCCAAATTGCTCCGGTCATAGGGGGCGGGAGCAATTTAGCGCGTAAAAATAACACGCGCGCGCGATGATAAGCTTTCGGTAGCCTACCATCTTGAGGTTAGAGTTAAGAGCTAAAATTGAGGAGAAGAAGTGGTGCTCCTCATTAACCACCAAAGGTTGTAGGGATCTCTGTTAAATGAAGAGTATCATTTAACAGAAATGACTCCACACAATTTGGTTATTAATCAGGGGGTAATTAATAACAAATTAAGTAGTTCGTTTTTGAACATATTTATTACCTTCTTGGCTGGCGGTTGAAATGAGAAAAAGCAAAATTAACAAAAAAAGAATATGTACATTGCAATTTCAATTAAGCTTAAGGCCCAGCTTTTAAGCTGGGTTTAGTTTACAGTATTTTAAGTTCAATAATTTAAACTTTTAATTAAAGGCGCAGGCTTGAGCTGCGTTTAGTTACAAAGGTAAATTTAAGAGAAAAGAGTAAATTCATAAAATTCATTTATATAAAAACCATTTGGATACGCATCGGGGCGTAGACAAAATTCATATTAAATTCTTAAAAGAAATCTTACCATTTATTCTCAGCCTACTGACACACATTATTAACCACTGTTTCACAAAATCTTGCTTTCCAAGTTCTTGGAAAACTACAGTTGTTCTTCCTGCTCCCAAGAAAAGAGCAGCGAATGAGCCCAATGATTTTAGGCCATTTAGCATTTTATCGTCAAAATCAAAAATTTGTGAATCTCTAATGGCTTATCAAATACCAAGCTACCTATTGCAAAATAGCTGTTATCTCAACAGCAGTTTGGCTTCCGCGCTGGACATAGTTGTTCTACTGCTATGATTAAGACTTTGGACGATAAGAAACTCCTATGACAATAGATCAGTAACTCTGCTATGCTTACTCGATTTTTCAAAAGCGTTTGATACAGTTAATCACACTTTATTATGTTATAAACTTAAATATATGTATGGCTTTTGTGACAGCGCTGTGTTACTCCTGAACAACTATCTTTCCTATCGAGTACAGAAAGTTAAAGTCGGTGAAAATTTTTCGAGTCTTTCGTCTGCTTGCAGTGGGGTTCTTCAAGGATCGGTACTAGGTCCTCTTTTATTCTCCATTTTTACAAAAGATATTTTTAGCGTTTGCAAGCATTCACCCATGCATGCTTATGCTGATGATATTCAGATATATCTCACCCGTAGAACTGGTCCCATGGAAGACCTGGTATGCAGGCTTAATGAGGATCTAGACAGTAAGTATAAGTCAATGGGCTGCTAGCAATGAGCTTCAACTTAATGCTTCGAAATCATTGTATTACCCATCAGCAAAGATAATGTCTTCTTTGAAGATATACCGGACCTTATTTTAAAAGACCAAAAGCTAAGTCACGTCAGCAAAATCAAAAATCATGATTTTCATATTAATTCTACACTTACCTGCAGTGACCACATCAACAGTGTGGTTCAAAAAGTATATTATATTCTGCGTAATCTAAGGGTTTCAGCTGAATATTCGCCTGTTGAATTGAAACATAAACTTGTTCTTCAACTTATACTACCTATAATTACTTACGCAGAATGTGTTTATAGCAATTTGAACTACCGATCTCAATTAAAATTAAACTTAGCATTAAACTTAGCAGGTTACACTCATATGAGGATCATATATTTCAGTTTAAAAATCCATTCTTGGAAGTGATATTATTAACTATCTCAATGCTAGAAATTGTCTCTTTCTGCATAAATTAATAGTGTTTAAAACGCCTCCTTATTTGTTTGAAAAAAATTCGATTTGGTCACTCAACGAGAAGTTATATGCTAACCCCACCGAGTTTTAACTACCTCAACTCCACAAGACTATTTTTTATTAATGCCACTCGTCTTTAAAAATTCACAAAATTACTTAAACAACTGACTTAAAACTTTTCCTCGGGCTAGAATTCAAAAAACGTAAATCAAATTTTTATAACTCATGAGTAACTTCAAACAGTCCTCAAAAATTAAACCAGGTTTGGACTCATATCTTTAGTTCGAAAGTTAATTGTGTAAAAACTCTTGACTATCAGAGAGTCACAATGAAAGGGGCAGAAAAATTTATTTAATAAAAACTTGTTTTGTACCGTAAATTACGAAGAGGCTGTGATGCAATGACGCCATATGCAGAGCTAAATAAAACACAGAACTTACAATAAGCTCCAAATGCATATTTGGAGTAAGCCAATCAACTCCAGCTACAAAATCATACATGCTGAAATTTCAATTTTCGAGAACCGCTCGAGGGGAAAATGAAAATTAGTTTGAAGTATACCCTAAAATCTTTCTAGGCGGTTCGAATTAGAAAGGTTTTTTCCAGTATACATGTGAATGTCATTCTTGTTGGCTTCACTGTTATTATCACTACCATCATCTGCAACTGCCGATGTCAAGGGTAGTGAAAACAATAGTGATGGTAGTTTTGAATGTATCACGTTTGATGCGATAAATCATGATACATTTGTTTTCACTATTGTTATTTACACGATTAAACTCATCACAAAGACTTTTACCCGTAAGCGCAACTTCAGTATATGATTTGTTAAGTTTTTTATTACACATATTAAAGTGATTCAATGAAATACTTATTGAAATGCATTAATTTTTATTAAAATTTCGACCCTCTGTGGTGGTTTGAACCACGAAAACCCCCCTTGGCTACAGCCCTGGTTGGAGCGCATCAACTTTTGACCTTCTGTCACAACAATTGCACGAAATTGTAATGTTCCTTCCTGGCAGGAAGCAAGGAAAGGCCACTAAAAGTGATAAGCAGCAAAACAGCAACAACAACATCAGCGACAAGCTGTGTGCTAGGTGTTTGGGAATGTCAAAATAACAACAACAACAATAATAATAATAAAGTTATGGATCTAACATATGTTCATCAGCAACATATTGAAAAACTGTTAAATCGAACAAGTGGAATTAAATACCTTTCATTTGAATTTTAATTTGAGGGTCACCGCAAAAGATGACCGTTTTGAAGCATTACAAAGGAATTTTTTTTTATTTACAATTAAAAACAAAAATTAGTATAAATGGAAACAAAAGTAACTCTTTTATTTAAATTTTGTAACAAAAAATACAAATGCAGTGCTTTTTAAGACCGCTAGAGAGTGTTTCAGTACAAAAAAATTAGGAGAGGGATAAAAAATATTAATTGTGCTAAACTTATTGGGATTTTCAGGGTTCTGAAATTTCAATTCGATAATTTTTGTAAATTTTAATGACAGCCAGATTATCTTTTAGCAAAAAAAAAAACCAAGCAAAAATAAGATAAAAGCTTGGCTTACTTATTTCATTATAATAATATTATAAACATTAAATAATAATAAATAATTATGTTGACTTTATATGATTTAAATACAAATTCTAAATGTTTGATAGTTTAAATCATACTTGATTTTAAATACAAATTCTAGTTGTTTGATAGTTTAAAATCGCTTGCACGGGTAATCACAAAGATTTCTGATGACGCGTTTAGCAGCGCAGAAATTGTACAATAAAATCAAATGCTAGTGATTTTTTTCCTTTCATATTGAAAACTTTGTTGTTGTTGTTGTTTCTTTAGAAAAATTCGTTAGAACAATTAATTGTTCTAACTTTGACCTTAAGCTCAATAAACGATTTTAAACTATCAAACAACTAGAATTTGTATTTAAAATCAAGTATGATTTAAACTATCAAACATTTAGAAATTGTATTTAAATCATATAAAGTCAACATAATAAATATAGAGGTCATTTAGAAAAAACTTTAATAATAAATAATATTGACTTTATATGATTTAAATACAAATTCTAAATGTTTGATAGTTTAAATCATACTTGATTTTAAATACAAATTCTAGTTGTTTGATAGTTTAAAATCGTTTATTGAGCTTTAGGTCAAAGTTAGAACAATTAATTGTTCTAACGAATTTTTCCAAAGAAACAACAACAACAACAAAGTTTTCAATATGAAAAGGAAAAGATCACTAGCTGATTTTATTGCAATTTCGGCCCGGCTAAAGGCTTCATCAGAAATCTTTGTGATACCCGTGCAAGCGCGCACTAACGCACTGCACCACAGGGGCGATGAGATTTGAAGTGTCAATTTCTCAGTTTTTCTCAATTTCATAATTTCACATTTGTTGTTGTATTTTTGCTTTACTTTAGTCTCTATGTGTATGTTATTATATGTAGTCCAACAGCCTGCTGGAAGTCTCCACTAACAAAGCATGTTTAATAATAAATAATAATAATGCTAACAAAAAAAAAACTTGGCTTACTTATTTCATGGCATTTTTTATTTATACTCATACTAGCAGGCCACGGACGTTTTTTTATCAATCTCCTTATCAATCGCCTTAAAGACGGGACAATTTTTTTACACATGTGTTAATTTTGATTTTAACTAATTTTTATGTGATACGGTTAGTTTTGCGACATCCGACTCAGTGTTGCGATATGGCATCATCGTCCTTATTGGGTTAAGACAATACATATCAAAGAAATAAAAAATGGTTTTTTTTCTTTTGTTTTGTTTTGGTTTTGAGCGCCTCTCTGCATTTATATGTATCCATGACAAAGTTAGACAAGGTAGTGTAATGGCGTAGAGCCGGTGACTGAAACTGTCAAAACGAAGTTGACATTTCATACAAAATCTGCAACCAATGAGAATGCAATATGAAAGCAAGAATTGGCAAAAAAAGCAAAATGGCTAAGTTTGACAGTTATGGTCCCTAAGAAAGAGAGCACATTTAGCCCTAAAGCTACCTTGTCTAGTTCTACTATGTATGTATGTATCTCACTTTTCGCTTTGCTCTAGCAGTGTGACCAGAGTGGAATATTATATTCCACTTTGGCATATTTTACCTTCGGTAAGCATATTTTTTTTTATAAAAATATGCAGCATAAAAAGTGGAATATTTTGCGTATTCCTATATTTTTTAAAATTAACAAAAATTGCAATAAAAAATGTCTATTTGAATACTAAGTGGTTATTTTTGGCTATCGACATATTGTATTTTTTCATCTCTGAACCACCTTGTGAAATGCAATATAAGGAACACGTTTTGTGGTTAACTTCTTCATTGTCAATTTTATTGCAATTCATTTAATAACTTCACGCAGCTTAAAAAGTGAAGTAAATTTGCTTATATGTTTGTTTGGTTGGATTTTTTATAAATTATGTTACAGCAGTAAGTAATATACTTAAGACAACATAAGGGGTATTCACGATGTGTTGTTTTTCCCCTTGTATTGTGTATTTTTGATAAATTTGATATTTGTAGTAAATTTTGTAATATAACAAAAACAAAATGCACAGTTTTCAAAATACAACCCTGTGGAAAAAATGCAACGATGGAATACTATTGTATACTGTGTAAATTTCGTTGCGTATTAGACCAGATGATTGTACAAGCATTTCTACTCAGCATATAGCAAGCTACCGGCTACGCTGTGAGTTTATTTAATACAAATTAATATAATTTATTCTTTCATTTCAATTTTTGTATGATTTCCGTTAGTTAAATGATGATTTAAATTAATATTTCCAAACAAAAGTTCATACCAAAATCAGCTGATTTTAAAAATACAATATCTACTTTACTGAAGGTTCGTTCACAAAGTTGTAAGTATTGTAAATTTTGAAAAAATTTATCACAAATGCACCACATCGTGAATATCCCTATTATTGCAAACAATATTTATTTCTTTTAACTATTTTTAAAAGTGGATTCAAAGCAACAAAGTAGAAAAAAGTTATTGATCAAAGTTTGGAATCTGAAGAAGATTTATCAAAATTTGTGCTTTCCTCGCATGGTTTACCATTTAGCAATGCTGAGGTTGAGAAAATTTTTAGTTATATGAATCTTATTATAACGAAAATTTGAAATAGAATGCAAGAAAAACTCTTAAATAATTTGTTGAATGTAAAAACATGGCTACATGTTTAAAAAAAGTGTTGTTATACCTATTAGTGTTGTTATACCAGATAGCTTGATAAAAAAAATTTAGAAATGCGAACTTCTATGATAATAATACAAGCAACAATTTAAGTATTGATCTCGAAGATGTGCCTGAATTTTAATTTTGTATATTGTATATCGTTACTTCATTTTCAAAAAACCATAACAACGTTCATAATTTTTTATAGGAGAAGCCAAAAACGTTTTAAAGTAGCACATATAGTAGATTGCAAAGTGATAATTTCTTCATAATTTCGTTTATTAAGTAGTTATTTTTAGGTATTTGTCCAAAAAACGGCTTTTAAATCTAAAATATGTCCCATTTAAAAACGTTTTTGGCTTCTCCTACAAAAAATTAAAAATGTTGTTGGGGTTTTTATATTTTAGGTAACAATATATAATACACCTATATGTTTCTGACTTAAAAATAAAGTTTTCTCTGTGATAAAAGTATTAGACTATTTTTAAGAGAATATAATTCTTGAAAAAACTTTTATAAATTACAAATCAACTGATATATGCTTTGTTTACGTCTTATTAATATATTTTATTTAATATTAACTTATGTTTTATAAATTTAAGTGTGATAGTAATCAAATAAATGTTTTAAGCTTGCTTCTGTGTTTCTTTTATATGCATATTTAGTCTTATTTAGATATATATCTTTGAAATTGAAAGTGGAATATTTTTGTGGAATATAAAAATTGAAAGTGGAATATTTAGCATATTTTTTTTAACAAAAAGCATATATTTTTAAAAATCTTCTGGTCACACTGTGCTCGAGGCTTATCAGTTTTTTTTATTGCGCTGTGCTAGCTGAGCACCAAGAGCAAGAGAAATATTTAAGTAAAAAAAATCTTTTAATATAACACGTTTTAAAAACGAGCTACAAAGTATAAAATAATTTCTCCTAGAGTGGGGCTTTTAGTTCAATTGAAAACGTAGGGCGCATGGTGTAAGAAAACCAGGTGTTAGTGAGTTTTTGACAACACCATGAATTTCTTTGCTTCTGTCAAAAAATTGTGAGCGTAACTGTTGATAGTTGTCAAATTGTGTTATTTGTTTGAGTTGCTAGATGATGTGCTATAGTTTTTATTGTGCGAATTAAGCATAAATAAATATTTAATGCAGTTAATTGTGCCGTTTTGTGTTGAAAAAAGTAATTGCAGTTGTCTTCTCCGATTTGCCAAGTTTGTCATTGAATGTTTTGGCCATTTTATCAGAAACGTGCGCTGGAAGGTGCCGCCGACATAAAGTTTTGGCCAGCATGCAAATTGTCTTGCATTCACATCGTTATTTTTTTTTTTGCATAACGCACAGCGTTTCATATATTTTTGATTGTTTTCCATATCACTTTATTCTCATTTTAATCTCAGTAATTATCTTATAAAATTACAGAAAGACACGAATTTAACAAAATTTCTTCTTATTGCAATTCACCATCAGATGTTTTTGACAAGAGCGGGGAAACATAATTTTATCATTTTGAGAGAGAAGTGTCAAACTCACTAACACCTCTATTTCTTACACCATGGTAGGGCACATGCTATAGAGAATAGTAAGAGTGTTATTAACAATTGAAATAGAGATGTCAGTGGCAAAAATACATCGATGTATTTCTTCGTTTCGATGCATCGAAATGTGCATCGATATTTTTCGATGCATCGGAGGGCATACATCGATGCATCGATTTGCATAGGATTTTTCAGATGTTACAAAATTGTACACAATTTAAAATTAATTACTATATAATTACTATACTTTGTATAATGTGGGTTGTGTCGCGAATCGCGGGAATCGCGTTGTTTTCACTTCGTTTTTCAAAAAACCGCCAAACCACACTCTTTGGAGCCATTTCAATTTGTTGATCAAATTCACTCACTTTGCACAATTGACAAACTAAAATGGCGGTTTAATGAACTAGAGATGTAAGTTTATAAAAAACATCGGTATAACGATGCATCGATGCATCGACTTATTATACATTGAGTGGATAATTTTCGATGCATCGAAGCAAAACATCGATAATTTCGATGCATCGATGTTTTTCCGACATCCCTAAATTGTAATACGTTAGTGAACGAATGATTTCTTAACCCAAGTCCCTTGAGTGTCAGTATAGAAGTCTTTGAATGGATGATAGATTCAAGTTTGCAGACATCTATTGTGTTCAGTCCAGTAAGTTATACTTGGAATGTATTGCATTAGAAATCTTTCATAGAAACAGTGACTGGGTTTATTCCACTCTAAGATTAGTGATGAAGAGTTAATATTCTCTATAGCATACGCCCCACGATTTTAGTGTAACTAAAAGCCCCACTCTAGGAGAAATTATTTTATACTTTTTAGTTCGTTTTTAAAACGTGTTATATTAAAAAATGTTTTTAACTTAAATATTTATTTTTTACTTTTTAGTCTTATATTACTCATTTTGTTTGCTTACAAAATTTCATTTATATTTTAAATTACATTTTAAGTTTCAAAACTCTAGCTCTGTAAGTTAGTTAAAAACGGATTAAAAGATTTGTACGGGACAGATATGAAGTGAAAATTTCAGCTGAATCAGCCCGGTTGTTTTTAAGATATAGCATTTTTATTGATTTGTGGGCAGTAAAATTGAGAGCGGAAACATTTTTTTCCTAAATCATCCCCCACTTGGGGGAAATTTACTGCCAAAAGTTCAGCTTAATAAGCTAAGTAGTTTTGGAGATATAGCATTTTTATTGATTGTTGGCGGTAAAGGGGGAGTGGCAAAATTTTTTCGTAAATTATATGTGTTGTCATCCAGTTTTGAGCTATATTTAAAATTTTAAAAACCTAGGTCATCGGGAAGTTGCTTCAAAATGGATTCCAACATTTGTACGGGACATACATACAATGGCTCACAACGAAAGTCGGGCAGGCATTTCTTAGCACTTTCGCATTGGTTTCAGAAATGAAAATGTAAGAAGAAACTTTGAGTTAATATTTTTTTCAAAACGTTATTTTTTGGTAAACAAAATTAACAGAAACATTATTTAAAAATTAGAACATAACGGTGAAATAAATTTAAATTGAAACAAACCTATAAAACGAGCTCCCATTAAAAGTTGGGCAAGTAAGGAAAAAAATGCAAATTGTGGTCCTTAAACCGTTATTCCTGCTTACAACTTTTTACTACTGTTGGAATAACTTCAGTCAAACGCAAAACTTAAAAAAATAAAGATTTCTCGAAAAGTGAATCAATCAACACTGGCAAAAAGGCAGATCGTGTTAGATTATTATTTGAAAGGAAAATCCGAGCGACAAATTTCAGAAAGATAAGTAAAGTAATTAGTAAATACTTATACTCAAAATCTAGGACTGGGGTTCTATACACTCACTGTTCAAGGCTATTTTGCTATGCACCATGAATATCTACGAAGATCATAGTTATATGTATTATGTTTCTTCCTTAACAGCTGCTGGCTGCATGCAAGCTCTTCAATTGTTCCAATTCTAATACAAAATAAACCAATATCATCTCATTCATGCAAATGATAAATTTATGATTTCAAGCTAAAGGTTCAACAAAATCTTGCATAACTTGTACAAAAATAATTCCTAATGCTACGATTTTATTTTATTACACTTACCTTCACAAATCTTATCCCAAATACTCGACATTCTTATTGATATATTGTAAATGTTTTTTTTTTCGATTTTGTTTAAGAACAGCTGCATTTTTGTTGTTTGCCAAATATATACATATAAAGCATGGCATTTAGTTTTATGGTTCTGTGACTTATTTCTCGATCGTTACGTTTTTAATGTTAGGATAAGCACAAGTCGCATTAGCAGCCGTAGCTGCTTTCATGCGCCCTTCTTCCGGACCTTTTAAATCCACGCATAGTTTCCACTGTAGGACCATGAACCTTTCATAAAAGGCGGTTCTCAACTACCTTTACAATAATAGTGCTGTTGTTGTATCTCGAGCTGCAACAAATAAATGTACGAACTATGCATAGTTTTTATTCTGCTATACTAAATAAACTGTTTTTAATGTTTGCACAACCCGATGGATTTGGTTTTCAGGTAGTAGGTAAGTGTAACGAAACACCACCTTGACATTAAAATTTCCTTCTACTTTTTCATCTTTCATTATTCATTTTTAAGACATACACATTGATGTCTACTACAACATATGATGGCATTTATGTAGTTACTTGGTATCTGAATTGTAGTAATTTCGATAACAATGCTTGAAATATTATTTTATTTCATTTCCATTATTTGTTTTCTTCTGTCTTTTTTTTTGCCATAACAGTTGTGTGAGTTTTGCAAAATCTAGAGTTATTGTGTTGCATTTGTGTTTTTTTTTAATTGCATTCATTTTTTAAAGTATAGCTTAGCAGAAGCTGTTTCACAAAGGACATAATTTATTATTTGTTGGTTTAATGTTCTTGTTTTGGGAAAATGTTTCTATGTTTGCCAAAGGATTTCATATATACTTAGCACGTCATGTAGCTATCTATATATATATATATATATATATATATACATGTGAAATGTGAACTGAATTTTAGACAAGTTATTTACATCTAAAATTTCTTAAGCATTGTTATAAGAACTTATTCGTACATTTGTGCAAAGTCATTTACCGCGAGTTCTTTAATTAATTTGAAAATTCTGATTATAAAATTTAGAGATATTCTTGGTATATTAATTTATATTAATTTATTATAATAACATTTATAATAATAATTAAAATAATATATTATAATAATATAATATTTATTATAGTATCAAATATTAAATATTAAATATTAGATATTAAATATTAAATATTAAATATTAAATATTAAATATTAAATATTAAATATTAAATATTAAATATTAAATATTAAATATTAAATATTAAATATTAAATATTAAATATTAAATATTAAATATTAAATATTAAATATTAAATATTAAATATTAAATATTAAATATTAAATATTAAATATTAAATATTAAATATTAAATATTAAATATTAAATATTAAATATTAAATATTAAATATTAAATATTAAATATTAAATATTAAATATTAAATATTAAATATTAAATATTAAATATTAAATATTAAATATTAAATATTAAATATTAAATATTAAATATTAAATATTAAATATTAAATATTAAATATTAAATATTAAATATTAAATATTAAATATTAAATATTAAATATTAAATATTAAATATTAAATATTAAATATTAAATATTAAATATTAAATATTAAATATTAAATATTAAATATTAAATATTAAATATTAAATATTAAATATTAAATATTAAATATTAAATATTAAATATTAAATATTAAATATTAAATATTAAATATTAAATATTAAATATTAAATATTAAATATTAAATATTAAATATTAAATATTAAATATTAAATATTAAATATTAAATATTAAATATTAAATATTAAATATTAAATATTAAATATTAAATATTAAATATTAAATATTAAATATTAAATATTAAATATTAAATATTAAATATTAAATATTAAATATTAAATATTAAATATTAAATATTAAATATTAAATATTAAATATTAAATATTAAATATTAAATATTAAATATTAAATATTAAATATTAAATATTAAATATTAAATATTAAATATTAAATATTAAATATTAAATATTAAATATTAAATATTAAATATTAAATATTAAATATTAAATATTAAATATTAAATATTAAATATTAAATATTAAATATTAAATATTAAATATTAAATATTAAATATTAAATATTAAATATTAAATATTAAATATTAAATATTAAATATTAAATATTAAATATTAAATATTAAATATTAAATATTAAATATTAAATATTAAATATTAAATATTAAATATTAAATATTAAATATTAAATATTAAATATTAAATATTAAATATTAAATATTAAATATTAAATATTAAATATTAAATATTAAATATTAAATATTAAATATTAAATATTAAATATTAAATATTAAATATTAAATATTAAATATTAAATATTAAATATTAAATATTAAATATTAAATATTAAATATTAAATATTAAATATTAAATATTAAATATTAAATATTAAATATTAAATATTAAATATTAAATATTAAATATTAAATATTAAATATTAAATATTAAATATTAAATATTAAATATTAAATATTAAATATTAAATATTAAATATTAAATATTAAATATTAAATATTAAATATTAAATATTAAATATTAAATATTAAATATTAAATATTAAATATTAAATATTAAATATTAAATATTAAATATTAAATATTAAATATTAAATATTAAATATTAAATATTAAATATTAAATATTAAATATTAAATATTAAATATTAAATATTAAATATTAAATATTAAATATTAAATATTAAATATTAAATATTAAATATTAAATATTAAATATTAAATATTAAATATTAAATATTAAATATTAAATATTAAATATTAAATATTAAATATTAAATATTAAATAATGGTTCACTTGTAATGTAATACTATTATAAAAATTTCTATAAAAACACAATAGGTGAACCGATTTTAATGCTTGAGCCAGTTTTGAAAAGGGAATTAAATTTGGATAAAAAAACAATATTTTCTTCGCTAGATGGCACTTAAATTTTCATGTAAAGTTCAAAAATAACCAAAAATGTACGAAATTCATTAAAAATACAATGTTGTTATTTTAAAATCCAATAACTAAAGTAGAATGTGCTTCGCTAGCACATACATTTACATTACATTACATTTTTGGTTATTTTTTAGCTTTACATTAAAATTAAAGCGCCATCTAGCGGAAAAATTGTTTTTAATAAAAAAATCCAAATTTAATTTTCTTTTCAAAACTGGCTAAAGCATTAAAATCGGTTCACCCATTCTGTTTTTATAGAAATTTTTATAATAGTATTACATTACAAGTGAACCTCCACGGCCCTTCGAAGCTTAAAAATCGATTTTCTCAAAATTCTGACGTGCTACAGCAAAACGCCGAGACACGTATTTCTTTATTTTAAGCCCTTTTTCATATTTGGTAACATTTCTCATGTGTACTCAAAAAACTTTGATTTTGTCGTACTGTATTATAACACAGTATGACGAAATCGACCAAAAAAAGCACAACCAAACTTTATTGAAATTTTTGAAGAGTGATATATTGAGAGTTAATCGCATCTAATTTGACCTTTCAATGTCGTCATAATTTTTTCCAATTAATTTTTGAAATTGAAGTGTTCGAATTTTGTTATGCCGACATTCGCTGAATTTTTACAGACATTTGCCTTGTTAAAAATCAAAAACCAAATGCATTTCTTTGGGGTAAAATTTTGCAAGGAATAAGACTTCGTAAAAGATTTGACGAAATGAATGCGTTTTGTATGGTATCAAACATATATATACGAAGCAATTTTTGACGAAAAAAAATAACGTGAAAATTGACGTCATTTAGCGAATTCTTAACTGATTGCGATATTTTTAAGTTCAATGGAAAGGTTTTTTTACGTGCAATTAACATTTGTAAAAAAACAAAAGTCAATAATGGAATATTATTTTATTAAAATTTATAGAAACACAATTTATTTTTAAGTTAAGGAAAAGTACAAGAATTTGCTTCGCAACACGCTTCATTTGGTATTGTATCTTATTTCTATTTTACATAGCCTTATTATACGCAAAATTCAACGGAAAAGAAATGGATTTTATTTTTCATTTCCAACAAGGCAAATAGCTGTAAGACTTCAATGAACATCTGCACAACAAAATTTGAACACTTCAACTTTTAAAATAAATTTTTAAAAATTGGGACAAAATTGAGAGGTCAAATCAGGTGCGATGGACTCTCAACATGTCCCTCTTTAAGAAGTTCTATAAAGTTTGGTTGTGTTGTTTTTTGTCGATTTCGGCACACTGCGTTTAAGTTCAAGAAAAAGATTATTTCTTATTAAGTCGGCTTTTTTTTTGGCCGTGAGTGTATGTAAAAAATTTGTAGGCGTTTGGTTGTTATAAAAAATTAAAAAAAAATATCCACAGAAAAAGCGGACGAAATTTTTTGCATTATGCAACATTTTATCAAATGTTTACAAAATTTTATTTGAAAAACCACGTCTGAAATAACCTCTAACGCTATGAATGAACTATTTTTTTGGAAAACAAGATGAGCAGCGCTATAGTTTTAGGGAAGAAATTTCTAAAAAATTTATATTTTTATTCATGAGGCCTTCTTTTTAGCTTTATTAACAAATTCTAAAATTACGGTGGCTTAACATCTCCCAATTCACCCACATTAACATTTATACTGGGCACAAAAGCAATACAAGTACGTACATATATGTATTTGTTGAAGCTCTAAGGTTTCTTATTGTTTGTTAAATAAATTTTATATTAAAATTTGAGACACCCTAAAAAACACGGGCGGCTGTATTCAACCACCCAATAACAGAAACAACAACAACAACAACGGCAACAACTTAACACATTTGGTTTATCTGAATATCTAGAATTGTGTGTTGGTTTAAGTTATGACGATGCTAGAGATACTCGAACAAGAACAAATAACTAAAAATCATACTTGCAGATACTTTCAAAACAAATCTCAACCCCTATCATGACAGAATATCTACAGATGATTTGTATAATTCTATTTCAACAATTATATGAATTTCCAATTCAGTTGCTGTTGTTGTTGGTGTTGTTAAAGCTGCTGCTTTAGTATATGCACAAAAGCGAAGGAAAGACTGACGCACTGATGGACTGACTGAGGAATTGAGGAGTGGAGTGTGAAAAGATTTTGGAAAGAAAAGAACATATTTTAAAATTCAACTGCAAATAGAACGTAATCAACAAAAGTCAATAGAAGTAATATGTATTCAGATACTTTGCCACAACGACGCACAGTGTAACACACGGCGCATAGTGGTGTTTCATTCCAAACAACGCACAGTGTATGATTTGGCCAATAGAGCAGGACAAAATTCTGAATTTTCGTGAAATAATTCCTTGGTTCATAAAAAAAATTGTTCTGGAGTTGGGGTCTATCTCAAACACCCTCTTGCTTACAGGGTGTTTTATTGAATCTATATATATAAAAAAGACTGCCGTCCGTCTGTGCTCTCATAACTCGAGAACGGATAGCTCTATTTTCACTATTTTGGAAAGACGCTTTGGGGACAAAAAGGGCGTGGCACCTCACATACAACTGAAATTTGCGAATAGAAATTGAGTTATCGAATAGATTTTGAAGATTTTGAGAGAAATTAATATCGAATAGATTTTGAGTTATAGTTCGCACTTCCTCGTATTCGACCACAATTTACACGTGCCGTTTCACTGATAATATTTTATGGGCATTCAAAATGGGGGGTGGCACCTTCTTTACAATCCAAATTTGCCATATCGAATAGCTAGGTGGCAATTTTCAAAAAGAGCTATACGCGAGATGGTCACATTCATTTTGGAATTTTGTTTTTTTTTGGGGCAAGTTGGGTTACAATTTTTTTTTTATTACTTATTTAAAAAATACTTCTGCTTACTATAGTAATATTTTACGGCTGTATATTGTAATATAATGAAGTTTTTTTCTATCAAAATGTAGTATTTTTTTGGAAAACTACTTACTTTTTTATAACACTTTATCTGCCTGTAATAATGATCACCAAGTGATCTGCGCGACAAACAGTACCTACAATTTACCAAAAGCACACACTGTGCAACGTTTGGAATAAAATAGAAGAAGTCGTGGTGGAGCAATGAAATTTGGTATATAATTTGAAATTCGCTCTATTAGAATACTTTCAAAACAAGTCCGCCTACCAGGACCGTAGACAAGGGGGGAGTTTGGAGTTTGAAACCCCCCAGAGGTCCGACATATTAATAAAAATAATGCATTTAAGCAATTATTTCATTGAATCATTTGAATATGTTCTAAAAAACTTAACAAGCCCTACTTAACTTAACTGAAAACTTAACTTAAATATACTGAAGTTGCGTTTACGTGTAAAAGTCTGTGTTTTGAGTTGAAGCGTCTAAACAACAATAGTGAAAACCAGTGTATCGTTATTTATCGGATCAAACGTGGTACATTAACAATTGTCATCACTACACTTAACATCGGCTGTTGTAAATGATGGTAGTGATGATAACAGTAAAGCCAACAAGAATGACGTATACATATATACTGAAAAAACCTTTCTAATTCGAGAGATTTTGAAGTATACTTTAGCCAAGGGCGTAGGCAGGGTGAGGCAGAGGGGGAAATTGTCCCCCTAAATTTTTCGATTCGATAGATTCGAGATTTTTTTGTATTCGATAGATTTTTTAATAGTTTCTATATGTGATCCTTTTTTAATGTGTAATTTTACCTTTTTCTTTGAATCTAGACCTGAAGAAGGTAAAAGCAAATCAGTTTTTTTCAAAGCGATATTGTACAATTTTGTAAAATATTGTATACTGCTCAAACGGGAATTTCAAAACTTAGATATTTACATGAAGTAGGTAATGTAAACATTTTTTGGTTTATATTTAAATTGTGACATTTTTATGATTTTGCAACGTTAAAATTTTTAGAGCTTTAGGTCAAGTAATTTATAAAAGAAAAAAACTGCCACATTTTTCGTTACACAGAAATTAAAATAACTTTTTTCAATACCGTTTGTATTGGAGGTTAGAGTATCGGTAGTAACCGAATAAATGTGGGAATTGCCAATATTGAACTGCTTCAAAATATTTTCCACTTCCATTTTTTCGGCACTTGGTCGGATCACACAAAAAAAGAAGTTACAAATTTAAAATACCTCTCTCGGCTATTGCCAGTGGTAAGTAAATCGTAGCAATGTTTTCATTTGTAACTACAGTTACATTTTAAGTTGACCCGAGCTGCCATATGGTAAGCAGTCAACGCCAGCTATCTGTGAGTTGGAGCAAACATTAAAAAAAACTGAACACCGCCAAGTAGGATTTGTTAATTGATAAATACGCATGAAATTCAATTCAGAAAAATTTACAAAAATCTTTTATTATAGCTTTGTGCATGTTGAGTGTTCATCGCAAATTTGTGGCAGAAAACCAGGAAAACATTCTAGACGAAACTATTTACCGTTTTGCGGAAAATCCTCGGCGACTTATATGCAAATAAAAAAAAAATTTTTTTTTTTTATTTAATTTTTTGTATTATTTTGTTGGGTTTTACATAATTTAAGTTTTTGTGAATTTTTGCTAATTTTTTTTTAAACCACATTTTTTAACGATATCATATTTGAAAATGAGTTTAACTTGAATTTAATATATGTAACTTTATTTGATCTCATGGCTTGCGTTTGTTTGATATACATAAGTTGAAAGTTTTTTCCCTTAGAGTCGATTATACAGTACGACCTCGCTCAACGCAACCAATTAAATTCAAGCCAATTGCGAAATCTGAGGTTATTGCAAAAACCGAGGAAAAATTTTATATTGGCCAATAGACCTATTTCCAAAAAAAATATGCATTTTCTACACATTCAAATTAAAGTGAATCGAAAAATTTTTGTTCAGAAACATAATTTAATTTTATTCAATTTATTTTTTTAAAAATTGGGAAATTTTGGTCTGCACTTTGTTGCAATTTATACTTTGCGTACAATTTGGGTGTTGAGATTATCGAGGAGTTGCGTGTAGCGAGGGTTGCGTTGAGCGAGGTCGTACTGTATATTATAAAAACATCAGGCAATAAGACACCATACATTCATTTTGAACTATTTCATTGACTCGCAAAATTCATGCATGAAAGATATGGTAAAAAAATTTTATAAGGTCTTGCCCCCCCTAATTTTATTCCTGCCTACGCCCTTGACTTCAGCCACCAAACATAACATTAGGGTGGCTTTTAAAAAAATCATATTTTTCGTTTTTATATTGGCTGGTGTAATAGTGGTAAAAAATAAACAGCAAGAAATTATAGGCTGGAAAAAGTTCTTCAAATCTACATCTAAAAAATTTAAAATTTTTGCAATCGGATGAAATTTTAGTACAATGCTCTTTTTCATCCATATTTTTAATATTTTTTTATTTTATTTCCTTACAAAAACTTTTACATTTTAAATAACTTCATTACTTTATTTATTAATATTCTATTGATATTATATTATTATATATTATATATTTCTATTAATATTATATTATAATTAATATTCCAAATTTAATATGTATAACTTTTCAGATATGAATCAATGCAAGCAATTCCAATTCAATTCAAATTTATTAATCATTATTAATCCTTGGCTTCAGTGTAATAATTATACAGATATATTATAATTATTTTAAAATATAATTAAATAAAAAAAAAAAAAGCTTTCCAACGATATCTTGAAAGTGAGGATCGCATAAGAAATAATGAAGTTTCTAATTTTAGTGTAAATAACTTTTAAAAAATTCAAAAAAAATTCACGAACAACAACATTATCTTTAATCCAATTTCAAAACAATTAATTTTATATGAAGATTGGCAGAGGTTTTCTCGGCCTTTAACTTCTGCCAGTTTAGTGTTTTTACAAATTTTACAACAGCTAAAATATTTAAGAAATTATAATTTTTTTGAGGTTTTTGTAAAATGGCTTAAAGTTCACTGGCGGTTATCGTAACAGTCAAAATATTTTTATGTAATCACTATAAAATAGACCAAGGTTGATTTTAAGAGAGGTTCAAATGAAACTTTCCCACCCACCAGTCGAGGCACCTTAATATACATATATTATACATAAAAAAGTTAACTTTAAAACGAAATGAAACAAATATTTGTATATTTTAATTTTATAAAAATCTCATCAAAACCCCCCCTGGGTAAATCCTGGCTGCGGCCCTGCCGCCTACAACCACGCTTACCTCCCATATAACACAAAAATAGCAACACTTTATTTTTTTTGTATTAAAGTTATATAAAAGCAACTCAAGATTCTTTATATATAAAATTTTTCCACACTCACCTCCCATACGAAATTTGCATAGGACTTTAGAAGCTCAACACATTAAGAAGGAGTCGTCATAGACCAATGAAATTTCGTATATAAGTTATCGTATATCGGCTTTTTAAGATCACTGACAACATATTTGCTAGTCCACTCACAACCACGCCTACCTCCCATACAACACAAAAATTTTTAAATGCTATAATTTTATTTGGATTGAAGCTATGAAATAACTCCGTCAAAAGCTTGAAATATGTGTGTAGAAAAAAAAACATCTTTTGCCACGCCCACTTCAATTGAAATGCTCAGTGGCATTTAACAAATCCTGACCATCGCTTTCCAAAACCTAACGTAAAACATTAAAGAATTTCAAAAACAAAAAAATACTTAGGTTGCGAACAGAGTGAACGCTGATTCAGACAGGCAGGCAGATAGGACGGCAAGTAGTAACCTGCGAAGAAACGAGATAGAAATAAAGCCCAGCTAACTTTTGTCTCGCTTGTTCATATAGTTTACCTTGCGATTGCCTGCCTGCCCGCTTAGGCGTTCACTCTGTCCACAGCCTTAAACGTTAAACTTACGAAATCTCATGTAAACACATTCAGTTTTGTGTTTAAAATGCGTTTTTCTCAAAACTATATTTTTGGAACTCATCCATAAAAAATCTCGAGATCTACTCGATTGATTTTAAAAAACCAAAGTGCATATTATTCTGTATTCAAATTGACACCGACTGTACATCTAAAAACATTCACTTTGACATTATGTTAAAACATTATTTTAAAAAAAAACATTAAAATAATCAAAAAATTTGTAATTTTGTATATTTGTTCAGTGCCCAGGCCTTTAATGAAGTGATTTCATTTTGAAATTTTGCTTTATTATTTTAAGTTTTTCCGGAAAATCATGGATGACCTAATAATCAACTTTTCGAAGACGCCCTCTTGTGACGTTTGTTGTATTCTTAAAGCTTGAAATTTCATTTCTAAGGCCGCGTTCATAGTTTTCTGGAGAAAGAATAGGTTTTGCTGAAAAATGCTTTGTATATAAACATATTAAAAAAGCCCAGTGGTTATAGTGCAAGCTGATTCCGAGCATAAAGCTACTTTTTAAATGGTTTTCAGCGCTTGTAGCTCAAAAAGCTAGTTTGTGAAGCGTTGTAGAAGCGTTCACTATGATAAAAAAAAAACACGAAAAAGCTGCTTTATGAATCAGCTTCAGCCAAAGCGTCCATTATGAACGCGGCCTTAGAAATAACATTTCAAGCTTAAAGACTTTGTTGTACCAAAAACATTAATTTCCTTATATAAATAAAATAAAATAAAATAAATAAAAGTTAAAAGTTATTTTTTTGGGCCAATTTTAATTTTTATTTAGTATTGTAGAGGTTTTTGGCCAGTAATTTTTAATTGCAATTTTTAATATGAAAATAAAAACGTAATTTTTTCCCGACGTTTCGTCACTTGCTTGGCGACATCTTCAGGGGAGTTTTTTATTATTTTTCTAAAAACGCAGTACATGTATAACAATTTTTTAAGATAATTAATTAAAAATAATAAAAACCTACTTTACATTTAACTTGACTTTAAAAACTTGGAAATTACAAACACGAAACGTTACATTACATGAACTTTTTAACAAACAAACCATTTATTTAAACAATTATTTACAAATCTAGCTTTCATAGCCTATGCGTCAATTGCTACTGCATAATTGTTGTTTATGTCGTCAATGTCATCTTTATAATTTATTGCTATTTCCCCTTTTTTGTTAAATTCTTAAACTTTATCACCTGTCTAGTTTCCGGAATGCAATACTTGGATGTGACTTGACTGCTTATCTCAACGCCAGAAACTGTATGTACCTTCATAAGTTAATTCATGAGAAAACACCTAGATATCTATATGAAAAACTCTAGTTTTGTATGTCCAGAAGAAGCCATGTTTTAATAGTTCCGAGGCACAACTCGCTAATATCTTCTCAACTGTTCTTCATCAACGCCATTAGGTTGTGGAATTCTCTACCACGAAGGCTTAGGGAAATCAGTGGTTCTTTTAGGCAATCTATTTTATCTTTTTTCTCTTCTTTTTAGTAGCTTTATACTCTTGTTCTAAGTACTTTCTCTATTGATTTCTGTGTTTCACTCAGTTTATACATTATATTCTTAACTTTTAACTTATTATAGTTTTTACGAGCATTAAGTCATTATTGTATTAAAATTAAGTTAGTTGTCTTTAAAATGAGTTGTTATTATTATAAGATTTAAGTAAGTTAATCATTTTAATGCTTTATGTTGTACTATAAAAGAGCATAGCTCTTAGTGTACTTATATTTTCAACTATACGAATAAATTGAATTGAATTGAATTGAATTAAAGTTTATGTGTTTAAGAATTCTCACTCAGGCGTAGGAACTGAGTATTGTTGGGATAGTATATTAGAGTGTATCGAAAATCTGACCCCAAATTCCGGTACCAAAATTAAATAGTATATAAAAAAATCCTTTTGATTGCTGTACTTTTTTTGGTCTGAACCAATTTTGGCGTCCCCCAAAATGCATTTTTGTGCATTTTTAGGCATTTTTGGTACTGAAGATGTACTTATGGTTGATTTAAAAAGGAAATTAAGCTTATTAATTACTTTCTTACATTTAAAAATTTAGAACTGCAAATTTTCTTCCTATTTGACAAATGCTCTAACGAGATTTAATGGTTTTTTTCAAAGTGAATCTACTTGTCCTTTAATTTTAATTATATTTTGGTTGCTTATGTTATAAACACAATTGGGGCTACGGGCGTGCGACGTCTAAGTTCCACTGGCGTGTAGAACTATTGCTGGCGTGTGGAATACAATCTTTGGCTTTGTTCAGACGACAATCAAATGATTAAGCTAATCCTTTCTTTTGGTCTTTTTTACTCTATTTGACTAATTGATTCAGTTCTTAAGCGTCACCAAAATTTTGATTATGTTTGAAGTTATTTTTCGCTCTCGCATAGTTCATTCTTTTAGTTGAAAAAACAAACCACAAATTTGGATTAATTCAATCATTTGATTCTCGTCTAAGCACAGCCTTTTTTATTTGTTGTTCAATACACGCCTGTCAAATTAGAAAATAAAAATTGTTCGGCTACAGCGTGATCAGACGCCGCACGACAAGATCGGCCGGAATCACCGGATCAGATTTTTCTCATACAAGTCGATACACTCTAATATACATAATATTTTTTTTCACAATATTCAGTTTAAAAACTTCCATTTTTTACGATTTAGAAAGTAAAGATCACCTTAAAGAAATTTTTGTTAAGTTGTCTTTTCTTCAAGTGCTTTAAAGCCTTTACAAAAATTTTGCTTTAAAAACAACACCAAAATCGCAAGCCTTTCTTATGTTTAAAATATATCAAAAAGCCACATATTAAAAGTTTAAACAAATCGAGGACTATGTATTTTTGCAATTCACTGTTTAAGTTGAAAAATATTTCTAGTTTTGATCACTTTAGTAAAATTCAACAACATAAAAGAAACACTTAACATTCTCAAGTGTTTTTTCAATAAATAACGGACCTAACTTAAAAAAAAAAATAAACTGTCCATTTCAGCCCTTGGAAGGTCTTTGACCTAGCTTCTATTGATCAATTGTGTTGTGCGTGTTATTAAATGTTTGATCACAAATGACCGAGAACTGGACCTACGTGTTTTATGCCGACTCCGAACGGCTTATGTTCTCAAGAAGCTTTACATGGCAGTTTTAACTCTCTGAGGTTTGCCATTGTATGCAGAGAGGTGACGACAGAGCAGAAAAATCAATTCAACTGAAAAAATTTTCTGTCTGAGCTGGAATTGAACCCGGGCTACCGCAGTTCTTTAACTTAGGGGCCCACGCACTCTACCCACTAGGCTACGGCCACCACTAAAATTTGTATTGCGCATTTTATAATAGTCATTTATTGTCGAGTTAAAAAATTCATAAACAAAATTAAATCTGTCTTAAAATAATCAAACTTAAATCTTTAATATCATTCAAATGGTGAGGTTTACGAAAAAAATATGGGCCACCTTTTTTGTAGAGCATTAAATATCCTACAAAATTCTTGGAAAACATTATTCTGTACAATCAATTAATGATGAGGTATGAATTTTTTTCTACTAGACTGAGAAAAAAATGCGATGCGGAGCTTTGGTAAGAATTTTTTAAGATGTTTAGCAACCCATTTTTCCGTGTCACTTAAAAAAATAATTGATTTTTTGACCCTCCCTAATATCTATATCTATATCTATATCTATATCTATATCTATATCTATATCTATATCTATATCTATATCTATATCTATATCTATATCTTTATCTATATCTATATCTATATCTATATCTATATCTATATCTATATTTATATCTATATCTATATCTATGTCTATATCTATATCTATATCTATATCTATATCTATATCTATATCTTTATCTATATCTATATCTATATCTATATCTATATCTATATCTATATCTATATCTATATCTATATCTATATCTATATCTATATCTATATCTATATCTATATCTATATCTATATCTATATCTATATCTATATCTATATCCATATCTATATCTATATCTATATCTATATCTATATCTATATCTATATCTATATCTATATCTATATCTATATCTATATCTATATCTATATCTATATCTATATCTATATCTATATCTATATCTATATCTATATCTATATCTATATCTATATCTATATCTATATCTATATCTATATCTATATCTATATCTATATCTATATCTATATCTATATCTATATCTATATCTATATCTATATCTATATCTATATCTATATCTATATCTATATCTATATCTATATCTATATCTATATCTATATCTATATCTATATCTATATCTATTTCTATTTCTATATCTATATCTATATCTTTTTCTTTTTATTTTTTTTTTATTTGCGAAGGGGGAACCTTCAAAAGGCCCAGACGCAGGTGGGAGTGTACGATTTTTACGCACTAAACCTACATGATACCTCGCGGTATCATAACCTCCGCATTGAATCTTCGACCCTATAGGACAACGCAGGACCGCCGTAAAGCATAACTTCGCGGGGCTTGGGAACAGCACTAGGCTGGAAACTGTTTGGCTACTGCCGGGATCTACTGTGGGATGGTCGTCGGGTCAACAACCTTTACCTCATCTATCTTGCGCGCGCTCAACTCTTCGCAGCTCTTCGGTTATTTTTCTAGTCAGGGTGCTAACCATCGACCAGTTCTCTTCGCTCTTTAGCATAAGAGAAACCATATTTTGCTGTGTTAACGTTTCGCCGAGACAGGCCGAGGGCTCAAGTCTGGCGTTATGGAACATGGGGCACACAAAAAGAACGTGCGCCGCGTCTTGCAGCGTGTTTCCTGTGCAATTAGTGCAGTAAGGATCGATCGCGTGTTTATACTTGTGAAGGTATGCCCTGAAGCAACCATGTCCGCTCAGTATCTGTGTAAGGTAGAAGTTCACTGAGCCGTGGCTTCTGCCATACCTCTCGGTTAGGCTAGGGATGAGCTGGTACGTCCACCGACCCTTCTCTGAACTATCCCAGCGGTCTTGCCATTTTTGCAAGCTTCTCTCTCTAGCGAGTTTTTTATTAGCTGTTGTGCTTTCACTACCAGCTGTGAGAAGCGCTTCTTCTACGAGAAGGTCAATAGGGATCGCGCTGGCTAGAACCAGTGCTGCATCTCCGGATACCGTTCTGAAGCTGCAGCAGACCCTGAGTGCACCAAGTCTGTAAACTGACTCTACTCCGTGTCGGTAGGACTTCGTTTTCATCGCTGTGGACCATACAGTCGCACCATACATCATAGTAGATCGCACTACGTTGAGGAGCAGTGTTCGTCGTGCTTGTTTGGGGCCTCTTTTGTTCGGCATTATTCTAGATAGCGCCAGACATACTTCGGATGCTTTCCTGTGTGCGTACTGCATATGTTGCTTAAATGACAGTCTGGAATCGATAATTACACCGAGATATTTAATGAACGGCTTCGATTCAATTACTGTTCCACGAATACTGATGCTAGCGGTTTCTAGTTTTTTCCGACTACTAATAACTACCATCTCAGTCTTATGTTCAGCTACACTAAGTCCCGCTCTTCGCAGCCAATCGCAAATCATAGCGATAGTTACACTACTGAGGGTCTCAACTTCTTCACGGTGTTTTGCTGTCGCCACAACTGCAAGGTCGTCGGCAAAGCCAACAATCTTGACGTCTGCTGGCACCTCATGCCTGAGAACCCCATCGTACATGACGTTCCATAGCAGGGGGCCAAGAACCGACCCCTGTGGGACTCCACCGGAGACATTGTACGTCTTCGTGCCTTCTTCTGTGTCGTAGAGCAGGACTCATTCACTGAAATAGTGTGACACGATCTTCGTGAGGTATCGTGGTACTCCAAAGTTCCTGAGGGCTGTCATAATCAGACTCCAGTTAGCTGAGTTGAAAGCGTTCTTTACGTCGAGTGTTGCCACCAAACAGTACTGCTTTGCTCCCCTCACTCCCTCAATTGCTTCCTGCGCGGTGCTTGTAACTAGCTTAATAGCGTCCGTCGTTGATTGGGCCTTTCGAAACCCAAATTGTCGAGCCGAAAGTCCTCTTCCGGCTTGGATCGCGTTTTCCAGGCGGTTGCACACCACACGCTCAAAGACTTTGCCTATTGTGTCGAGTAGGCAAATCGGCCTGTAGTCTGAGGGGGCGTCCGTGGAACCACTGCCTTTCGGTATGAGCACTAACTTCTGGGTTTTCCACTGCGTTGGGAAAATGCCCTCTAGAAGCGCACAAACTAAGATTTATTGCACTTTATTCTGTCAAAACACTTAAAATAATTTTTTGTTTATAAAAAAATTTATATTAAAATATTTTTTTTTTCAAATTCGATTTGCACGAAAATTTGTCCAACATTTTATTTTTCTAATGATGCAGTTTGAACCTCATAAGTGTTGTGTTTAAAGATCTCCTTATAAGTTCTTAGATTTAGTCAATAAGTAACCGGGAATTTATAATTATTTGATAGCATTTATTAAAAAAATCGATTAAAAATTTGTTTAATTCATAATAATTGCTTAAAATGCCCTCCAAGTGCCTACATTTAATAACAAATGAAACCAAGGCTTATGTTTTTTTTTTTGTTAAATTGTACAATTAAATTATCACACACAAATGTGATAAAAAGGTTTTGATAAATTTAACTTTTCGTTCATTGCCTACCTTAAATAACTTAGCTTAACAAGTTTTTTAAAGATTTTTTTTATTAAGGCTATTAAAAAATTATAAATTTCTTGGTAATTATTGAATAAACGTAAGAACTTTTAACAAGAGCTTTGAAAACAATACTTAGGAGGTTTAAACTGCATCATTAGAAAAAATAAAATCTTAGACGAATTTTGCTCCAAAGATAAATGATGTTCCTCCAGCAAGATGAGGCTCCTTGTCACCAAGGTCGGCAAGTAGTTGCTTTTTTGAACGGTCGATGGATTTTCTGGAATGTCCCGATTGATTGTCCAGCGGGATATCCAGATCTAACACCGTTTCTGGGGTGCAATGAAGGATTTTGTTTACTCCAAGGAAATAAGCACCAGTGAAGAGCTGATGAAACGAAGTAATGTTACGGCAACTCATATTAGGGAAACATTGCCCCAGCAAGAAAATACTAAAAAGAGAGCTCAAGCATGCTCTTGGAGGGCATTTTAGCAATTATTATTAATTTAAAAATTTTTTAATCACTTTTATTTTAATAAATGCTATCAAAAAATTATAAATTCCTGGTTATTTATTGAATAAACGTTAGAACTAATAACAAGAGCTTTAAAAACAACACTAAGGAGGTTCAAACTGCATCATTAGAAAAAAAAAAATCTTAGACGAATTTTCGTGCAAATCGAATTTGAAAGAAAAAAACATTCTTAATATCAATTTTTTATAAAAAAAAAATTTTTAAAGTGTTTTGACGTAATAAAATTAACAAAGTGCAACAAATCCTAGTTTGTTCTTTATTTACGTTTCCAAAATGGTCCTTAACTTTTTTCTAGCTCCACTAATTTTAAAGTTATAAGCGTAGAGCTGATTAAATCTTTTTAAGTTATTTAAAGTAAACTTTCCCTTATAACTCTGAACAGGGGGAGATGGACACCCCCTGCCATACAGTTATTTCTTTTTCTTGACCCAAGGAATCAACTGCCTCAGGATTGTCCTTTTAATACGGAACACCCTGTATTTATATATTATATTTAATTTCCATGCTCATGTTGTTAATTTAAAACTCCATATCGTCACCTAAAATGCAAGAAGGCGTAACAACAAAAAATACAAAATCGACTTTTTGATTGATTATGATGCACCTTATCAAAATACATGTTCCAGCAAAATTTTACACTTCTACAACTAAAAACAACGTTTTTATCAACAAAATTTTAAAAGCCTTTAGTGCAAGCTCTTGAGAAATTTGAAAGGTTTTATGCTTCTCCTGTGAAATCATAAAAAGTGTTGTTATGTCTTTTTGCATTTTAGGTGACAATATAGAAGAATAGCTGTATTAATTTCTGAAAAATAGAAGACATTTCTTTTTTAGTTATGACTGCTATGGTTAGTTACACTGTGCAACACGTCGACTCGCTAGTAAAGTAAAGCATAACAACAATAGAATTTGAAATTTTGAATATTAAATTTGACTGGAGTTTGAATTTGCGCATGTATTGCATATGTAAAGCCGAAGAAAAAAAGATAAAAGAAAAAAACTTAAGCGGCATCTAGATACTATTTACTCTGTGCATTCATATTTTAGAGGCGAACCTTATGACATCTTACAGATACTACTCTTTGGGAGGGTAGATATTTTCAAAGATATCAACGTTTTTAATCATACCCCGGAAACATCAGCAACAACAAGAACAACACCAACAACAACAACAACAACAACAATATCAGCAGCAACTTTATTCAATGCCATTAAGTGGGGTGTGCGTTGTTCTAAGTTACCCCGTTTATTAGTACAGATCCGGCGTTGAAATAATATTAATGAGAAAGTTTTCTAAATTCTTTCTTGTTGTTGTTGTTGCTATTCGTAAAATCGCTCATTAAAAACTGGAAATAAGGCAACTTGTATCCTTTTCTATAGCAAATGCATTAATGTTAACGAAGTTTAAATCTTTAAATTAATGTGAAGCGATATTTTCATTAAATGCGTTGTGGTTGTTGTTGTTTTTTGACTCATGATTTTTGTTGTTGACAACAACAAGTTTAAGGGGTTATGATGCAGAGTTTTTGTGGTCTGTTTAATCCAATGTAAGCTGATTAGGATGTTTTTTAGAACTTTAATAAAGCCTAGGGGCCAGTTTTTCAGTACGAGTTTAAAGTCTAGTCAAATTAAACCGATCTTAACTCACCAAAATTGGACGTTAAAACTCGGCTTACGCAAAAAAGAAACACATTAAGGACCAATTTTTCAGTGCAAGCTTAAACTCTAGTCAAATAAAGCTGAGGTTAACTTTTTTTTTTTTAAAAAAGATCGAAGAGCCAAGGCATGTGCCTTATACAAACAAGGTTTGGTGTTTGACCTGAAAGAAAAGGGATGGATTATTTAGAGGAAATGATTGGATCCATACGTGAATTTTTGATTAGGCGAAACACACGTTAAAGACAATTTGAAATGCTCTTAACAGAGGCTAGTGTTAAAAGTTAGAGCCTTAACCTCGGCAAGCATTTCCAGTCCTTAGCTTTTCCTGGCTTTTAAATTCAACATTTTCCACAATTGAGTTGTGGATGTTTAGTTTTCCATTATTCTTAAATGTAGAAAAGAACAAAGAAAGTGAAAAGAACCATGCCCGAACCCGGATTCGAACCAGGGACCTTTGGGTTGATAGTCTAGCGCACTCTACACTAGACTACAAAGGCCGACAAATCACCAAAATCAGACGTTTAAACTCGGTTTAACTAGATAGTTTAGCATTCGTTGAAGTTAAATTGACTTAAATTATCATATAATGTGTTTCTTTTTTGCTTTAACCGAGTTTAAACGTCCAACTTTGGTGAGTTAAGCTCGGTTTAATTTGACAAGAGTTTAAACTCGCACTGAAAAATTGTCCCTAAGTCTGTTCCGGTACTCGATTCAAGTAACTTGAAGTTGCTTGAAAGCGTTATTTTACAAATTTTTGAAGCTCGATAGAGAAGAATAACATGCAAAATATTAAGTCTCCATTCTATTACAATTAATTGAAGTTAGTACGGAAAAAGATCTATTATATGATAATGTAAGTCAATTATTTAAGTCAACGAATGCTAAAATATCTAGTTAAACCGAGTTTAAAAGTCCAATTTTGGCGAGTTAAGCTAGGTTTAATTTGACTTAAGTTTAAACCCGCACTGAAAAACTGGCCCTAAAATAACGTTAACCTTGATTAGGTTGCTACTACAGAAGCTAAGTAACAGTCCATTTTTTAGCAGTTCCTTTTTTTCAATTTTAAAACGAGTTACAGAAGGGTCTTGTGTACAATTTATTTACTTATTTTCATTTTAAAAGTTGTTAAGCTCTAGGATTTAATAAAGCACGTTATTCTACAAACTGGACCAATACAAGTTTTTTTATATACATAAAAATATGAACCAAAAATTTAAAAAATTTTAGAAATTCTATGCCAGAAACATATAATACAATTGCACAAAATCATTATTATATCAATCAACCGGATGACGATAAAAGTAAACAACAAACAAATAAGAAAAACATAACTATAATGGCTTATTATAAGTTTCAATGGTACTCTGTTACTGTCGATTGAAGCATACTTATTATTAATAACTAGCAAAACGTACCCGACATTACACGGGCTTTTTATTAAAAATATCTCTTTCAAAATGATAGCTCAACTTTGTGTTTACCTTTCCTCAAGCACCCCAAAAGCTTTCACCTGGCTCTTAATGCTCATTCTTCAATGAAAATATATACAATATTAACGATTTGATAAAACTTTTTAAAAGATAGTGTTTATAATTGACTTGGAGAAATGCACCCGACAACGTTTGAATAACTACCCTATCGGAAATTTAAAAGTGCTTTATTAAAAAGCAAGTAAAAAGGGCTTCACTCTGCCTATGAATAGTGCTTTTGAAAAGTTCGTTGTCCCCTTGCTGCGAATTGAGCTTAAAAAAAGCTGTTTGCTTTCTAGATTCTTCGTTCTTTTTATAAGCTTTTATGTATATATGTATGTCCTCAAAACTAGCAAGTCATTTTTCTACAACTTGTTGGTATCCCATTAAGCTGAAATTTAGCATACATATGTAAGGTCCTTCCATGATCCCTGCACAAAGTGAAAATTCCACTAAAATTTTGGTGACAATGCAATATTATGATAAAAAATTGTGCCACATCCCCTTTGACCGCCCACAAATCAATAAAAATGCTATATCTCCATAAGTTTTGAAAATAAAAGATGTTGATAATAAACCTTTAAGACTAAAAAGTAAAAAATAAATAAAAAGTAAAAAAAATTTTAAAAAATAAGCTTTTATTTAAAAAAAACGTGAACTAAAAAAAAACATAAATTTAAGTGACATTTCTCAAATATGTATATAGTAGGCATATTTTAGGTGCACAATAACCCCTCTCTTGGTTACTCATCATCATAATATAAGCGTACGTAAATTGGTAAGCTCTAAGGACTTATATAAATTTAGAATTTTTCAAATGCATTTATATATAAAAGCTTGAGGCACCGATGTCCGCGATCCGTTATACAGGTTTACTACACATTATCAGTGGCATTGAATCTTTAAGTAAGCTTACCTGTGCATAAACTGCGATTCATTATACAGGCTTACTACACAAGATTACTTACTACAGTACCTTCCCAGTAGGCATTGGCAGCGCTGCTTGCAGGCCTTCGTATGGATTTTAGAGTACTTCCGCACTCATATACAATTACACTTGCTTTTTTATATGAAATGGGAAAATTTGTCAGGCCTTCCGCTCTCCTTGCTCAAAAGAGACCTGCCAGAAGCACTCTTTCGGGAAGTCACGTTAGAAGGAGAGCAATAAAAATATCAACTTCAAATAAAACACGACTAACAATTTGAAATTTGAACCATGGTCTGCTCAGTCCGCGGTCCGACATCTTACCCACTCATCTACCGTGGTTGTTAAGAATCATTTGCTTATTTTGCATCAATACAAATAACAGTACGCTTTCGGGAGCCCGGGTTCGAGACCCAACTCGGGCAAAAAAAAATTTTTTTTGGTTTTTTTAAATCTAAATTTTTTTACAAACTGTTCAAAATTATTTTTTTAATTTTTTTTTATAAATTTTCTTCATACAAAAATATAAGAGAAGACTTTGAGTTTTTCCATATAAATATTTTCATATAATATAATATGTAATGTGTTAGTTTTCGGGAGCCCGGGTTCGAGACCCAACTCGGACAAAAAAAAATAATTTTTTTTGTTTTATTTTAAATCTACATTTTTTTACAAACTGTTCCGTGTATTTAAAAAATTTTTTGGAATTTTTTTTGTAAATTTTTTCATATAAAATAATATGAATAGAATTAGGACCTTCAAAAGGTAGGCTTTACAGAAGTACTCATTAATGCAGTGATCATGGAAGGTGTATTGACGCCAATAATAGCAGTGCTAGCATGCCTTTTTTGCGTAGCACTCGCTAAAATGCCCACTGGGTTAAGCTTTTAAATACTCCCACCAGGAAATGTGAGCATTCCCGGATATTACCAGGAAACATTCCATGGAATTCCCCTTTGTTGCACACTCCATTGCTTTTTTAACATAGCATGTCATTAGAGGGAAACATTCCTCCCCGCTGTGTTAAAAAGTCATGTGGAAGCATTCCTCTCCGCTGTCCTCAAAAGTGAATTGGAAGCAGTCCTCTCCCCTGTTTTAAGAATTAATGCGGAAAAATTCCTCTCCCTTGTTATGAAGATGGATTCGGCCAGGATTCGAACCCGGGACCCCTGAGCGAGAGTCGAGCGCGCTACCACTAGACTATCGAATTCTACAATAAGTGGCTAGAAAACAATGATATTAATATTTTCTATTGTCATTGCTTGACAATAAGAAAAGTTTCCACATGCATTCTTAAAGAAGCGTTTTGGAAACAATATAAACACAAAACTACCCTTAAGCTTCCAAAAGATGCAGTGGGGAAACAATATAAATACAAAACTACCCTTAAGCTTTCAAAAGATACGGTGGGGAATGTTCCTTTATCACTTTAAGATGGAAGCCTTCCGATTTTTCCTGGAGGGCTATCACAAACATCACTTGTACTTTTCTCATTACTACTTATCACTAGTATACGCAAAAAATGTAATTCTTGAGCAAAAGTGTTGCAGCAAAATAGTGAAATATATAAAGTTAAATCCTTTGTAAACTGTTTAAATGTAATGTTTTCATAAAAAAAGTAATAAAATGAATGGGTAGTGGTTTGGATATTCAAAACGTAAATGTAAAAGATTAGCTCGGGCAAAAATATACGCCATCTAAATTGAAGTTGCGAATGCAGGTGCGAACGAAAAAGGCGTTTTTTTCGAACTTTTCGAAACGAGAGAAAGTGCTTTTTTGAATCACTTTTCATAGCGAGAACAAAGGTCCTTTTTCCAATGACATGACAATGTTAAAAAAATCACAATTTAAAGCGAGAACAAAGCGCTATTGTGGTATTGTAAAGTGCTTTGAAAGTGGTTTGGAAGCGCTTTGTTTCCTAAAGGGTATTATGTTGCATTTTAGATGGTGGAATATGTGTAGATTTTGTACGGTTTCTTTTCCAACCGCAACCACAATCGTGCTGGTTAAAATTTCTGTTAACATTTACACATATCTTAAATTTAGTCCCAAAATATCGTTTTATAAGTGTGGAATTTGTATTGAAGGTACCGATATCCGATTTAAAAGCCTTCTATTATTTATTATTTGGCTGGCTTATGAATTTGGGTTAATATTTTATCCAAACATTAAAAAAAGCACCTAAAAATTAAAATTGCTTAAACCCACCATTTCTCAATAAATTACGCTATATACCTATAAATCTTGGTCTTACTTTTTTACTTACGTTTTTATGTTTAATAAAAAACTAGTATGGAACTATCTCTGACTGGGCCAAAGTTACAATACCCCACGGTCGTGTTTTAGTATTTTCGAAGTTATGATAGTTTTATTATGTTGCTGATAGTCCTTTGTAAGGGTGATAGGTGTCGCTTTTATTCAATTTTTTGAAATTTTCAGCACAGAGTTTAGTTCTAATGTACAAAATACTAATGAATTACACTGTACAACAGGAGGACTTATGATTTCATTTCAGGGTCCGACAATAACAGTTATTTTCGATATTCCTATTCAAGAAGTCATACGGAAAGAATGAGTCTATTCCGTATTTGAATATATCAGTGAGATGCTGGTTAGCTAAGAAATAATAATCGTAAAAGATTTTAATTTTTGAGGTATTTTACTATTTAAAATTTTACTTTTATTCTTTTCGTTACGGTCCCTGCATTATTTAGTCTTTTGAAGGTTGCTAAAACCGAATATGAAGTCAGTTTCTGCGGGTCACAAAAGGTTTTCTTACTACATCGGGAGGTGGCTCCAGGGCAAAACCTAACACCCTAGTATTAATTCAATCAATATTTCCCATTTAATGGAGGGCCGGAGAGGGTTAATATGTATCAATGACCCCCATTACTTTTCCAATATGAACATTTTTCTTTTGGGACCTATGCCCTTCAACTCCTTCTTAGAGGGATGCTATCCAAAAAAATCAAAACAGGACAAAAAAGTTAACAATTTTATTTGGTTTTTTTAAATTTTTAACTACATAAAAGGCATATAAAAGTAACGTGTGCGACCATGAAAATGTCCAAATGGGCATTTCCAAACTGGCGTTACGGACGATTTGTACGAATAAATTTTAAAAAAATAGAATGAAAAAGTTTAATTTTTAAAACTTTTTTTACATTTGCGTAGTAATTTAGTAGCACTATATTAAGTAAAAACAATGACAACAATTAACCCTAAGGATCTAAAGATATTAGCAAAAATATTTGCTGGCGTTACGTTACAAAAAACGGAAGTGATATCTGACTTGGATTACAAAATTTGCAAAACTTTCTGAATTGGGCAAGACTTTTTGTATAAAATTTTTTTTAGCAGGTTTTAAAATAACATATGTTTATTTTTCAAGTGATCAAATTTAAAAATCTTTTCTGGTTTTTTTTTATTAGAATTTTTGATCTGGCGTCACGTTACTGGCATTACTTTACTAAAATTTCCATTGCAGTTTAATTGGGTATTTAAGTAATTCGGTAGTTAAGTAATGATGTAATTAAGTTATAAAAAACAAATTTAGTATATTGTCCTTTGCTTGCCTCAACCATTTTTTCATTATCTCTAGCCAATGCCTTCCATGTTTACTAAAACAAAAAAGCTTACGAAACACTTACGAAACATTTACAAAAAAGAAAAGCCACATTTGCGAAACAGTGCCGACGATTTGACCATCATGGTTAATGAATTTATGTAGAAATTGCTGAAACTAATAAAATTAAAATGTTTCTCTTAAATGATATAATGAAATAATAAGTTTTTAATAAGCTTTAATTTTTTAGTCACGGTAGAATTTTTTTCTGGAAATGCCCATATGCACATTAATTTATTTTTTTATTAAAGATTTAATAAAAGATACTTTTTATTTTGTATATTTATATATTTTTTATATTCAAACTATATTTTTATTAATGAAATACAAATTTTTTTCCTCAAAAAATAGTCTCTTTAATTTGTTTTCTCAATTTGAAATATTTATTAAATTTCAGAGTTTAAATAAATAACAGTGTCAAACTTATCTATCTAATTCTAAATTTATTCAATGTCTAAACTTAGTTTTATTATTTGACCACTTTAGACTTTTTTTATAATAGCCAGCTTTTCTTTAATTTTAGACTTGTGTGCATCGATACATATGTATTTTTTCTTCTCTTCAAGAATTTATTGGTTGAAGTCTGTTTTTATTTGATTTATGGACTGTGTTTTTAATTTCTTGCCTAAAAAACGGTAAACTTTGTTGGAAAACTAACTGGGCAACCCTAATGCAACGTATTTGTTACGTTAAGTTTTTCTTTCATTAACTTAAACTTACTGCTCTCTTTTAATTTTTCACTTTTAATTTTAAATTATTCTTTACTTCTCCAAAAAGCTTTGTTTAGACAAATTCGCAGTTTGCTTTTTTTTCTACAAACTTTTCTTTAAATAATTTTTGGAACGAAGCTTCTTTACGCAGCCTGCGGGTGGTGTGATTTGGTAGAAATCGTCACGTAACAGTGAGTTTGCTGTGTGTGTATGCGTGAATATTGAGGTTCGGGCAGACTAACAAACGAGTAGGTGAGTGCAAGGCTCTTTTATAAGGTTGTGGCACTTGAGAGCGAGCTCGGTCGAACTGTCAGAATGGATGAAAAGAAATGAAGAAAATGAATGCTTAGAACAAGGAAAAGCACAGTGACAGTTCGAGCAAAGGCGGGAAAAAGAGTGAATTTCTCTCAAGTGCCACAACCTTATAAATGAACCTTGGGTGAGTGCTCAACTTCCTCTTTCTCTCTCTCTCTCTCTTCTCTCTGTGTGTCTCTGTTTCTGACACATAGAAATTTCGACCTTAAAAATGTATTTTTTTATTAAACTTTTTGTGTATGTGCTGGCAATATTAAGAGGCCGCTGATTTCGAATCTGATGTTCGAATTTCAATAAAGTTTTGTTTTATACTCTTTGTATATGTGCTGGCAATATTAAGGGGTTGCAGATTTCAAACTTAATGTAAGAATTTCAAAAAGCTTTTTTGAAACTAGGGTGAACCCTAAAAGTGTGTTTTCTTGCTTTAGACTCTTTGTGTATGTGCTGGCAGTATTAAGGGGTTGCGGATTTCAAAGCTGATGTAAGAATTTCAAAAAGTAAGTTTTTTTGATACCAGGGTAGACCCTAAAAATGTGTTTTTGCCTTTACACTCTTTGTAGATGTGCTATTCACTGATTTCGAATCTGATTTTACTGTCGTTAGTTTCGTTAGTTTGAAAAAGTTTTAACACTAGGGTGAACCCCAAAATGTGTTTTATTGATATATTTTTTTTGTGTATGTGCTGGCAGTATTAAGAGGTTGCGTATTTCAAACCTGATGAAAGAATTTTAAAAAGTGTTTTTGATGCTAGGGTGAACCCTAAAAATGTGTTTTTGGCTTTATACTCTTTGTAGATGTGCTGGTCACTTATTTCGAATCTGATTTTAGAATTTAAAAAAATTTTTGATACTAGGGTGCACCCTAGAAATGTGTTTTTTTGCTTTATACTCTTTGTATATGTGCTGGCAGTATTAAGAGGTTGCGGATTTCAAACCTGATGTAAGAATTTCAAAAAGTTTTTTTGATACTAGGGTGGACCCTCAAAATATATTTTTGGCTTTATACTCTTTGTAGATGTGCTGGTCACTGATTTCGAATCTGATTTTAGAATTTCAAAAAGTTTTTGACACTAGGGTGAACCCTAAAATGTGTTTTCTTGCTAAATATTTTTTGTGTATGTGCTGGCAGTATTAAGGGGTTGTGGATTTCAAACCTGATGTAAGAATTTCAAAAAGTTTTTTTGATAGATACTAGGGTGGACCCTCAAAATGTGTTTTTGGTTTTATACTTTTTGTAGATGTGCTGTTCGCTGATTTTGAATCTGATTGTAGAATTTCAAAAAGTTTTTGACTCTAGGGTGAACCCTAAGACTATGTTTTCTTGCTTTATACTCATTGTGTATGTGCTGGCAGTATTAAGGTGTTGCGGATTTTAAGCCTGATGTAAGAATTTCAAAAAGTTTTTGACACTAGGGTGGACCCTTAAAACGTGTTTTTTGCTTTATACTCTTTGTGTAGAGTTATTAAGATGTTGCGGATTTCAAACCTGATGTGCACCCTAAAAATGTGGTTTTGTTGTATACTCTTCGTATGTACAGTGGCTCACAGCTTATTTTATGCAGTGCTTACTTTAAACTTTAGGGCTTTATAAAAACAAAACAAACAGGAATACAAAAGATAATATGGTGTCATTTAAAAAAACAAAAAGTCTAGTTAAATAAAGGTTTTTCATTAATTGTGAAAAATGGCTGAAATGGTTAATATCAATTTCTCTGCAGTGCAAAATATCATCGAGCGCTTCGTCCATAAGAATCAATTGCACAATAAGAGCAAAGAAGCACCAAACAAAATTTTTAATGCAACCGACGAGCGGCATATTGTACGGAAGATAAAGACTAACCCGAGACTCTCAGCTCCAATAATGGCTTTTGAAGTTCTGACCTGAGCATACAGTGTAGTGCTGAAACAATTCGAAGTGTCTTGCGCAAAAAGAACTTTCATGGCCGAGTAACACGAAACAAGCCATTTATTAGCCCCAAAAACAGATTATGCAGACTCAACTACGACAAAGAACATATGTCCAAGGGCTCAGAGCACTGGACTTCAGTTATTTTTGCAGATAAATCGAAGATAAATTTATTCGGTTCAGAAGGTATGTGCTATATGTGGCGAAAACCGAATACCGAGGTCAACGAAAAAACTTAAAACAAACCATGAAATAAGGCGGTAGCAGCGTCATGGTTTGGGCCTGAATGTCCGCTGCTGGTACTGGGAAGTTGCCGTTTATTGAAACCACAATGGACAAATTTAAGTACCTACAGATGCTGAAGAACAATTTGTTGCAGAGTGCAAAGATTCTGGGTATAAAATTGAATTTACGATTTTACCAGGATGACGATCAAAACCACAAAGCGGATATTGTGCAAACCAGGCTAATATACAACTGCCCACAATTGATGACGCCGCCAGCGCAGTCGCCAGACCTTAATGTTATTGAAAATGTGTGGTCTTTATTGGAAAATAACATCCGGAAACATCAAATTTCAAACAAAAACCACCTGAAAGAAATATTGAAAAAGAAGTGGGCGAATATTTTGCCAACTTTCACTCAAAAACTGGTCGCATCAATGCCAAACCCCCTTGGATCTGTTGTGGGCAACAGGGGCTATCATACCAAATACTAAAAATATCAAATATCATTAATTAATACGAAAAATTTATAAATAACAAGTGACTGCATAAAATAAGCTGTGATATGAAATTAAGCAGTATTTTCTGGTTTCCTAATTTGAAGCCAACTTAATATATATTTTTACAATAAATTAAGTTAATTTATTAAACTAAACATATTGTTCTTTTAAATGATACTATATTATTTTTTTCTATTCCTGTTAGTTTCGTTGTTATAAAGCCCTAAAATTGAAAGTATGCACTGCATAAAATAAGCTGTGAGCCACTGTAGATGCTCCGGTCGCTGATTTCGAATCTGATGTAAGACTTTCAAAAAGTTTTTTGACACTAGGGTGGACCTTACAAATTGTTATTTTTTTTTTTATGTTTTATACTCTTAAGTTAGTCCAGTTTTCAATTCAACTTTTCAATCAATTCAAGCTTCATACGAGGAACATGATGAATTTTCAATACTCAACGCCTTGTTTCGTCATGAAACAAGCGTCATCGCTAGCAACGGTAACTGCCTGCTTTCATCTCTCATAAGAATTTTAATATCTTAATTTTTAATATATAAATCTTTTTTCCTAAAATACTTAATCAAACTTTTTGATTTAATTGTTCATTTATAATATTTGCCTTGTAGAAATTATTTAAAATAAAAAATTAATAAAGAAAATAAAAATATACGGATTTTATTTCGAATACCATTTGATGTTGAAAAGTTTGAGGAACTTCGTTTCTGACGGGGGTTCCCCGACCGCACCCCTTTTTTTTAATTTTTGTATATATAAAATGGTTTTTGTTTACACTTCAAATCAGCACATCGAAAATTATAAATTTATTACTTTCTGCAATGAGAATATCCAAAATCTTTCCTAAAAAGCAAATACTTTTTATATTCTGAATATCTCAAATAACCATCAACTGTACAAAAATCAATCGAATTTATTAATGATTGTCAATTTATAACAAAAGACATCCATCCTCGCCATAAAAGGTTCTGAACGAAGTTTTATCAGCTAGCCTAACTTTTGCTTTGTCTTTGTTACAGTTCGTTTGAATTTTGTCTATCCATCTGCCAATGCTCAATATCAGAGATTTAAAACTTAAGAGTAATTCATCAATGCATCTGCTAAGGAATTCTTTTCATTTTTTTGCTAGAGCAATTTTTCAAGTTTTGGTCTATAATCTTTAAAAGCATTTCCAATGAGTGGTTTCAAGAAGATGAGGGAAAAATCGATTTTATGCAATAAGCGGTGTAAAACACATTCACTGTTGATTTAAAAACTGTGAATGTTGAAATCATAAATTTACAAATACACCTAATCCTGTTTTTGCACGGTACATACGTTCCAGAAAATATCGTGTAAAAAAAAATCAAAACGTGAAAATAACGTGTAAAAACAGGATAAGTTTATTTCTGTCGACCGTGTTATTTCAAAATCGTGTAAAAAAAGACCGTGCAAAAACAGGATTAGGTGTACTAGAGACTTGGAAATAAAATTGAAATAAGAAAAATACATCATCTTGAAACAATATGCAGAGTAGCTTCCTCATAATTAGGTGTTTTATAGGAACCTCCTCCATTCATAAAATGTTTCCAGTTGGTATGTCAAATTGTAACTTATATCGATATCTACCTGTACTAAGCAAATATTTCGGCCTTACCTGCTGCCATTAAGTATGCATCTACACAAGTATTAATTTTTTATAGACTGCCAACAACATCTTAAAACAAAAACAAAAATTAATCCTAAGCAAACTCAGGAAAGAGATAAGATTTCTTGAAGGTTTAGTTGCAACAGCACTATAGTTCTGGAGCAGTCTTAAAAAAAAACAACCATTTCTGTGGCATGTCAAGGATTAGTATGAATATCAAGAGATATGTTAGAGAAAAAACAGACTACTCACTAACATAGACACATAAAGAAATGCTTAAAATTTCACTTAAAAGCAAATTTTATGAAATCGGAGCTATTAAGATTGAAATGAAAAATGAATAATTCGAAACACGTACAGAAAAAAAAAAACAAAAAAATAACAATGAAATAGAAAAAAAACTACTTGTCTGAGTATTATAGTTACAACAACAACAACAACAACAAGAACAAAAATGACGGAAACACACCTTTACAACAATAGTTCATAGCATAGGTATTTATGTATATATGCCATAAGACACAACAACAACAACAATTGCTCGGATAAGTCTCTCAAACCATGTGCGTAATCTTTTCCCAAATTCAAAGTAGAATTCATCATCAACACCATCATTATCATCATCGTCATCATCAACACCACCATCATCATCGTCTTCGTTTTCGTCAGCAAGGCATAGAAAATATCTATAAAGAGGAGTAGTTGTCGTTACTCATCAAGGGTTTTTCTTGCTGTTGCTGTTGTTGTTGTTGTTGTTGTTGCTGTTGAAATGCTCTTCATCCTTAGTTTTATCAATCTTTGGTTTGCATTGTGTTGATAATGCTTCTTTTTATCCATTTCTTCTTGTCGTTCCTTGCCAGCATTTCGTCAAAATGATTGATTTGTAGGTGAAGAATTAAAAAGGTTTTATGTATTTTTTTTTTTTTATATTTTCTTGTCTAGTTTTTCATTTTTTGGTTTATTAGAAAATTCTTTGAAATGTGGTAGAACTGGTTTAGAGCCGTAACAGCCGCTAGCAGCTAAAGGAAAAGGATTTGCTTTTGTCTATTTACAATGCTACATAAAAGCATTCAATGTTGGTGAAAACTACATAAAGTTTTACTACAATTGAAACATGAAAATTATCATCTAGAAAATTTCGTTGTTTTCTCTAAATTTTCCTTGAGAATTTATTTCTTTGCATAACGCATAAGCGTCTTTTGTTCCAATACTGAATATGTTGTAAATTTAAAGAAAATTAGTAACGGTCAAACTTGAGGGATTTTTAATGGTGATAGGCGGTAACAGTAACGTGCATGGGCGCTCGCAGGATTTGTTCTAGGGGGGAAGGCATAAAGGAGTCTAGAATGCGCACAAAGAAATTTCAAAGTATACAACTCTACTGTCTGAGATTTTTAGTGGGAGCGGGTCAGTTTTCTGCTTGCCAGAAGTCTGTACTGTCAAAATGCTTTAATTTTTACAGTATTCTTAAAATACTGCTTGTCTAAAAACCTGTATTTCAATATACTGTTTTTTAAAGATTTTTCTTTCAAAAAGTCTGCTCTCCATTTACAGCATTTTAACTGTATATGGGAAAATTTTATTTTAATTTTAATTTAACCCTGCTGTTAGGTTGGGATCATTTGGTCCAAACTTTAATAAATCTTTCTCAATAACTTTTGAATGGTAAAAGATATTGACTTGAAACTTCAGCTAATGTATTTTTTTTAAAAAATAATGCTATTTTCAAAATTGCAAGTATGTATCTATATACGAGCTGTTCAGAGCACAAGTGGCGTAAGTCCATTTTTTAGGGAAATTGAGTTAAGTACGTAGAAGTGAAGAGAAAAATTTAACCTTTTTATGAGTACGGGCTAAAAACTCATAGCTTACGTAATCTCTGAACAAAATGCAATACTTTGTTATTGCTCTGACAAATACCATTATTTTTTCAGAGCACAAGTGGCGTAAGTCCATTTTTGGTAGTTTTGAGAAAATTGAACATTTAGAAAAATTCTTAAATGAATTCCAAGTGTGAAGAACTCAGTTTTGCTTATAAGCTTGGACAAGAGCATAATTGGAGCTATCCATATCGTGCAAAATAAACTAAATAATACACAAAAACGATGCAGAATATTGCATATTAGTAAAAACATTTGGAATTGCGCCACTGAAAATTATTTTAAATTTCTCGTTTCCGCTGTAGAAATCTAATAGGAGATATTTTTCAAGAACTTTTTGATGAGGAATGGCAGCATTTTTACCAAGAAGTTGGACAAAACTACCCATTAGCCATTATCTTCATTATAAAGGGAGATATAAAATGAATGGACTTACGCCACTTGTCCTCTGAAAATTTTTAAAATTCCTCCTTTCCGCTGTAAAAATGTAATGGAAAAATATTTTTAAGAATTTTTACATAGAAGTTGGACAAATTCATCCCTTAGCGATTATCTTCATGATAAAGGGAGTTTTGATATATACCTTTTCGAAAATTTACCATTGCTCCAAATAACGATAACGATAAAAAAAGATAACGATAACGATGAAAACTTATATTTGTAAAGATTTTTGATTACATTTTTTAATATATTAATAAATATTACATATTATTACATTCCTACTAAATAGAAACAATTGTGTTTAATTTCAACTGTGAAACTTTAATAAGAATAAATGCATTCTGGCCTCCTCAATTATTCAGAAAATCACAAAGGGATGTTTTAATCGCACTTCTGAAACTAAATTCTGTCAATCCTTACCAAAAAATTCTTAAAAATATAGTCCATTACATTTTTACAGTGGAAAAGGGGAATTTTAAAAAATTTTCAGAGGACAAGTGGCGTAAGTCCATTCATTTTATATCTCCCTTAATAATGGAGATAATCGCTTATGGGTAGTTTTGTCCAACTTCTAGGTAAAAATGCTGCCATTCCTCATCAAAAAATTCTTAAAAATATTTTCCATTACATTTTTACAGCGGAAAAGAGAAATTTTTAAAAATTTTCAGAGGACAAGTGGCGAAACTTGCTGTGTAGGTGCTCCAAGAGGCAGTTACGATACATAAATGTTTTCACGCCCTCTTTTACCACCCACAAATCAATATCTGTGTATATAAAAATGAATCGTGATTTGTTCGGATGCTTAAAACTTGAAAACGACTTGACCAAATTGGATACTTCCTTCTACGGGTTTGTTCGTAACTGCTACTCAAAGATTTAGGAAAAAAATAATGCCACACCCCCTTTCATCGCCAACAAATCAATAAAAATGCTATATTTAAGACGATTTTGGTCGTATTAAACTAAAATTTGTTAAATAAGATAATGATAACTGTCATTAACTTTAATAAAAATGGGCGTGGTCACACTTCACCTACGCCTACTTTTAAGAAAATATCAAAATACTTCGAAACTATTGGTCCGATTGAGCTCAAATTTTGTAAGTGGCATTGCTTTGAGTATGAGATGGTTTAAGAAAAAATGCCTCACCCCCTTTTACCTTTAAAAAATATATAAAAAATTTGTGTTATCGAATAGCCTTAGAGTTATGGGTTGCACAGCTTAGAAAATCGGTATTCGACCACAATGTAGACGTACTGTTTCAGTGATGAAATTTTATGGGAGTTGGACAAGGGGGAGGGGCACCTCCCATACAACCCAAATTTGCGATATCGAATAGCTTTGAAGTTATAGGCCGCACAGCTTTGGAATTCAGTTTTTGACCTCAATTTACACAAGCAGTTTCAATGATTTCATTTTATGGCGTTGGACAGGGGGGCGTGACATCTCCCTTGCAACCCAAATATGCGATATCAAATTGCTTTGAAGTTATAGGTTGACAGCGTAAGAATTCGGTATTCGACCTCAATTTATACATTCAGTTTCATTAATCACATTTTATGGGCGTACGACAAGGGGCGTGAAACCTCCTATTTAACACAAATTAGAGATATCAAATAGCTTTATTGTTATAGGTCACACAGTTTTTGAATTCAGTATTGGACCTCAATGTACACATGTAGTTTCAGTGATTGCATTTTATGAGCGTTGATTAAGGGGGAGTGACACCTCCCATACAACGAAAATTTGTGATATCGAATAGCTTTGGAGTTCAAGGTGAATATAGGTCGCACAGTCTCGGAATTCAGTATTTGACCTCAATTTTGATATGCTGTTTAGCTGATAACATTTTATGGGCGTTTGACCAGGAAGAGTGGTAGCAACGCGCCGGGTTTCAGCTAGTACATTATAAAATACGAGTTTTGAATTTTCAGATATTAATATGGGTTAGTAAAAATATAAAGTTATTTTGTTTCTATATTCATTTATTTGACTTCTCTGTCACTGACTTTTGTTTAAAATATAAAATTTCTTTTTTAAAGTTACATACAACTCGAAAAAATCGATTTTCAGTAAACGTATATAAAGTATTTAATTTTATTTCGAAAATGAACTATACAGTACATTCTTTAAATTTATTTGAAAACCTGTGTTACTTAATCCAACTTTTGAAACCACAATTCGTTCGTCAGCTTTTGCTACGTTGATGTAACGTGGTGTTGCTAGGTGTTGGATCTTGTGAAATAATTGTTCATCATTAACAAAGTGGTCAGTTTCTCCGGAATCCAATGCAAAAACAACATTTTCAGTTGACAATGATTCTGATTTATTACACGAGTCTGCCATGAAACTTATTCCATATCTTGATCCTGCAGCATATTTTGCATTTTGATCTATAGTTGAAATATTTTTAACTCGACAATCCTTCTTCATGTGTCCATATTTTCTACATTTGTGACATTTTCCATTGAATCTTCCAGTTGGCTTCTTCTTAGTTAAAAATGCACTAACCTTCTGTACATCATCATCTTTAAAACGGTTCTTTTTCTTTACTTCTTCTGCTAGCAAACGGGGTTTTATATGTGCCAATGTCAGTTCATCCTCCTGCAGATTTTCTAGCGCTGTTACAATGGCATCATATGATTCTGGGAGTGTTAAAAAGAGCTGTGAAACTAAGCCAGCTTCTTCGGGTCGTACTCCAACAGTCTTAAGTTGCCTTACCAGCGAATCAAATTTGAGAAAATAAGCGCTAAGATCCTCACTATCTCTGAAACGTAAATTTGCGAGTTCTTTTCGAACGATGGTTTGATTTTGAGGTGACTTCCTGGCAAATGATGCATTGAGAGCATTCCACATACCTTTTGCTGTTGACTGATCACGAATGTATTCCAAATAGTCATCGTGCACAAAACTTGTAATGATGTCCTGTGCTTTGGCATCCTTCTTTTTATTTCTTCAGCAGCCGCTGTTCCCGACGTTGAAGATGCTTCGTTGCTTTGTACTGCTGCTGCATCTGAAGCTGACTTCTTTACAGCGTCCAAACAGTCCGCAGAAGAGAAATGCTTTTCTACGCGAAACTTCCAATTTTCAAAATTTCCTCCTGCAAATTGTTAGATACCAGTGCTCTTTTTTGTGGTGTCCATTACCTATTATAAATTGTAGTTGTTTTCTTTGAAAAATAAGTTTAACATACAAGTTTTTCAGTCGTAATATATTTTTATATTAAAGAAAAATGTTTTTCTTTTTGAAATTAGAAAAACATATTTTTTAATGTACAAAACATTGCAAGTAGGAACAAGTATTACCAGAGATATCATATTTTTTGTAACTAAACCTTGGACAGTTTGCATAGAAAACGTAAAATGTATGGGGTATTATACAGGATGAGTCAGAAAGCCACTATGTTTTTAACGGTGCTCCAAAGCTTGGGGCAAAGATGAAGCGTCGGCCAACGCCCCTTCGGAATTCAAGAAAGACCACTTTGAAAGGTTCCCCTAATAACATGCCACAGAACCCCTTTCACTGATGTCAAAAAGACACTATTCATGACCGTGACTCATTCAGCCACTCTAATTTAAACATGACTTGATTATTTTAATAACCATGGGTTATCTCGGTATCAATACCAATAATACAACCCATTATTTTTTGGCCACTGCAAAATCATCACATCCATATCAAAGGTCATCACTCTCTGACATGAAAAATTAAGGCAACATACTAGACCTGTCACTCATGCAATCAGATTCCTCAATCTCAGTGGACACAACTCAGACTATTTAGGTTTCCCCGTCGCCTGTTCTCAAATTCCAAAGGTAACAGTATATTGATCCGGTAGTTGCTTACCTTCCTAACATTTACTGTTTGAAATTAGCGAGATTCAATCTACCATCATTCTCTTAGTAATTTAAGGGAATCACCAAACTGAGTTCAACTTAAGTGTAACTCACACCGGCCATCCTGGCCTAAACCACAGCACGAGCGAATTCAAGCCCTGAGGGCCAAACCCAACGACAGTCAATACCTGGGCTCAAGGCTCCACCTGACAAGGCTCTTCAACATCCCGTCTTACAGACCAAAAGTTCTTAGAACATTTATATTTGACTGTGACACCTTCAGCCACTAGAACTGTACATGACTAGGTTAAAAATAACCATTGGTTTCCCAGTAAAATACGGAGTAAACCACAATTCTACTTATGCAACTTCGTTAACCTAACCAACCAAGGCTCAATGTAAACCTTTTTCTTTTACAGATTATCAGATGAACATTCAAGAGCCGTGCCTCAAGAATGAACTCATTTATGAGTTCCAATAACAAACCCTCACCCTTCTATTCCTGGCTTGGGACAGGCAGATTCCCCGAAGGTCCTCTGACGGGTTTAAAGGATGAGTCAGTCGGAGAGATACCTCTATCCGAAGTCTGGTGATTCCTTGGGTCGTGAAAAAAATCGTTTAGCAAGAAGGAGGCATGAAAGCAGCCGCAGTTTTCAAGCTATGGTGTTGGAATTTTATACAAAAACTTTTATTAAATCTACAACATTTCCAAAATGTTCCACATTAACGATTTTTATAATTATTACTCCGACTTTTGAATTTTCGAATAAAAATATAATGGCTTTCTGAAATTTAGCAAAATCAAGTGGAAACCTATCATAAAAAGTTTTTTAATCAAAATAGCAAATACTTCATAAATTTTTAAAATTATAGGTACTAAAAATAATACTGTACAATAATTGTAAAAAAAATTACTGAACTGACTTGACAGCATTCCTTTAAAAATTTGCAATGCTGGGACTAACAGATGTTTTTGTACAGTTGCTAACATCGAAGCTCACCATCTTTAGTTTTCAAAACCATTGCATTAGTCCTAAAAATATGCAAATCCTGAGTGTGTAACTCATAAACCGAATATCAGGAACTTAATCGAAATGCTGTTAAGCGTTACCCACGGTAGTGGTACGTAATCATGTTATGTTCATCAATTTCGGCTTTAAGCGTACGGTTGCATGACAGATGAGGGCTTTAGAAAAAAAAAAAAAAATTATAACCAACTAAGAAGCTTTAGAGGCTACAACTGTACACATAAATATTTTATATTATAAATGGTACTCAATGATTATAATAAACAAGTTTCTAAAATCACTGATTACGAAATCTAAGGGTTGGTTGATTCATCCATTCGTTCTTCCGCCCAATGAATAATGACTAAAATTTACAAAGGTTAATTTTAAATGTAGCCTAAACCGAAAATGTACCCTTTTTTACACAGAGTGCAGCAGCATGCTGGGTTGAATTAAAGAAAGCAGTTAGAAGGAAAGAACAAAAAAAAAACCCTTCAATAAGTAACGAAAAATACTCGTATTTCGAAAATGAAACTTATTATTAAAATAATAATCAACATAAAATTATTTTATATTATTGTGTAGAGCGAGATGTTTAAAAAAACGAAGGACAAAGATGTGGTGTGGCGCTGCGAGAAGGCAGGGCTGGCTGTAAATTACTGTAGCCTAGTAAAAGGGTGGGATGGGATGGGATGTATGGTGGTCATGATGGCGATGATGTTGATGATAATGATGTTCATCCAGGCAATGGGTATGAGCGCGTCGAGTCGCCTGCCATTGATTATGATTTCGGGTGCCATCTGTTTAGTAGCTCGTTTTTTCCTCACTACTTCCTACTCTGCAGCTCATACTAATAATAATCCTTGCAAGGATTTCATTCAATGTAACGTTTTTGATTTCATTCTGTTATTACTGTTATTGTTGTTGTTGTTGTTGTTTTACTCCATTGCCTTGCCCAAGCAAGGGTGGTGGCCCAGCCAACATCCTCTGCGTATTTCTTTGTATAAAACACATTCAGTTTTAAGTTCAAATCGTAGATGCGAGTGAAAAGCGAAGATTGCACGAAAGAACAAACGAGCTAACTAAGGATGCTTTGTTTCCGTGAACTTGTAACAAATCAATTCAGGAAGGAGTGGGTGCGGTAGGGAGAGAAAAAGCAACTAAGAATTGGTGATCTGTAAATGCGAAAAATGGATGAACATTTTGGTATTTTGTGCTAAAGAACAATTATAAATTTGTATTAGTTATTTAGTTTGTATTTCTTATTGTTTTTTTTTTTATTTTGTGGGAAAGAGAAATGAAGAAAATTGCAATAATAATGGAAGAAATTAATGCGTGCAAAAGGGATACATATTCTATGTAAAGTAGAAGAAATATGATGATGATGATTATGAAAAGGTATGAAAGTATGTAGCAGCAAATGGAATGTTATTGCGACAAGTAGGATGGAAGGACCAAAGCAATGAGGGCATCAATTTAAATTTTAATTACAACAAATAACTTTGAAAGTATTTATTTATACACAAATAAGGGATGCTTACTCTTATTGCCAGGGCACTAAAAGAAATATGATATTAAAAGATATGAGTGAATTTTATGAAATTTTGAATTTGACATTTATTTTTTATGCTTGGTTTTCACTATGTCATTTTTATGATGACATAATATTGTATCACCTTAAATATCACCTTAGTAAAACTCTATAGCATTTTCTGCATAGCTCCATTTAGTAATGTATTTGTTTTTAATTTTCCAAGATTGCCAAATGTAGAAAAAATGTCAACATGTTGGCATTTTCAATTTGATTGACAACAACTGACCACTGAAAATGACATAGTGAAAACCAAGCATTAAGCTTTTTCTCATCATTTCAAACAAAAATTTACCGCTCCAATTCAAAAATGACATCAATGGCGATTTTGTTCCAGAGCCAAAGGGAGTTTTTAATTTTAAAGACATCACATTTTTCTTTTTTACACTCATGAATTTTGACGGTTGAAATCACAAGTTTGCATTAAAAATTTCCAAAATGTTCTTGAGCTGTATCTTAAAAATGAAAACTCACTCTTCCGATTCTGTGCGAAAAAATATTCATAATAGGGCTGGATCAGGGCCGTAGCCAGGATAACTTCATGGAGGGGGCTTTTAGAAAATGTTTTTTTATTCAAAATTAAAACATTCAAATACACAAGTATTTGTTTCATTTCATGAGCATTTCAACCAAAAGGTCTACTGCGATTGAAAACTTAAATGTTACTGAAAATTTTTAAACCTGCATAATAGAGAAAAAAATGTTTAAATTTATATTGTGACAGTACTGAGAGCTGATCTCAATTTAAATTTTTTAAAAATGGCAACAAACATTATGAATGGCAACATAAGTTGAATAATTTTGGCAAAAGTTGAAATTTTATAAGCATAATAAATACTCGTACACTGAGAAAAAAACATGCTTTAAAATTAAACAAAAAATTTTGAAAAAGAAATTTAACGCATTTGCGTTTCTACAAAACAAAAATTAAAACAAGCGTGTTTGATTTTCAACTATAAACTCACTTTTATTTTTGTGTAATTTTTAACCGACTTCAAAAAGGAGGAGTTTCTCAAGTTGGTTGGTTTTTTTAATGTATGTACATCGATAACTCCTAAGGTACTTGCCCGACTGCCACAATTTTTTGTCAACAGATAGTGATATGAGCTGTTCAGAGCACAAGTGGCGTAAGTCCATTTTTGGTAGTTTTGAGAAAATTGAACATTTAGAAATATTCTTATAATAAATTCCAAGTATAAAGAACTGACCTTGCTTATAAGCTAGGTCAAGAGCATAAACGGAGCTATCCATATCGTACAAAATAAACTAAATAGTACACAAAAATGATGCAGAATATTGCATATTAGTAAAAACATGTGGACTTGCACCACTGAAAATTTTTTTGAATTTCTCGTTTCCGCTGTAGAAATCTAATAGGAGATATTTTTCAAGAATTTTTTGATGAGGAATGGCAGCATTTTTACCTAGAAGTTGGACAAAACCACCCCTTAGCGATTATCTTCATTATTAAGGGAGATATAAAATAAATGGACTTACGCCACTTCTCCTCTGAAAACTTTTTAAAATGTCTCCTTTCCGCTGTAAAAATGTAATAGAAAATTTTTGTAAGAATTTTTTGATGAGGAATGACATCATTTTTACATAGAAGTTGGACAAAACTACCCATTAGCGAATATCTTCATTATAAAAGAAGTTTTGATATATTTGTAAAGATTTTTGAATACATTTTTTAATATATTAATAAATATTACATATTATTATATTCCTACTAAATAGAAACAATTGTGTTTAATTTCAACTGTGAAACTTTAATAAGAATAAATGCATTCTGGTCTTCTCAATTATTCAAAAAATCACAAACAGATGTTTTAATCGCACTTCTGAAACTAAATTTAGTCAATCCCTGCCAAAAAAATCTTAAAAATATTTTCCATTACATTTTTACAGCGGAAAGGAGAAGTTTTTAAAAGTTTTCAGAGGACAAGTGGCGTAAGTATATTCATTTTTTATCTTCCTTAATAATGGAGATACTCGCTAAAGGGTGGTTTTGTCCAACTTCTAGGTAAAAATGCTGCCATTCCTCGTCAAAAAATTCTTGAAAAAAATCTCCTATTAGATTTCTACAGCGGAAACGAGAAATCTATATAAATAAAAATCAAATGTCGTTCGTTGGTAATTGCATCAGTTGAGAACGGCTGAACCGATTTGGATAATTTTTTTTTTTAAATGTTCGTAATAGTCCAACTTAGGTTTTACGGAAAGAAAAATTGACCACGCCCACTTTGCGCCCACTTTTTTTGATTTATCTAAAATCGGAAAACGGCTGGATCGATTTGGATAATTTTTTTTTAATGTTCATAGTAATCCAATTTAAGTTTTGTCGGAAAGAAAAATTGACCACGCCCACTTTTGCGCCCACTTTTTTCAATTTATCTAAAATCGGAAAACGGCTGGACCGATTTGGATAATTTTTTTTCAAATGTTCGTAGTAATCCAATTTAAGTGTTTACTGAAAGAAAAATTGACCACGCCCACTTTTGCGCCCACTGTTTTGATATCTATATATATAAAATTAAGTGGCAAAACTTCCTGTTCGCATACTCCTCCTAGACGGCTTGCCCGATTTCAATGAAATTTTCAGGGGTGATTGGGGTCTGTGTGGAGGGTGCACATAAGAAATTGCATGTGTGTATTTTGCAGGTTTTGTACCACACCCCCTTTTGTCGCCCACAAATCAATAAAAATGCTGTATTTAAGACGGTTTTGGTAGTATGAAATTAAAATTTGGGAAATAAGTTCGTATGATAACTATAATTAACTTTGAAAAAATGGGCGTGGTCACAATTCATCTACGCCTACTTTAAAGAAAATATCAAAATACTTCGAAACCATTGGTCCGATTGAGCTCAAATTTTGTAAGTACGCTTTGTTTTGAGTACGAGATGGTTTAAGGGGCAATGCCACACCCCCTTTTACCTCCCACATATAAATAAAAAATTGTTGTTATCGAATAGCTTTAGTTAGAGTTATTGGTCGTACAGCTTAGAAATTCGGTATTCGACCACAATTTAGACGTACCGTTTCTGTGATGAAATTTTATCGGAGTGGACAAGGGGGAGGGGCACCTCCGATACAACCCAAATTTGTGATATCGAATAGCTTTGAAGTTATAGGAATTCATCTTTGGAATTCAGTTTTTGACCTCAATTTACACATGCAGTTTCAATGGTTTTATTTTATGGGCGTTGGACAGGGAGGCGTGACATCTCCCTTACAACCCAAATTTGCGATATCGTATTGCTTTGAAGTTATAGGTTGACAGCGTAAGAATTCGGTATTCGACCTAAATTTATACATGCATTTTCAATACTTACATTTTGTCGTCGTAGGGCAAAGGGGAGTGGCACTTCCCATACAACCCAACTTTGTGCTATCAAATAGTTTTAGAGTTATAAGTCGTACAACGCCGAAATTCAGTATTCGACCTCAATATACACATGCAGTTTCATTGATTCAATCTATGTTCATTGGTAAGAGGGGCGTGGCACCTCCCATTTAACGTAAATTTGCGATGTTGAATATCAGCGTCAGAATTCAGTATTCGGCCCCAATTTATACATGCAGTTTCATTAATTACATTTTATGGGCGTACGACAAGGGGGCGTGAAACCTCCTATTTAACCCAAATTAGAGATATCAAATAGCATTGGGGTTATAGGTCTCACAGCTTTGGAATTCAGTATTGGACCTCAATGTACACATGCAGTTTCATTGATTACATTTTATGAGCGTTGATCAAGGGGGAGTGGCACCTCCCATACAACGAAAATTTGTGATATCGAATAGCTTTGTAGTTCAAGGTCGCACAGCGTCGGAACTCAGTATTCGACCAAAATTTACGCTTGCAGATTTACTGATAAAATTTTTTTAGAGTTTGTCGGGGGGCGTGACACCTCCAATTTAACCCAAATTTGCGATATCGAATAGATTTGGAGTTAAAGGTAACTCAGCCTCAAAATTCAGTATTCGACCTCAATGTACTCATGCAGTTTCATTGCTAAAATTTTATGGGCGTAGGGAAAAGGAGAGTGGCACCTCCCATACAATCAAAATTTGTGCTATCGAATAGTTTTGGAGTTATATGTCGCACAGTTTTGGAATTCGGTATTCGACCTCCATGTAGACATCCAGTTTAATTGATTACATTCTATTAGCGGTGATGAAGAGAGAGTGGCACTTCCTATACAACCCAAATTTGTTATATCGAATAGCTTTGTGGATATAGGTCGCACAGTCTCAGAATTCAGTATTTGACCTCAATTTAGACATGCTGTTTAACTGATAACATTTTATGGGCGTTTGAATAGGGAGAGTGGCAGCAACGCGCCGGGTTTCAGCTAGTTTAAAATAATTTTCAGTGTCGCAATTCCAAATGTTTTTACTAATATGCAATATTCTGCATCATTTTTGTGTATTATTTAGTTTATTTTTTACGATATGGATAGCTCCAATTATGCTCTTGACCAAGCTTATAAGCAAAACTGAGTTCTTCATAATTGGAATTTATCTTAAGAATTTTCCTGATCGTTTCCTGATTTTCCTGTTCGATTTTCTCAAAACTACCAAAAATGGACGTATTGCATTTTGTTCAGAGATTACGTAAGCTAGGAGTTTCAAGCCCGTACTCATAAATAGGTTACATTTTTCTCTTCACTTCTACGTACTTAACTCAATTTTCCTAAAAAATGGACTTACGCCACTTGTGCTCTGAACAGCTCATATTAAACGCGAAGGTGCCCGTCTAAAAAAGTGGGCAGTATTCGACACAGGGGCGTTGCAATATAAGAAAAACTTTGCATATCGAATAATATTAACACTAGAATACTGAAATGTAGTACAGGGGTAGGCACCATTATTAAAATTTATGTAAAAAATGTGGGCGTTTTTGGATAAAAGGCGTGAAAATATTATAAAAACGCTGTAACTCAAATAATATTGACACTGGGATACTGAAATTAGGTACAGGGGTAGGCATAGTTATGAAAATTTACTGTGAAGAAAGTGGGTGTTGTTGGACAAAAGGGCGTGGCAATATTAACACTAGGGGCGTGGCAATGTAATAAAAACGCTATAACTCGAATAATACTGACACTAGAATACTGAAATTAGGTACAGGGTAGGCATAATTATGAAAACTTACGGTCAAGAAAGTGGGCGTTATTAGACAAAAGGGCGTGTCAATATAATAAAAACGCTGTAACCCGAATATAACTGACACTAGGATACTGAAATTAGGTTCAGGGGTAGGCATAATTATGAAAAGTAGTCGGTGAATAAAGTAGTCGTCGTTGAACAAAAGGGCATGGCAATATAATAAAAATACTGTTTCTCAGTTAATGTTGCCACTAGGGTACGAAAATTAAAACCACTACAAAGTAAAAATAATTTTAAATTACTTCTTACATTAATTCTTGGTCAAATTTGATAATTTATTTATACCCTGCCAGCATTTGGAGCAGAAAGCGATGCGACTGGAAGATATTTAGGCGAGTTTTCTTCTGCGCGAAAAGAAAGCGATTCGCTATCTTTTCTTCTTGGTGATATATTTTGTTTTCAAAAACAAATCACTACAGTTGCGCCTTTTTTTCTTCTAGGGGAATGAATGGCAATATCATTCAGGCATTTTTAAAAATTGACTGATTATTTTATAACAATCTTACTTGCTTGCTTGATTCAGCTCATAAAACAATTTTTGCTCATTTCAAGTTGTGCTCCATATAATTCGTGCTAATAAAAAAAGTAATTTTTACTAAAATATTCAAAATTAAAAACAGAAAAACAAAATAAATTAAAGTTAAATAAATTAAAATTAAAATTAAAATTAAATAAATTGAAATTACATTAAATTAAATTAATAAAACAATGCAACATGGAAGGGCACAAAGGAAAAGCTTAGTGCGGAGCGATGCTATTGCATTGCAATTATTAAAGGTAAAATTGTTTCTCGAGTTAACTTAAAAATAATATATATTTTCATTTTCATTTATAGATATCTGCCATCAAAAATTCATAACGGAAGATAAGTATATTGAATCTATAATGCAAAAGCACTTCAGGCTTAATAAACGCCGAAAAGTTATCCCGGATGAATCTTCGATGCATATTGATTAGTTGTTTTTATTATTACATTATTATTTGCTGATATTTTTTTTATTGTATTCTTGAATTCTTAGTCTTAGTTTTTCCATTTTTTATTAAATATTATATTAAATTAAACATTGTTTATGTTACTTGTTATGTTACATTTAAATGTTGTTATATAAAATATTAATTATGAATTAAATAGGAATTATAAATTTGAAACATAATGTTTATATTTGATTGGAACTGGGGTTTAAAATTGAAGACATCGTATAATTGTCATTAAAAAGAAATACTTTTAAATCTTTAGGAAGAATCGCTTACTGCTCGTTAGGTAGAATCGCTTTTTGCTCGTTAGGAAGAATCGCTCTCTGCTCTTCCTGAAGATTCGCTTTCCGCTTTTCAAACAGTTCGCTTAATGCTCTCCAAGGCGATTTCGCCACGATGGACTTTTTTCTCCCACCGGGAAGCAGAATGCGAAAAGAATGCGAGCTCGCTAGCGAAAAATTTTTCATCAAGAAGAATTGCTTTCTGCTCTTCCGCGATACAAAATGCTGGCTGGGATACAAATCTTGAACCAAAAGCGAATTCTAGAATCAATAAAATTGTTACCAAAAAATTGTTTGTAGGATTCACTTCAATTGAAAGCGGAATTTGAAGTTTTCTATAGAGGTGTTAACACGTCTGTCAAATTATTGAATTGTATCGCGATTTTTTACTCTCTTTTACTCACTCTAAAATTTTTTATTTATTTCTGCTCACACATGATTTTTGATTGAAGTACCGATGCAGGCATTTGTTACTTTTCTGCCTACTTTTTTGCCTACTTTTCTGTCTACTCTTTCTTTTTTCTCTTCAAAAAACTGCTTTTGTGTTCAAATAAATACTTTTTTAGAAATAATTTGTTACTAACAACAGACAAGTAAAAAAATGCAATCCTTTGATTGACTGATGCAGGTCTGGAGCTCAATCAAAATTTTGACTGATTCTATGAAGAGTTTGAAGTTCATTTTCGCTCTCGCAGAGAGTTCATTTTTTAACATAGGAAAGCAACAACAAATTTTGATTGATTCAATCATTTGACAGACGTGTGAACACCCAATATGATTTATGTGAAGGCGTAGAAACTCTATCGGGTACATCTAATGTTTCAGAATGCAATAAAAAATTTTTTCCTGCAGTTAACAAAACGTCGCATTTGCTGTGTACAGTGCCTTTACTGTTTCAGGAAATAAGAGAATGTTCATCAAATTAAAATTAGATAAAAATTATTTCAGATCCACGCAAATTGACTCACGTCCTAATGACTCATTAATACTTTCATTGGAAAAGGACATAGTTGATCTTATTAACTTAGATAATATTGCGCAGCAATGAATTACCTTAAAAAAAAGAAAAATTAATATTTAAATGTTATACTTAAAAATTAAGTTTGTTTTTTTTATTTAAAACATAATTTTTTTTTTTGATTAAGTTAAAAAATTAAAAGAAAAAATGTCAAGGAAATTGAAAGCCCTGTTTATTTTTGAACACATATAAACTATGAATTTTTAAAACAAAAACGAAAATAAATTTTTAAATGCTGATAATGTTGAAATACTTTTATATTATTTTCTTTGATACAGGGAACGATATGAAAATTTCCTTTAAAGGATCTTCTTGAAAAAGATCGAAAGATTGAAAAGTGTTACTACATGTAGGTTAAAAATTTCAGGATTTCTTAAAACGGTACCAAAGATTATATTTATTATTGTAAAATCTCTAAGATTATTACCTACAATCATCTATTAAAACCTATCATCGAATTTTTAGAGCGTTAGAAATGTAAAAACATAGGGTAATTTTTCAATTTTTGTTTTAAAAATGGCACCAAAAACAGGTATGAGGTTCATTATACGTACTCTTACAGTTTCAAGTATTATCGCTTAGATGAACTAAAAAATTTTCAGTTACCTGTTGTAAAAGCTGAGAAATCGTTGCCACCTTTTTGGATTCGAAAAATGATGTCCGAATTGCGAAAAGCTTAAGAGGGCAGATAAAAGGCCAAACCAAAAAAAAAAAAAATTCAAAACATACTTAATTGTATGTATTTTGATGCACACAAGTTTTTTTTCATCGTTAAAAAATGATTTTAGTAAAAATAATTACAAAGTGTTTTCTTAACCATTCAAATGAAAAAGACCCCTTAAGATTTATTTATATTGATCGAACGGATGAGTAACTTTATATAATTCAACTATGTTGTATTTAAAAAAAAGTCGGGGATTATGGGTATCCAGTCGGCCGAAATACATTGAAACCCCCAATTAAAATGGCCTCGGTACGCCCCTGCCTGCGTTTTTGATTTCTATTTGAATTTTCAGTATAATTTATATTTATTTATATACATTTATAATTTATATTGTATTGTATCAAGGGTCATTAATAAGGTTGTGGCACTTGGGAGCGAGTTCGGTCGAACTGTCAGAATAGATAAAAAGAAATCAAGAAAATGAATGCATAGAACATAGTAAAATTAGAGAAGGTATGTGCATTTCGGAGAGACAGACTGCCGAAACTGTCAAAACGAAGTTGACAGCTCATACAAAATCAGAAAACGATGAGAATGCGATAAGAAAGCAAAAATAGGCAAGAATAGCAAAATGCTTGAGTTTGACAAATCTGGCTATGAGAAAAAGAGAGCAGTCAGAAATGCATATACCTTTACTAGTTCTACCATGGCATAGAACAAAGAAAAGCACAGTGACAGCATGATTCAATTATATATAAGGTTGAGTAAGCTGAGAGCACATATCTGTTGGCGAATGTCAAAAACAGCTGTTTGGTGTTGTTATCTTTTACTTTGACATTCGCTGATCCAAATTCCATTCATCCAAGGAAACGTTTAATAGAAAGTTAAGGAATTTAAAAAAGGAAACGTTTTCCTTGTTCCAATAGTTTTGGCGAATCGCGTACTTTTTCGGCATTTTGAAGTGGTAACAAAAACTCAAACTCCAAGAAAATTGTTTAAAAATAATTTTAAACAAATTTGATATTAAAATTCAATAGTTTGACTTCTAGTCAGAAATTTTAATTTGATTGTTTACTTGTCTTTTTTGTTCAACTTTGACATTTTGCGATCCAAATTTTGTTGTTGTATGAGAACAATTTCATGGTTACTTAACCTTATATATAATTGAATCATGAGTGACAGTTCAAGCAAAGGCGAAAAAAGAGTGCATTTCTCTCAAGTGCCACAACCTTATAAATGAACCATGGTAGAACTAGTGAAGGTATATGCATTTCAGACTGCTCTCTTTTTCTCATAGCCAGAATTGTCAAACTCAAGCATTTTGCTATTCTTGCCTATTTTTACTTTCTTATCGCATTCTCATCGTTTTCAGATTTTGTATGAGCTGTCAACTTCGTTTTGACAGTTCCGGCAGTCTGTCTCTCCGAAATGCATCTACCTTCTCTAATTCTACTATGTAAATGGACCTTGTATTGTATTACATAATTTATATATTACAATCTGTCTCTTTCCTACGCTCTCTGAGTGTAAAAATGTAAATATCTACCACTGAGAGCGCTTGGTTTTGTTTATATTTATCGGACATATTTGTTGTTGTTTTCGCGGGTAAAATAAGAAACTGGAAATTGAGAGAGCTTCTTTTACCAGTGAAAACAATAACAAATTTGTCCGTGTTCGCTACGTGTGACATGCCCCTTAGCAAGACGTGGCCTGACGCCGCACAGTGCTTTGTCCCACTACATCGATGGGACAAAAATAGAAGGAGTAGTCCACAAAATTTCGTATGAAGTTGTATTTGAAGTAAGCCAAGAAAAATCAAAAATTTGGTTTCAAACGGATGAAGAATTCTGGTATCTCCCATACAAAAGGTTCAGGGATCCCGAAAATTCAAAGCGCTATAACATCCTAATAGAGCAAGCAATTTTTACCAAACTTTCTAAACTGCATCATTTTTATTTTAAAAAATAAGTTCCAAATTTTAAAGAAATTGGATTACGAATTCTGATGCCTCCTATACAAAGGGTGCAATTGGTCTCGAATATTAATCATGGTCTAACAGCCTATCAGACAGCACAATTTCAACCAAACTTTCTAAAACATTTTTTTTAATGTCACAAACTTTGTGGCAAATTTAAAAGAAGTCGGACTACGGCTTTTGGTACCTCCCATATAAAAGGTGCAATAGGGCTCAAATATTAATCATGTCGTAACACCCTATCAGACTGCTCAAAATCCATTAAATTTCCCATAAAATTTTTTTTATGTCACTAACTCTGTAGCTAATTTAAAAGAAATCGGATCACGGCTTTTGGTACCTCCCATATAAAAGGTGCAATATTTCTCTAATATTTATACTTTATTTTTAATAATATAACGTGATACAGCAAATTTGTTTGTTTTTATTAGCAAAATCCCAACATGCACATTTGGTCATTATCAATCAAGTGCAGTATGAACAAAAATTATTTATTTTATTGATATTCCTATTTCTTTTGATTAAAACTAAGCATCATCACTACAGGAGTCATCCCAATTTTCGCCCAACGAAGAACTTAACTCATCCTGTTCAAATATTTCATCTTCCAAATCAATATTTTCCCTGTGTATATATTTTTCAATACCGGCCAAATCAAAATTAATTTTTTTATATTCCTCTTTGATGATAATACGGTATCTGAATGCAATAACATATAGGTCATCAAATCTCTGTTTGTATCTTCTCGTGAAGTTTTTCTCGTATGAGATAAGCGCACTCTTCTTACGTGTTTTTTTTTATAATTTTTCCCTTCGTTAGGATCTCAAACTACATCTCTTCCTGAGTGTAACTTTTTCAAATTCAAAAAAAAGGACCTTTCCACTCCACCCTAATGAGCAACCTGCCAGCGGTGAATGAAAATGTGAATTTAGAACTTTTTTAAAAATATTTTTTTAAAGTTGCGGCAAAAAGCAGGCATAAATTCTTTCTTGGACCTTTTAAAAACACTATAAACTAAATAAAAACACAATAAAAAAATGTTGGATTTTTTTGGATTTTTTTTAAAATTCCATCAAACTTTTGTAATTTTTGAAATTTTTAAGAAAAATATATTTTTAGCAAGCGATTACAAATAATTCCAGTTAACATATTCAACACATAATTTATTTTTTCCGAGTTCTGATCATACTAAATAACACAAAAATCGAAATTTCAAGCTCTTCCTTAAAAAAAAATAATTTTTGGGAATTATTTTCTTGAAGCAATACAATTCAGTTTTTAATTCATTAATTTTTGCTTAAATTTCACTGACTATAGCGCCCTCTGGTGAAGTGTAGGAGAGTCAAACGAAACTATTTTCTTCAAATTTATTTGAGTTGTATTGTTATCTATCGATTATTATAACTTTTATTATATTTTGAGACAATTTTTTTTATTTATTTTTGTCTATGAGACAAAGCACTGTGCGCCGGCGTTGAACACATTTCAACAAAATGTCTTGCAAGCCAAAGTGGAATTTTGTATGAAAATGTCTTCGAAGACTGCCATGGAAATTAATCTATCCGTCTTGCGAGAAACTCACATGTCTCGAAGATGTCTTCGAAGACGGATCGATCCAATTCCTGCTGGCTGTTATCATCCCTACCATTATCTATAACTGCTGATGTCAAGGGTAGTGAAAACAATAGTGATGGTAATTTTGAATGTATCACGTTTGATCCCATAAATGACGATGCATTGGTTTCAACAATTGTTGCTTACACGATTCAACTCATAACAAAGACTTTTACACGTAAATGCAACTTCAGTATATGATTTGTTAAGTGTTTTTAGAACATATTAAAGTGATTCAATGAAATAATTATTTAAAAGCATTCATTTTTATTAAAATTTCGACCCTCTGGAGGATTGAAAACCCCACTTGGCTACGGCACTGATGCCACTTAATCCTACGACCAAAAAATAAGTTCACGTGTCTCGACATTTTCGTGTGTCTTTTTGAAGTCCCTACAGTGTAAATGCCCTCCAGGAAATGTGAGCATTCCCGGATGTTTCCAGGAAACATTCCATGGAATGTAGGAATTATACCGCTTTGTTGCACACTCCATTGCTTTTTTAACATAGCATGTCATTAGAGGGAAACATTCCTCCCCGCTGTGTTAAAAAGTCATGTGGAAACATTGCTCTCCGCTGTCCTCGAAAGTGAATTGAGAGCAGTCCTCTCCCCTGTTTCAAGAATTAATGTGGAAACATTCCTCTCCCTTGTTATGAAAATGGATTCGGCCAGGATTCGAACCCGGGACCCTTGAGCGACAGTCAAACGCGCTACCACTAGACTATCGAATTCTACAATAAGCGGCTAGAAAACAATGATATTAATATTTTCTATTGTCATTGCTTGACAATAAATAAAAGTTTCCACATGCATTCCTAAAGAAGCGGTTTGGAAACAATATAAATACAAAACTACCCTTATGCTTCCAAAAGATGCGGTGGGGAAACAATATAAATACAAAACTACCCTTAAGCTTTCAAAAGATACGGTGGGGAATGTTTCTTTATCACTTTTAGATGGAAGCCTTTCGATTTTTCCTGGAGGGTATGTATGTTATCTTCAAGGACACTCTCAAGTAGACATTTGGGGTCAGACGTAATGAAATTTTGTATGTTTTTATTTTATCCTATTATCAGCTGATTGGCCCTAATTTTTGACGATTTTTATGATTTAAAAAAAACCTTGTCAAGTACATTCTGGGATCTGAAGATACTCACCCAGCCACTGCTTAAGATTTTTCATACAATTAGTTTTTAAAAAATATTCCGATTGTAAGGACAAATCGGAACAGGAAGATTCATTCAATCAGATCGAAATTAAATTTTGTAGTTTGCATGTTTGTCACAATACCTGCCGAATCTGCCCTGAGCCAAATCGATGCCATGTACTTTTGAAATTCGCTCCGGCCTAATGTGCCTACTCTACGTATATCAAAATCAGTACGTCTGGCATCCCCTACAAATTTCCCACCCTACGCTGTCTGAGAAACTGAGGGTCATTAAAAATCCTCGTCGTAGTAATGTACACTGACCCTCTAGGCCCCCTCCCCACTCCGCAGCATTATATTTTGCTTTTCCCGCATGCTACAAAATATAAGAATTTCATCTTTAAACCCTTGCTTTTGTTAAATTTTTTTTTGGGTTTTTTATTGTTTCCTTTACGCTTCGTTGTTAAAACATTGCATTCCTTTCTCGCTGCTCATTTCTATATAATACTCACTCATGCCAATTCTTTTATTTATTTGAGACTAAATATTTAGTTGCTCACTTATTCCGTTTGTCGCTGTTTTTATTGTTGTGTGTGTGTGTTTTTTTTTACTTCGTTCTTGTTCTATTTGCCATCATTTGGCAATCAAAACCTGAACTTGCTCTTTTACTCCATTTCTAATTTTTTTGTGGCCTTAACTTTATTACCCTCTCTCATGCTCTCTTTCGGATGCGGCACTCACCACTATTTTATATTAAAAAATTCTCCAAGACGACAGTTGGCATTTGTGTGTAATTATAATTAAATGAAATCTATTTAACCCTTGAATATTTTGAAATGGTAAGTTTTTCTTAAGCTTCATTTTAACCCATATGCGACAATGTTTATAAAATTTATACATTAAGCCGGTTCGATTTGTATGGAGAAAAAAAGTCAGCCGGACACCGACTCAAAAGTTAGAGGGACTCTTAAAAACTATTTCGGCATAATTTTTTTTGGCTCGGAAAAATCCCCATTTTCTTTCTCCTGAACCCCTTTTTTCCAAGAAACCATGTTTTTTCAATGAAACATTTTTTCTTCAGAACGCATACCCAAGATAAGCAAAATAATAATGATTTTGATCGTACACAAATTTTGGCTGACAAAAATTTTGAAATTTTTTTCTTTACAAACTCTTTTGAAAATCATTATTTTTGTCATTTTCGAAAAGGCGAGTTTTTAAACGCCTATAAAAAATGTATTTTTCATGGCATTCACATGAATTTTTGGAAAAATATTACGGTTTTTGAACATTTTTTGATGCTATTTTTGAAACAATATTGTGTTTATTTCAAAGGCCAGAAGGCGCCTTAGAACAAGAGTTCTCGTAAATCCAGAATTATGTACTGAAGCGACCTCTGGTCGACACTTTACTAAAAAACAGTTGCCAGAATTTCATTTTGCGTATCTAAGACCTCATATATACCAAGATTTATTTAAATCGAACAGAAATTGTGGTAGTTAAATAATAATTAAGCTGAAAAAAGCATTTTAAATATCGATTTCTTAAGTTTAATATGTTTGTGAAACTCAGTGATGGTTTAGCCATACTATACGAAATATCAATGGAAAAAAGAGCTTAATACTTTTCCAATAATCAAGAATTCATGTTGCTCATTTCGTGCCAGACTGTCACAACTCAAAAGTTAGTATTTTTCAGGAGAGTCTTATGAAATTTTGAAATGACATCCATTAATTATAAAGGTAGACTGAAAATAGTTGAGAATATTTATAGGCCATTATGTTTTCTACCATATACAGGGTGACAAAAAATAAGTGTATACAAACTTCTTTGCCCTGTGTAGAACGCATTATTATATTTACAACGGTTTATTTGTTGTTGTTGCTATTCGACATATTTCAGAAACCGTTACATTTATTTTCAACGCTCTAGCTTCACTTTAATAGTTTATTTCACAATGTCTACTCATCGCGCAACCATTATAGCGTTGTACCAGTTAGGTAAACGAAATTGCGAAATCGCTCGGAGTATTGGAATTGCCCGTTCACTGGTTGCTCGTGCAATTAAACGGTTTAAGGAGCTTGGCCATGAAGGTGATAGACCAGGTAGAGGAAGAAAACGATCCGTAAACACTTCTAACAACCGAAAAATCATCAAAAAACGGGTTGAACGAAATGCAGGAGTTTCAATGAGAAAAATGGCTCGTGAGGTGGGTATTAACCGTGAATCATTGCGACTTATGGCAAAAGAACATCTTGGACTTAAAGCCTACAAACACCAAAGAGGACAGTTGTTAACGGATAAGAACAAGAAAGTACGGCTCCAAAGATGTCGTCTGCTTTTGCGTCGGGCCGCAGGTATGGGATGGGAAAAAATTGTGTTCACAGATGAGAAATTATTCACTGTTGAGCAAAAGCACAATAGGCAAAACGATCGAATCTGGTCAAGAGAAGCTCCTGGGCCATCCTCTATCAACGAACATCGCCAAAATCCGCAATCCGTCATGGTTTGGGCAGGAATTTGTGCCAGCGGCAAGACACCCTTGGTTTTTGTGGACCAAGGAGTAAAAATTAATCAAGAAGTATACCGTCGCGACATTTTGGAAGCCGTAGTTCTTCCTTGGGCTCGAATGCACTTTGGCGAAGAAAGATGGACTTTCCAGCAAGACTCAGCGCCAGCCCACAGAGCAAGAATTACACAAGAGTGGTGTAGAGTCAATTTTCCGGACTTCATAACGTCTCAGGAATGGCCGCCATATTCACCTGACCTCAACCCCTTGGACTATTCTATATGGTCGATTTTAGAGGCAAGGGCGTGTGCTAAGCGACACCAAAGTTTGAAGTCTTTGAAGCAAGCGTTGCGTCGGGAGTGGGACAAAATAACCTTAGAGGAGCTGCGGCCCATAGCCCAAAATTTTGAAAAGCGTTTGAAGATGTGTATTCGCGCTGGAGGAGGTCACTTCGAATCCAGCTAAATAAATTATTACTTATGAATTAAATTTTGAGTTTTTTATGTTCTTTCCCTATTTTTATTAAAAATAAAGATTTTTCATTGAAAAATGTTGTATACACTTATTTTTTGTCACCCTGTATATCATAATTTTTTAATTTTGCGTCAATAGTAAGTATTTAAGCATTATTTTTGCAAGTGTCTGTTTGAGTTGTGACATTATTACTACAAAAACTAATTTTAAAAAATGGTTTTATTTTGTGTTTGCTTAACATGCTTTTGAGCTAGATAGATGTCACGTTTTGAGTTGGTACTAGGGCTGCCAGGTTTTTTTTTTAAAAAAAATCGGGATTTTACAAAAAATAAATCGGGACATAAGAAAAAAAATCGGGAAAAAGATGTATGCATGTTGTTCGTTTTTTTTTAATATCGTCACAACTCAAAAAATTCAATATCTTAGTTAAGTACGTAGAAATACTTGTCATAGATCAATTTCAATTGTGTGAACGATAACGATATCTTATGTACTTTTCGTGATAGAGGAAAATGTGTCGCTCAATAGTTCAGTACCACAGCAAAATTTTTGATGCAAATGTGACATGCATTCTTACGGACACTGCTTCCAGAAGACATTCTATATATCAAACTGTGCTTTTTTTAGCCTTATAAAGAAGGTTTTTTCAAGTGACATTTTTATAAAACCCTTCTGGAAGACATTCAAATGGCATTTCAATTCTATTGAAGTACAAAAATTATGTATAATTATAATATATGTTTTAGATATTTTCCGTGGGATTTCTTAAGCCAACAAAAACTTACTACTTACAACACCAAAATGCTTTGAAAATCGGGAAAAAGAATATTTTACGTGTAATTTTTTTAAACCCCCACAAAACCCAAACACTTTTCATTTTCAACACCAAAATCACTAGTCTAGAATGTCGAGAAAAGGTGTATTCTCCCAGGGATTTTTTAACCCCCAAACCACAAAAAACATTCCAGTCCATTTAATGCCTTCTCAAAGTTGACCTGAAAAACACATACTAGAATCCTTTGATTGAAGGGCTGAAAGAAATCTTCCATCGAAAGTCCTAGAAGCACTTCTAGAGAAGACGACTAAGGAAAGCATTCCTCCCAATGGCATGCATATGTTAAAAGAATGCCTTCTGGGTATGAAATTGGAAGGGATGGAATTCAAGGATGGACTTTCCCTTCCTTTTTAGCTTCTTTTGGTAGCACTTTTTTTGCTGGGACGCTGAGAATAAAAAAAAATTAAAATACGTTTACTGAAAATCGATTTCTTCGAGTAAACTTCTTTGAATAAAAAGAGCGATATGTAGCTTTAAAAAATATATTTTACTACCCAAGGAAATAAAACCACACCAAACAGTGCGTTTTTCAAGTTTTATTGGCAGCACTTGAACTGCCTCTGGCAGTTCTTTAGACTAAATTCAGCAATTCTGGTTAGCAATTTTCTAAGTCAAATGGACACGTACAAATTGTAAGTGAAGAAGAATATCTGTACAAATTTAGTGATGTAGAAACAAAAACATAGAAAATATTTTTAAAAGTAATAAAAATAATAAAAAATTAAATTGTATTTCGGAAAATCGGGACATTTGGCGTACCGCTTAAGGTCTTCGCGGGACGCACATTTTTAGGCTGAAAATCAAGACAACCCGCGTGGAAATCGTGACCTGGCAGACCTAGTTGGTACATACTTTATTACTACAAAAAATATAAGGTTACTTGCTTGGATTTTTATTTAAAAAAAGTTTATGATATAACAAGTTGTTTTTGAAAAGTTATGGCGAAATTAAACATAAGTTTTTAAAATAAATAGAAATGAAACGTTATTGCTACAAAAAAGTGAAGAAATTGCTAAAGTCAAAACTACACAAGTATCTGTAAAACTGTCAATTAACAGCAAATCAGTCTGGAATTAACTCAAAGACATGATTTAATAAGAGTGTATATATCTGTGTATGGACATTTCCAGAAAAAGTTTACCGTGACCAAAAAATTAAAACTTATTAAAAACGTATTATTTTATTATATCATTTGGAAATAATATTTTAATTTTATTAGTTTCAGAAATTTCTACATAAATTCATTAAGATCAAACCATCTGCACTGTTTTTCTTTCTCGTAAATGTTTCGTAAACTTTTTTTGTTTTAGTAAAAATGAAAAGCATTGGCTAGAGATAATGAAAAAGTATTTGAGGCAAAGCAAGGACAATATATTAAATTTCTTTTTTATTTACTTATTTACATAATTACTTTACTACTTAACTACTTAATTACTGAAATACCCAATTAAACTGCAATGGAAATTTTAGTAACGCAACGCCAGTAACATAACGCCAGATCAAAAATTCTAACAAAAAAAAAACAGAAAAGATTTTTAAATTTGATCACTTGGAAAATAAACCTAAGCTATTTTAAGACTTTCTAAAAGAAGTTTTATACAAAAAGTCCTGCCCAATTTAGAGAGTTTTGCAAATTTTGTAATCCAAGTCAAAAATTACTTCCGTTTTTTGTAACGTAACAGCAGCACATATTGTTGCTTATATCTTTAGATCCTTAGGGTTAATTGTTCTCGTTGTTTATACTTAATATAGTGCTACTTAATTACTACGCAAATATAAAAAACTTTTAAAACTAGACTTTTTCAATCCATTTTTTAATATTTATTCCAGATCGTCCATAACAGATCGTCCATAACGCCAGTTTGGAAATGCCCATATTTAACTCAAAAATCGATATTTTGAGTTGTGATGGTTTTGCACGACATGAGCAATATGAATACCGTGAAAAATATATATTTTATAGGCGTTTAAAAAAATATTTCCGAAAATGACGCAAAATCGATTTTTGGTATCTCAAAATAGGTCGTAAAGAAAGAATTTTCATTTTTTTTAAGCCACAATTTGTGTACGATCAAGATCTTTATTATTTTACTTATCATGGGTATGCATCCTAAAAAAAAGTTGCATGCAAAAAAACATGATTTTTTGACCAAAAAAGGTCTTCAGGAGAACCAAAAACGCTCCATGGAGATTTTTCCAATCCAAGAAAAAGTTATGGTGAAATAGTTTTTTAAATTCCCTCTAACTTTTGAGTCGGTGTCCGTCGAAATCTTAATTTTGATCTGGCGTAGTTAGTATACTTATTTATTTTATCTTTTTTCTGGTTTAAGATTCGTTTGTGCAATATCCTACGTTCTGTAGGATCACAGAATTGTTTATTTAAGTTCGTATTTTTTGTAGATATTTAAATTAACTTTCAACTTTTAATGAACTTCTCGAAAATCTTGTTGTCTTTTTACACAAACACAATCAAAAAAATGCACCGACGCACAGTGGGAGGACTACATACAAGATTTGGCCATAAAAAGTAAAAATAAACCTAGAGCTTTTTTAGTTTGGTGTTAGTCAAAATCCGCTCACAGACACGCCCATATTCCATATGATTTTTTTTGTAAAAAATAGTAAAACTTTGAAATGTGGTATGAGTTCTTTGTACAGTTTAATAGGAAATAAAGATAAGTTTGGATCAATTCCACCTACAGACACGCCCACCTTCCATACGAATTTTTTGTCACTCCGTTTGTAATGCCCATGAGGCGTGGTAGGTAGAGAGAAGGTTAAATATTTTTGATCAACATCAGCACCCGAGTCGATTTTGCCATGTCCGTTGTCCCTTTGTCTGGCTTTCTATCGGTGATCACGATTACAACCATAATTTTTAAGCTATCGTAATGAAATTCCAAATCCGATGAAAACCGCGCTTACCTCCTATACAAAGTAACTATATCAAAACGGTAAAATCTCTTTAAATTTCACAAAAAATAACATATGGAAATTTTGCATACGAGTTTTTATGTTTAAAACCCACTTTTACTATGAAATTCAACCAAAACGGATGAAAACCGCGCCTACCTCCCGTTCAAAGTGACATTATCAAAATGGCAAGATATTTCTAAATAAAAAAAAATAAATAATATAATACTGTATGTAACGTCACTCTGGTAACGTAGACAAAAAAACTACCTACTTTCAAAACATTATAGCTGCGTTTTTTTCATGTTAGTTTAGGATCATAACATCGCATTTGCAGGCAAAGCAAAAACAACAAATGATCCAGCAAGTGAGCTGGATAATTTAAATTGATCCAATTCTATGTTTTTAAGTGTTGAGGGCGCAACTGTAAAATTATGCAACACTTAGCCGTTATTGACGATGTGGCTCTAAAAATTGGCGGTACTGCATTATTTGCATAAAAAGTTTGGTAGCAATAGAACTGCTAACAAGAAAATATGTTTTTTTTCAAATTCTTCAGCGGAATCTTCGCTCTTCGAACTTATGAGTTCCTAAGCAATTGCATAAATTGTAGGGCAGCTTCCATAAAATAATTTTTGTTTTTCGCAAAACTTATCTGCCAGCTAAAAAATAAAATCATCTGTAAACAAGTAGAAAACATCGCAAAAATTGGTCTGAAGCATTTTTTCACAAATTATCTGATCTCTCATGAAAAAACGCAGCTAATATAATCAACGTCATAATTAACCCTTTCCGTAGATTTGTCGAAGGTATTCTTTGAACTTCACTGGTTGGTTTGGTTTTTATGTCTTTCTTTTCTTTCTTTCCCATTTACTAAAATAATTTTTTATAAAATTTAAAGCTCAGTGTAGGTTTCTAAAAGTGTAGGTCGATGCAAAATGGAGGGATGCAACAATAGTACATTGCAAGTTTTTAGAAAATGCAAAGTAAGCCTCTGTGTAAAGCGAGAAAATTGTAAATACTTTACGTAATTTCATACTAAAATAACTGAAGATATGAGTGGATGAAGGTGATATGTCGCAAAATTCTAATTTCGAGAAAATTGAGTTCAAAGTTTCTCATTTGTATTTAAATCTATACTAAATCAAACCTTGTGAAGAAGTTCTTTTCTAAAATAGCCACATATATGGTTGTTTTAAGGTTTAAAATTGTCTGTACATTACATCTTCATCTATGTAATAGAACAGCATAGCATGTTCGCAGCATAGAACAGCAAAAATCCGAAAATGCGACATATCACCTTCATCCACTCATGTCTTCAACTGTATTAAGAACTATGCAAAACAATTTTGGTTTTCTCTCTTTATATGGTAACAATACATATTTTTAGATCCTTTGCGAAATATATTAGATAAATCGTTGAAACAAAACGAAATATTTCCAATAAAAACAATATGTTCTCAGAATCAGAAATCTCACATTAGCTTGTTTGCAAATTTGCAGATTTTTAGCTCACCATAAAATATTTTTTCCACGGAAAAGGTTGAATAAATTCTAATACTTTTAAATTATTGGTAAAAACTTCATAAACACAAACGTTCTCACAAAGAAACAATAACATCACGTGCACAGAGCCAAAAACCACCACATAAAATCAATAAGATCACCTAATTGAGCTATTTTATTAGGTTTTCTTATTAATACTACCAAATAATAAGAATTTTCCAAAGAGAAATCTTTTTAATTCCATAGAGAAAATCTTAATAAAAATGTACAACTACTATCATACTTTTTTTAATAAGATTTCTTATTAAATTAATAAAAGGATGTGGTAATCTTATTAATACTTTACTCTAATAAGAAAAATCTTTTTTTCACTCTCCAAAGTTTAAGAAGAGACCACCTTAAGTTAATAAGATTTTCTTATTAAATACCCTTTTAAGAAGGTAATAACGGTGAAAATGCTACTTATTCTTTGCTTTAGCTTTAAGTCGTAACTGTGAAGTGAATTCATGAAGTTTATGTGAATTTTATTGATTTAATTTATTTAAAGTAAAATAAAAATATGTGATAATGGATAATGATACGTATGTTCCCGAATTTGTGAAATTTATGGAGTAAACTCGAAGGCGGTTCTTCAAAAAATGGAGATTGAGGATGTCGCCACTTTATTTGAAGGCCTCGACAGCGCCGGGTATTTTGGTGACAAAATCATTTTGTTATACAAAGGTATTGTTTTTGCTTTTTGTGAAATTTTATTTTAACAGATGTATTATATGTATACATATCCAAATTTTATTTCCGAATAAATTGTAATAAACCATCAAAATGTCTTTTTATTTAATATTACAGGCAATTAAAATTATATTCCTAGGTAAAAGGTTAATAAGATTCCGTTTTGTTTTAAAATATTTCCTTATTAAAATTTAAAAATAAATCCTATTAAATCAATAAGATGTCCTTATTAAATTTTGAAAATAAATATTATTAAATCTATAAGATTCCTTCTTAAAAACCAAGAAGTTTTGATAAGATTATCTTATTGTTTTTAAAAGTGTTCTTATAAAAAACAATATGATTATTCTTAAAATTATGTGATTTGTCTAATAAAAAAAGCTCATAGTTTTAATAAGATTTTCTCTATGGTTTTAATAAGACAATCTTCTTGGATGAAAACCATAGAGAAATCATATTGATTTTCTTCTATTTTATAAGGTTGTTTTGGCTCTGTGTGGCCACTAAAAGGTCCCTACAAAATTATTACCCACCAAAACTACCACTAACTGAAGTTAGCGTCAATCAAGGGTTAATTTGCATCAAGAAATTTTAAGTCAATATGGAAAAACAAAAAAATTAATGCGCAGGGGAGAGGAACAAACAGCACAATAAGCAGAATTGATATCAATAAATCTCTACATGCGAAAATCTTATGAGAGAAAATGAAACTGATTACGACGAGAGCGGGAAGCAGAATTTAGTTAGAAGTCACTCAAACCAACGTTTAAGAATTCTAATGAAAAAGAGTAAACAAACATGTTGCTCAGTTCAATAAAATTAATTATTGCCAGTGTATGAGTGAATTTCTCACTAATCCAACGAAACATGTGGGAAGGCAAACGAATACTTTTGCGGCTTTTTGTTTTGCTTGTGAAATTTCAAACATTTCAACAAGAAAAAAAAACAGGCAATAAAAAGTGCAATGCAGGAGAGCCGTTTTCACAAAAAAAAATTTACATCGATAGTTAGAGTTACCATCTCTTATAAATAAAACTTGTGGTTTAGAGCAAAGTTTAAATGTGTTATATATAATAAATAATTTTTTGCATAATCATTTTTTTGAATGTGTTCAAACCAAATCTGCAAAAAAGTCGGTCGCAAATGGTTTAGGAGATAAGATTCGTGAAAGTTTGGGACAAGTGGCTTTTTGCGTATACAAAAAATCCCAGCATTTTACTTGGTAGCTGAATTGGCATTTTCTTTAATATTTTTTAAATGTGTATTTGGATCTAAAAAACCTATAAGTGAAAAAATTAAAGGCCGCTCTTAAGTCGTTAAGAAGTTATAGGGCTCCAAAGTTGGAAAAAATGGTCTTAAAAACATGCAGTTTTTCAATTTGCCAACAAAACTAAGCTTTATGGTATCAAAAGAATGGTAATGCGAGTATCTATTCAACGAGGTATTAAACATAAAAATACATGCACATATGTATCGTGAAGATACAACTCTTTTTGAACTTAAAAAATTTTACGTTTGGAAATGTTTTTGCTATATGAAAGCTGTGTACTTGAAATGTTCTCAAATTGATCGAAGTTTTTACATTACATAAGGTAAGAGTATAAATAACGTTGCTGTGATATAGAAATCCAAAAAGATCTTTGGATCACATTTTCTTGTTTGTACATTTGTAATATTGTAGTGATTAAAGAAAGTAAGTGTTTCAGAAGAAATGTAATGTTGTGATGCTTACAATCAGCGCCGCAGTCGAAAAATGTTCAAGAAAAAAATCAAGCAATGTATTTTAAAGATTGTTCAAAGTAGTTATATACATATGTAATATTGAGATTAATGCAATAAGCGCCACAGAGAAAATTTTTAATTAAAAGTCACGCGATTTTTTCATGTTTTGATATATTAAGCTGAAAGTACAAATTAAATAAAAACAAAACTAAAACTAGTTCTTGAAAATAAGCTTTCTTTAAAAAATTTAGGACATTAAATTATTGATGAATATATGATGATTCATTAGCGGTTTGATTAATCAGAGAAACTGATTAATCCTTTACTCAGGTAATATAGAATTTTATTAATCAAAAATTACTTGCTCGACTAATCGCACGGCACTAGAAATGATATCATTAAGATCATTAAATATTGTGCTACGATTACAGCCATAATTTTAAAGATATCGTAATGAAATTCCAAATCCGATGAAAACCGCGCTTACCTCGTATACAAAGTTCATTAAGATCATTAAATATTGTGCTATTTAAGTGACCATAGCTGTACATATTATGGAAAGTAATATTTCGTTGCTGCACTTGGTCGGACGTCTTTTCAGGAAAAAAATTGAGGGAATTTCTATAACAATTTCTACTTAATTCTAATAGGAAAAATAAAAATGTAGTATTTCAGACTCACTAATTTGTTTTCAATGAAACCATTAAATCAAACTAACAATGTGCATTTTGTATTGGCTGGCCACTCTATTTAAAGCAGATTTTTCTTATTTTAGCTTTAGTGAGAGCGTATTATTGTTCGACAAAGTTTGAGTGCGTATTTTAAGAGAAATGCGCACTAATCCAGCACATCGTTATATATATTGTTCTTATTATATGTATAATGTTGTTTTGTCTCTTGGGTGCATTAAGGGTTAAACGTGTACGACTAGCCGTCGACTTTGGCTCAGTGATGTGATATAACGATAGTTCACAATTTTTTCGGGATTTTCTCTCAAAGGAAGGAAATAACTATTTTTTTGGTTTTTTTTTTTAGAGATTTTTTAAAAGCAGTTATTTAAAGAAGTATATGCTTTTCTATGTAAAGGGAAGAATTTTTTAAATACCTAATTTTATTTCAAATACAAATCTGTTAAGATATGACAAAGCCACGTATCTCTATATATAAAATTTTTAGGAGATCGAAAAAAATTGTTGTGTCTCGAAAAAAATTGTTTTTTTTTTGCTTTTTGTTATGAAATTTTTAAATTTAGTCGTATGAAAAACATTTTATTTTATTAATGGTAAAAAATTTATTTAGATGTTCTACCGCGAAGCTTTAAGGAAATCAGCTTTTCTGAACTGTTATTTTACAGTAATGTAATATTAAGATCGACTTGAATTCTGAAAAACACTTTCAATTCAAGTTTTCATTAGATTATAATGCAATTTCGAAAAAGATCAATATTTTATAGCTCTCCAGTGCATCAAAGTAAAGTAAACAACAATAACGAAAGTGCTACAATTGTCAAAATAACAAAGTTCTTAGAGAATTCATAATAAATCAATAGCTGCGTTCCATTCGCTTCAAAATAATCCAGATTATTTTTGTTTTCTATACAAAGCAAAAACAAAAAAATAATCCTATAACAAATAGGATTATTTTTGCTTTCCATATAAAATTGTGATATAGCTTTAAAAAAGTGAAACACAGGTGCCGCACCTGTATATTTTTATGAGCTGTCATTTAATTTTTTTAATTATTTGTTTGTTTGATACAATGACTATTAGGTAGCCATGACACAGCTACCTATTTTCTCACGAGCTGCGACCATCGAATGTTAAACAAAAATAACAGAAAACAAAATAAACAGCGTGTATCATACACATTAGCGTCATTCAGCAGAGCCAACAATTATACTAAAATTATTTATATAATTGCATAATATTAATAAATAAATGAAATAATTTACAATTTTTCTGACGTTTAGAGTAAAACACATTCAGAGAAAAACATTGTTCACTAAGGTATCGCTACCGTAACAGATCACAACAGTTTTGAACGACACACGTTCTCATGACACCTAATAGCATTGTATCATAATTGCTTGTTTGAATTTAATTTTGACTGCAACGGTAGTGCCCTCTACGAGTCGTTTTTCTTGCCGTTGCTTTGAGAAAATTTGTAATCGCGATTATATTAAGGCGAAAGGAACGCAGCTAATAAATTAGATTTTATAAAAATAAAAAAAAAATAAACTGGATATTTCAGCCCTTGGAAGGACTTTGACCTAGCTTCTATTGATCAATTGTGTTGTGCGTGTTATTAAATGTTTGATCAAAAATTACCGAGAACTGAACCTACGTGTTTTATGCCGAATCCGAATGGCTTATGTTCTCAAGAAGCTTTACATGGCAATTTTTACTCTCTGAGGTTTGCCATTGTCTGCAGAGAGGTGACGAACGAACAGAAAAATGAATTCAATTGAAAAAAATTTCCTGTCTGAGCTGGAATTGAACCCGGGCTACCGCGGTTCTTTAGCTTAGGGGCCACGCGCTCTACCCACTAGGCTACGACCGCCACTTAGATTAGATTTTATATTTTTTAAATAATTTGAACACAAAATACGAAAACTAACTGAATTTCGTATTAAAAATGGAAAACAAATAAAAAAATTGGAATATGAAATATAATATATCTGCTTATCACGTTCTATACTAGGCAAAACAAGCTTTCGTTTTTTGACAAACTGAAATCTAGCGAAAAACTTTGAAGTTAAAAAATTTATGCAGAACTGCTGTTTTTGTCATTCAGCTAACTTTTCTGTTTCTCGTTTTTCAGACCAGGCTTTACTTGTATTTCTGTGATGGCATTAAATCAGAATTCTTATACCGCAATGGGTTTTTGTGAAAAAATACTGTGAAAAAGTTGTGAAAAAAATTCACAAATATATAATTACAGTAAAACATCACGTTAATACATAAAAATCCAATGTTAAACAGAGAAATCGCCCCTTTTTCCATACCATAGTTATTTGTTATCCTAACATTTTATTTCAAGTCTTCGATCTGCGACGCTATCTTCCACTGATACTCAACGCTATTTTTTAAGAAACCCTCCACAATAATAAGATTAGCTGAAGCAGATTCGAAGCACTTAAAAAATTGATTACTTAATTTGAACTGTACCGTTAGGACAGTGTATATATTTTTATCTTGTTTTCAAAAAAGGCCCAACATATTGCCATTTAAGTTAAAAACTGACTCAAAAGTTGTTATTGTTGTAAGAATTAAAACAAGTAGAAATTGCGTTTTTGATTACCTTTCATAAAGTATTGCATTCATTTGCAAAAATTCGTTCAGTTTTGAGCAAAAACTGTCTTACTGTTTTTATCATCAAAACTATTGGAAAAAAAGTCAAGTCTCAAAAATATTTTATGTGAAAAAATATCTCTTTCCAATCAAAAGTTGTGGATAAGACTATCGTTTTAAGGCCTTGAAACTCAGTATTCGAACTCAATTTGCACATGCAGTTTCTCTGATAACATTTTGTGGGCGTTGGGCAAGGAGGCGTAGGAGCAAAGTGCCATGTTTCAGCTTGTTTTTTAATAAAAAAGTTATATTGGTTAAAAGTTTCAGAACGTACTGTTATTTTGCTTATTTAATTAATTATTAATTGCTTATTTGTACTGAAACTGCAAACCAATATTATTGTTTTATTTGAGAATAAAAGCTAAGGATTTGTTTTTAAAATTTAATTAATCATTGTAAGTTTTAATTCTTAATCTGGAAAACTTGTGATTAGGGGTTTTTTATAAATTAGTGTTAAATACGAGTTGAAGAGTTCAAAGATTTCTAGTCATAAACATAGTTTCCGTTGCCACCTTTTCAACGGACATTTTAAAAACAATAATCCGATTTCAAATAACCAAGTTAAGGGAAAAAATGCAATTCCGCTGTTTTTTACCGACCCCACAAAACAGAGTCATTTGCACTTTCGATATTTTCTCGACATAAAGCACAATACTAAGTTTGCTTGCTTGAAATTTCAAAGAAAAATTTCATTTCATTGTTGCGTGAAATTTCTGACACATACTTTGTTGCGAGGTGTTCCGTTTGCAATGTTTCTCAGAGAGACTCAGAGAGTGAGTTGGGAAATTTCATATGATCTCTCTCTCTCTCTCTTCACTTCAAAATAAAATGGCAGTACAATTAAACTGTCATGGAAAAATGTTGCTCAGAAACATGTTGTGATAATTTCAAGCAGCTCAACAGAGTACTGCTCTGACGAAAATGTTGTGTTGATTTCCACGCTTGTTTTGCAGCTGTCATATTTCTTATGGAGATTTTAGTGGAATTTCAAATGAAACTATGTGAACTAGTTCGTTGATTCTCGTTCTTTTAGTTCTTTTAGTTCAATCGATTTTACAGCGAGTTAGATCGCAATGAATTAGAAAAAAATTTGTTTCACAAACAATGGTTTGAGTCCGTGCTGATACAGTTTTTCACTAATAAACGGTAAAAAAAACTTTTTGCAAAAACAAATTTTTGTGGCAAATATTGTGTGGAATGCTCCATATGTAGTATTTTTATGTAAATTTCTTCTATGTCCGCAGTTAATGATTGATTCGGTTATATAGTTCTTTTCATTTTATAGATCTGATCATGAAAGAGCAAACAAAACAAACTAAAAGACCTATTGAACTAAAAAATACAACGAGCTAACATACCTATCGATCTAAAACACCAAACGAACTATAAGACCTAACGAACTAACAACATGAACGAGTGCACAAAACGAACTAAAAGAGCGAACGAACTAAATGAACTAAAAGAACTATATGAACGAACTAGTTCATTAAACTCAACTGAACTAAAAAGAGCGATCTTTTTAGTGAACTAAAATGCCCAAGCCTAAATGAAACTGAACAGAGTGTTATGCTTAGCCGTTGCAATAAGACTGTTAAATTTAAGACTTTTTTGGCACGACTAAGATTTCCGGGGCGCCGTGGTTTCAAAGGGTTTTCTGGTAGAGAACAACAAAAAAAATTTTTTAGCCGAACAAAAATCGAATACTCAGCTAGTTATCAATTTTTAATTTTTTCTTGTTAAAAGATCTCTTCAAAAAACATCTATATCTTTGAAATTATCAAATGGATCTAAAAAATTGACGTGTCATTCGAAAGATAATTAAATTACCTGTTCAATTATATGCAATACTTACATCATTGCAAGAATATGTTCAATTTTATAAGCAAATTTACATCTTATTTTAATTTTTTAATTAAAAGAACCGTTATTTTCTACAAAATTTTCTATATAATAGTACTAAATATATACTGTATTCTTAAAGCTCAAACATTTATCTTTCGTTTCATATATAAAAATGTATATTTTATGCAGCATAAAAAATTTCTTTATAAGAGAAGCAAAACAACTAAGGTAAATAATATTGAAATAACAACATTTCGTACAAGGGCAAATCATTTCATCACAAAAAACACCAGAAAACATAAAAAAGTTATATGTATCTTATACCAAATAAGATATAAATTTAAAAGCTTTTATAATTTTTTTCCATAATGCGTAGTAGTAAAGATAGTTTTTGGAAAAATAAAGCTTTTATACAAGCAAATATTTACATACAAATATCTATAAAATATGAATTATTTAACGGATTTTATTTATTAGAAATTTATATGTAATATTTATATATAGTGAAACTTCCCTAACTCGAAATTCTCCATAACTTGAAGTAGTATTTGTTCTTTTTGCTTTTTCAAGGCATTTTCCTTATATTTGGATATCTATAAGTCGAATTTCCCCAACTCGAATTTTTCTTCAACTCGAACCGAAATCTCATTTATATTAGGCAGACTTTCATGCATATTCATCTCCTTACTCACTTACAACAACTTCACTATTTCTGTGTTTGTTGTAATTCGAAGAATTGACTTCGTCGAAGCATCGCACTGCAACATCATGATAAAAATTTGCATTTCGTCTTTATTAGCTCGCGTCGAAAGATATAAAAGATATTGGTCCAAGCAAGCAAGCAATTTAGTGCAAGCTTTTTGACAAAATATTATATTAAAAATATGTCAAAAATGCGTATACTAAATTTAGAGTAGACTTTTATTTTGCCTTTGATAGTGGGCCATTGTATCTTGTGCTGTGTGTATTTTTGGGTGTATATTTTGTGTAAGTAAAGAGATTTTTTGAATTTGCAAGGTAACTGTTACTCATTTTGCAGTATATAATAAGATGCTTTTTGACTTAACGAGGATATGAAAGTGATAAATCTGATAATAATGAAGTTGGAGATATTCCACCGCCAACAATTTTCGAAAGAAATCACTTCGCAAAACGGGTGCGGACATTTATTGAATCCATACAGATATCATTAAACATATTCGAAAATTTTATGCAAAAAGAGAAATTTGTGTGCTAAATACAGAACAATATTTTTAAATACTTTAACATACAATAATTTACATATCAAATAAAATAAGTTAAAAATTAAATTATTATGTTGACTTTATATGATTTAAATACAAATTCTAAATGTTTGATAGTTTAAATCATACTTGATTTTAAATACAAATTCTAGTTGTTTGACAGTTTAAAATCGTTTATCGAGCTTAAGGTCAAAGTTAGAAACAATTAATTGTTCTAACGAATTTTTCTAAAGAAACAACAACAACAACAAAGTTTTTTCAATATGAAAGGAAAAAAACCACTAGCAAATTGATTTTATTGTACAATTTCTGCGTGCTAAACGCGTCATCAGAAATCTTTGTGATTGCCCGTGCAAGCGCGTAGACGCACTGCACCATCGGGGCGATGAGATTTTGAAGCTTCAATTTCTCATTTTTTCCCTTAATTTCATAATGCCACATTTGTTGTTGTATTTCTGTTTTACTTTAGTTTCTATGCCTATATTATATGTAGTCCAACAGCCTGCTGGAATTCTGCACTAACAAAGCATGTTTACTGAAGTTGTTTTTTTAGAATTTTTGCTGATTTTGTTTTTCAGCTGTTTCCGTTTGGTCGAGCTCTACCATTTGATTAAAGTTTTTTCCTAAATGACCTCTATGTTTATTATGTTGACTTTATATGATTTAAATACAAATTCTAAATGTTTGATAGTTTAAATCATACTTGATTTTAAATACAAATTCTAGTTGTTTGACAGTTTAAAATCGTTTATCGAGCTTAAGGTCAAAGTTAGAAACAATTAATTGTTCTAACGAATTTTTCTAAAGAAACAACAACAACAACAAAGTTTTTTCAATATGAAAGGAAAAAAACCACTAGCAAATTGATTTTATTGTACAATTTCTGCGTGCTAAACGCGTCATCAGAAATCTTTGTGATTGCCCGTGCAAGCGCGTAGACGCACTGCACCATCGGGGCGATGAGATTTTGAAGCTTCAATTTCTCATTTTTTCCCTTAATTTCATAATGCCACATTTGTTGTTGTATTTCTGTTTTACTTTAGTTTCTATGCCTATATTATATGTAGTCCAACAGCCTGCTGGAATTCTGCACTAACAAAGCATGTTTACTGAAGTTGTTTTTTTAGAATTTTTGCTGATTTTGTTTTTCAGCTGTTTCCGTTTGGTCGAGCTCTACCATTTGATTAAAGTTTTTTCTAAATGACCTCTATGTTTATTATGTTGACTTTATATGATTTAAATACAAATTCTAAATGTTTGATAGTTTAAATCATACTTGATTTTAAATACAAATTCTAGTTGTTTGACAGTTTAAAATCGTTTATCGAGCTTAAGGTCAAAGTTAGAAACAATTAATTGTTCTAACGAATTTTTCTAAAGAAACAACAACAACAACAAAGTTTTTTCAATATGAAAGGAAAAAAACCACTAGCAAATTGATTTTATTGTACAATTTCTGCGTGCTAAACGCGTCATCAGAAATCTTTGTGATTGCCCGTGCAAGCGCGTAGACGCACTGCACCATCGGGGCGATGAGATTTTGAAGCTTCAATTTCTCATTTTTTCCCTTAATTTCATAATGCCACATTTGTTGTTGTATTTCTGTTTTACTTTAGTTTCTATGCCTATATTATATGTAGTCCAACAGCCTGCTGGAATTCTGCACTAACAAAGCATGTTTACTGAAGTTGTTTTTTTAGAATTTTTGCTGATTTTGTTTTTCAGCTGTTTCCGTTTGGTCGAGCTCTACCATTTGATTAAAGTTTTTTCCTAAAAAACAAAATCAGCAAAAATTCTAAAAAAACAACTTCAGTAAACATGCTTTGTTAGTGCAGAATTCCAGCAGGCTGTTGGACTACATATAATATAGGCATAGAAACTAAAGTAAAACAGAAATACAACAACAAATGTGGCATTATGAAATTAAGGGAAAAAATGAGAAATTGAAGCTTCAAAATCTCATCGCCCCGATGGTGCAGTGCGTCTACGCGCTTGCACGGGCAATCACAAAGATTTCTGATGACGCGTTTAGCACGCAGAAATTGTACAATAAAATCAATTTGCTAGTGGTTTTTTTCCTTTCATATTGAAAAAACTTTGTTGTTGTTGTTGTTTCTTTAGAAAAATTCGTTAGAACAATTAATTGTTTCTAACTTTGACCTTAAGCTCGATAAACGATTTTAAACTGTCAAACAACTAGAATTTGTATTTAAAATCAAGTATGATTTAAACTATCAAACATTTAGAATTTGTATTTAAATCATATAAAGTCAACATAATAAACATAGAGGTCATTTAGGAAAAAACTTTAATCAAATGGTAGAGCTCGACCAAACGGAAACAGCTGAAAAACAAAATCAGCAAAAATTCTAAAAAAACAACTTCAGTAAACATGCTTTGTTAGTGCAGAATTCCAGCAGGCTGTTGGACTACATATAATATAGGCATAGAAACTAAAGTAAAACAGAAATACAACAACAAATGTGGCATTATGAAATTAAGGGAAAAAATGAGAAATTGAAGCTTCAAAATCTCATCGCCCCGATGGTGCAGTGCGTCTACGCGCTTGCACGGGCAATCACAAAGATTTCTGATGACGCGTTTAGCACGCAGAAATTGTACAATAAAATCAATTTGCTAGTGGTTTTTTTCCTTTCATATTGAAAAAACTTTGTTGTTGTTGTTGTTTCTTTAGAAAAATTCGTTAGAACAATTAATTGTTTCTAACTTTGACCTTAAGCTCGATAAACGATTTTAAACTGTCAAACAACTAGAATTTGTATTTAAAATCAAGTATGATTTAAACTATCAAACATTTAGAATTTGTATTTAAATCATATAAAGTCAACATAATAAACATAGAGGTCATTTAGGAAAAAACTTTAATCAAATGGTAGAGCTCGACCAAACGGAAACAGCTGAAAAACAAAATCAGCAAAAATTCTAAAAAAACAACTTCAGTAAACATGCTTTGTTAGTGCAGAATTCCAGCAGGCTGTTGGACTACATATAATATAGGCATAGAAACTAAAGTAAAACAGAAATACAACAACAAATGTGGCATTATGAAATTAAGGGAAAAAATGAGAAATTGAAGCTTCAAAATCTCATCGCCCCGATGGTGCAGTGCGTCTACGCGCTTGCACGGGCAATCACAAAGATTTCTGATGACGCGTTTAGCACGCAGAAATTGTACAATAAAATCAATTTGCTAGTGGTTTTTTTCCTTTCATATTGAAAAAACTTTGTTGTTGTTGTTGTTTCTTTAGAAAAATTCGTTAGAACAATTAATTGTTTCTAACTTTGACCTTAAGCTCGATAAACGATTTTAAACTGTCAAACAACTAGAATTTGTATTTAAAATCAAGTATGATTTAAACTATCAAACATTTAGAATTTGTATTTAAATCATATAAAGTCAACATAATAAACATAGAGGTCATTTAGGAAAAAACTTTAATCAAATGGTAGAGCTCGACCAAACGGAAACAGCTGAAAAACAAAATCAGCAAAAATTCTAAAAAAACAACTTCAGTAAACATGCTTTGTTAGTGCAGAATTCCAGCAGGCTGTTGGACTACATATAATATAGGCATAGAAACTAAAGTAAAACAGAAATACAACAACAAATGTGGCATTATGAAATTAAGGGAAAAAATGAGAAATTGAAGCTTCAAAATCTCATCGCCCCGATGGTGCAGTGCGTCTACGCGCTTGCACGGGCAATCACAAAGATTTCTGATGACGCGTTTAGCACGCAGAAATTGTACAATAAAATCAATTTGCTAGTGGTTTTTTTTCCTTTCATATTGAAAAAACTTTGTTGTTGTTGTTGTTTCTTTAGAAAAATTCGTTAGAACAATTAATTGTTTCTAACTTTGACCTTAAGCTCGATAAACGATTTTAAACTGTCAAACAACTAGAATTTGTATTTAAAATCAAGTATGATTTAAACTATCAAACATTTAGAATTTGTATTTAAATCATATAAAGTCAACATAATAAACATAGAGGTCATTTAGGAAAAAACTTTAATCAAATGGTAGAGCTCGACCAAACGGAAACAGCTGAAAAACAAAATCAGCAAAAATTCTAAAAAAACAACTTCAGTAAACATGCTTTGTTAGTGCAGAATTCCAGCAGGCTGTTGGACTACATATAATATAGGCATAGAAACTAAAGTAAAACAGAAATACAACAACAAATGTGGCATTATGAAATTAAGGGAAAAAATGAGAAATTGAAGCTTCAAAATCTCATCGCCCCGATGGTGCAGTGCGTCTACGCGCTTGCACGGGCAATCACAAAGATTTCTGATGACGCGTTTAGCACGCAGAAATTGTACAATAAAATCAATTTGCTAGTGGTTTTTTTTCCTTTCATATTGAAAAAACTTTGTTGTTGTTGTTGTTTCTTTAGAAAAATTCGTTAGAACAATTAATTGTTTCTAACTTTGACCTTAAGCTCGATAAACGATTTTAAACTGTCAAACAACTAGAATTTGTATTTAAAATCAAGTATGATTTAAACTATCAAACATTTAGAATTTGTATTTAAATCATATAAAGTCAACATAATAAACATAGAGGTCATTTAGGAAAAAACTTTAATCAAATGGTAGAGCTCGACCAAACGGAAACAGCTGAAAAACAAAATCAGCAAAAATTCTAAAAAAACAACTTCAGTAAACATGCTTTGTTAGTGCAGAATTCCAGCAGGCTGTTGGACTACATATAATATAGGCATAGAAACTAAAGTAAAACAGAAATACAACAACAAATGTGGCATTATGAAATTAAGGGAAAAAATGAGAAATTGAAGCTTCAAAATCTCATCGCCCCGATGGTGCAGTGCGTCTACGCGCTTGCACGGGCAATCACAAAGATTTCTGATGACGCGTTTAGCACGCAGAAATTGTACAATAAAATCAATTTGCTAGTGGTTTTTTTCCTTTCATATTGAAAAAACTTTGTTGTTGTTGTTGTTTCTTTAGAAAAATTCGTTAGAACAATTAATTGTTTCTAACTTTGACCTTAAGCTCGATAAACGATTTTAAACTGTCAAACAACTAGAATTTGTATTTAAAATCAAGTATGATTTAAACTATCAAACATTTAGAATTTGTATTTAAATCATATAAAGTCAACATAATAAACATAGAGGTCATTTAGGAAAAAACTTTAATCAAATGGTAGAGCTCGACCAAACGGAAACAGCTGAAAAACAAAATCAGCAAAAATTCTAAAAAAACCACTTCAGTAAACATGCTTTGTTAGTGCAGAATTCCAGCAGGCTGTTGGACTACATATAATATAGGCATAGAAACTAAAGTAAAACAGAAATACAACAACAAATGTGGCATTATCAGCAATGATAAGTGCTAATAGAAAAATTCGTTAGAACAATTAATTGTTTCTAACTTTGACCTTAAGCTCGATAAACGATTTTAAACTGTCAAACAACTAGAATTTGTATTTAAAATCAAGTATGATTTAAACTATCAAACATTTAGAATTTGTATTTAAATCATATAAAGTCAACATAATAAACATAGAGGTCATTTAGGAAAAAACTTTAATCAAATGGTAGAGCTCGACCAAACGGAAACAGCTGAAAAACAAAATCAGCAAAAATTCTAAAAAAACAACTTCAGTAAACATGCTTTGTTAGTGCAGAATTCCAGCAGGCTGTTGGACTACATATAATATAGGCATAGAAACTAAAGTAAAACAGAAATACAACAACAAATGTGGCATTATGAAATTAAGGGAAAAAATGAGAAATTGAAGCTTCAAAATCTCATCGCCCCGATGGTGCAGTGCGTCTACGCGCTTGCACGGGCAATCACAAAGATTTCTGATGACGCGTTTAGCACGCAGAAATTGTACAATAAAATCAATTTGCTAGTGGTTTTTTTCCTTTCATATTGAAAAAACTTTGTTGTTGTTGTTGTTTCTTTAGAAAAATTCGTTAGAACAATTAATTGTTTCTAACTTTGACCTTAAGCTCGATAAACGATTTTAAACTGTCAAACAACTAGAATTTGTATTTAAAATCAAGTATGATTTAAACTATCAAACATTTAGAATTTGTATTTAAATCATATAAAGTCAACATAATAAACATAGAGGTCATTTAGGAAAAAACTTTAATCAAATGGTAGAGCTCGACCAAACGGAAACAGCTGAAAAACAAAATCAGCAAAAATTCTAAAAAAACAACTTCAGTAAACATGCTTTGTTAGTGCAGAATTCCAGCAGGCTGTTGGACTACATATAATATAGGCATAGAAACTAAAGTAAAACAGAAATACAACAACAAATGTGGCATTATGAAATTAAGGGAAAAAATGAGAAATTGAAGCTTCAAAATCTCATCGCCCCGATGGTGCAGTGCGTCTACGCGCTTGCACGGGCAATCACAAAGATTTCTGATGACGCGTTTAGCACGCAGAAATTGTACAATAAAATCAATTTGCTAGTGGTTTTTTTCCTTTCATATTGAAAAAACTTTGTTGTTGTTGTTGTTTCTTTAGAAAAATTCGTTAGAACAATTAATTGTTTCTAACTTTGACCTTAAGCTCGATAAACGATTTTAAACTGTCAAACAACTAGAATTTGTATTTAAAATCAAGTATGATTTAAACTATCAAACATTTAGAATTTGTATTTAAATCATATAAAGTCAACATAATAAACATAGAGGTCATTTAGGAAAAAACTTTAATCAAATGGTAGAGCTCGACCAAACGGAAACAGCTGAAAAACAAAATCAGCAAAAATTCTAAAAAAACAACTTCAGTAAACATGCTTTGTTAGTGCAGAATTCCAGCAGGCTGTTGGACTACATATAATATAGGCATAGAAACTAAAGTAAAACAGAAATACAACAACAAATGTGGCATTATGAAATTAAGGGAAAAAATGAGAAATTGAAGCTTCAAAATCTCATCGCCCCGATGGTGCAGTGCGTCTACGCGCTTGCACGGGCAATCACAAAGATTTCTGATGACGCGTTTAGCACGCAGAAATTGTACAATAAAATCAATTTGCTAGTGGTTTTTTTTCCTTTCATATTGAAAAAACTTTGTTGTTGTTGTTGTTTCTTTAGAAAAATTCGTTAGAACAATTAATTGTTTCTAACTTTGACCTTAAGCTCGATAAACGATTTTAAACTGTCAAACAACTAGAATTTGTATTTAAAATCAAGTATGATTTAAACTATCAAACATTTAGAATTTGTATTTAAATCATATAAAGTCAACATAATAAACATAGAGGTCATTTAGGAAAAAACTTTAATCAAATGGTAGAGCTCGACCAAACGGAAACAGCTGAAAAACAAAATCAGCAAAAATTCTAAAAAAACAACTTCAGTAAACATGCTTTGTTAGTGCAGAATTCCAGCAGGCTGTTGGACTACATATAATATAGGCATAGAAACTAAAGTAAAACAGAAATACAACAACAAATGTGGCATTATGAAATTAAGGGAAAAAATGAGAAATTGAAGCTTCAAAATCTCATCGCCCCGATGGTGCAGTGCGTCTACGCGCTTGCACGGGCAATCACAAAGATTTCTGATGACGCGTTTAGCACGCAGAAATTGTACAATAAAATCAATTTGCTAGTGGTTTTTTTCCTTTCATATTGAAAAAACTTTGTTGTTGTTGTTGTTTCTTTAGAAAAATTCGTTAGAACAATTAATTGTTTCTAACTTTGACCTTAAGCTCGATAAACGATTTTAAACTGTCAAACAACTAGAATTTGTATTTAAAATCAAGTATGATTTAAACTATCAAACATTTAGAATTTGTATTTAAATCATATAAAGTCAACATAATAAACATAGAGGTCATTTAGGAAAAAACTTTAATTAAATTATTTATATATTTTTTCTATAACTCGAATTTTCCGTAACTCAAAGCGAAATTCTGGTCCCGCGTCATTTCGAGTTAGGGAAGTTTCACTGTATTACCTTTTATATAATACCTTAGCCATCAATATCGGCTTGACATTAAGTAAAATATAACCAGTTTTCATAAGGTACTATTACAGTGTATAAAAATCAATTTTAATTTCGTTAGAATATGGTTCTTTAAGGTAGTAGTAGTAGTAGTATTTTTATTCAACAATTCATTACATTCTTAATAATAAAAATATATGTATCTATAAGAAGAATTATGTTATACAAATAACTGCAATGAATGTTAAGCTGCTTCTATAGTTCACTAGGAGCTAGAGGCGAATACAGCTTGTTAAAAATATATATAATAATTAATGAAATAATAATTAATAAATGATGCATTAATAACAATAATCAAATAAAGAAAATAAATCGAAAAATTTAATATTAACATATTTTTTTTTTAATAATTTTTTTTTTTTGTAAAGGCCTTATTGAGAGCAAAAACTTAATAAAAGTATTGTTGAGTTAGACTATAACAGCTAAAAATGTGTCAATATCACTGTAATTGAGGTCGAAAAGCCAAAACTTTAACCTTTTGAGAAAAATGGATTGAACATGAATATTTCTTATTGTATTTCCGATGGAAGACTATTGAAAAGTCGAGGAGCAACAGAAGAAAAAAGTTAAGAAATATTCTTAATGTGTGCGTTAGAACCAGTGCTACATTGTATTCATTAACTCTCAAATGATAGGTATCTGAACGTCGTCTCAGAAGATATCCAGATTTAATAAAAAAAAAATTTCAATACTTTATAGAAATATAAATGTTTCAAAGGAAGGACACTAAGTTTTCTGAAAAGTAAAAGGCTACTACAAAATCTGTTCTTATGACAAATTAAACGAATAGCATGCTTTTGCGAAACGAGAAGAGGGTATATTTTATTCTTATAAGTACCTCCCCAACAAGCTAAACCATACTCAAGTTTAGAGTGAAATATACCATACACTTGAGAAGAATAGGACTACAATATGATTTCAACAAACACAAATGCCTGGTGGCAGCCAAAAGATACTTTTTAAGTTCACGTGTATGAATTGTCCAATCCATGCCACTATTTAGCCACATACCTAGATATCTAAAAGAATTAACCTTTTCAATAGCGAAGCAGTTTAAAGATCTTAGAATAGGTCTTAAGAATAGGTAAACAAAATTTAGGAAAAAAATATCAAATAGAAAAAAGTTATAACAGATATTATATTCATATGTCGCGTGATATTCAAGAACCTTTAAATCTTTAATCGCGTTTTTCTCGAAACAAGGTTTTTCGAATCGGCTTCTATGATAGGAATTCTATTTGATCGATTTTTATGAATTTTGATTCGCTGTGATTCTTATAGACTCCGTTTAGCATTAGACCTATAAAAAGCAAAACAAACTTTTATATTTTTTTTGTATGGCTGAAAGTTTCGGCAAAAAAGACTGTTTTTGTAAATTTTTTTTCAACGCATGCCATTTTTTATTTTTTTATTTTTTTTTTTGTTTGCGTAGGTTGAGTGCTCAACTACAATCCCTACTCAAGAATGCACTTTGATTTTTTTACTTTCAGTCGCTTTGTAAATGGAGATGAGAAGATGAGATAAAGGAGATGAGAAGCCAATCGCAACAATTTTTTAAACACGCTAACTTCAATGCCCTGTAGAAAATTAATAATAACTGTAAAGAAAAAAAAGTTTTTTAATTTCCGCATGAATAATTCTTCACTATGTAAAAAAATTATAAAAAATGTGTTTTTTCATAGCTACACACTGTTATAGTACCTTAAAAGATATTATAACAAACATTTGTTTTAAATCTCTGTAACTTGAAAACAAATCGATAAATCGATTTTTTTCTTCTGCCATTCTTATTTTTATTGAAAGTACTTTTCAAATCCATTGTCAAATTGCGGAAGAAATCGTAGTGCCCCCCTCTTAAGACGGGGATTACACGAGATAGTACTGTTAAGATAGTACTGTTAAGATAGTACTGTTAAGACAGTTGCAACACATTCACATATTTTCACCCACACACTCACTTTTGCTACTGTCTGCTCAACTGTCTTAACTTTTGTGTAGGCAGTTGATAGGACAGTAGCTAAGACATTTAAATGATATTTAGTATATCAAACGACAGAGGACGAGAAAATTTAATAGAATTAATTGAAAATTTGCAATACTTTGGCATGCTCGTAGTTTTAACAAAAATGCTCTTCATAAAATATAAATTGCTTACTAATTTGTCTACTGTCTTTCCAACTGTCTTACCAACTGTCTAGACTCTTATTCACAGACACAAAGTTTGACAACTAATACATTTTTTCACTGTCTTAACAGTACTGTTTTCTGTAACCTCAGTGTAAAGGTCGAATTATAATAGACGTAATGTAAAGTAACGAAATGTTGTCAACTATCATCGGGACGGGACGTAATGTAAGAAAACGTTTTAGCAATTATAATAGGCAGTAGCCAGGCAGTTGTTTGTCGTAAATAATTGCACGTTCCCGTACAAGTTCAATTACATCTTCGTCATCCATAGCTGTGGATATATAGAACTATCACATTAATAACGAAAAATCAACAAAAAGTGTATTTAAACAATATAAAATAGCACAATAATCGAATCTAACCTCAATGTTTAGTTGTTCTTTGCACAGAAGTAATGTAAATTAACGTAGAAATCGAAATTCAACGGATCTTTACGTCCCGTTACATTATGTTACGTTTATTATAATCACTTATATAAGAAAGCATTGTTTGAAACAATAAGTGAAAGAACACACTGTTCAATTGACATTAGACCACATTACGTTACTTCTATTATAATTGCACCTTAAGATACAGCTTAAGAGGCTGTTCAGACTTGCCTCAAATGAGGCGACTCACTTGCCTCATTTTGACGTCTACAGGCGAAGAGAAAAGCGGGAAGGTGACATGTTACGTGCATGGCAGAATAACCAGGTAGGCTCACTGGAAACATGCTCTCTACGACAAATAAAACAATAACAAATGCGTAGCTATAATGTCAAAATATATTTTGTCAATTCAAAGCAGCCGTACATAGCGACACAAACAAATTGGTTACTGAACATTCTAACTAGTAGTCAAATGAAAATTTTATTATAAGTTCATTTTTATTTGCTTTGTTTACAGCCAAAAAACAATTAATTCTGTATTATAACTATAAACACAGCTCATTTTATTAAATTTGTAATGATTTTAATAATATTTCTTATATTTTCACACAAAAAATCTGGGTACTCGCTTTATTTATACGGTTACGAGTAAATTATACATCCATATGGCTGAACGAATAAAAATAAATTGTCAATAGTGACATTATAGCTACGCCAATGTTTTGTGCTCTCGTTTTTTGCTCTCCGAATTGCATCTACCTGGTTATTCTGCCATGGTTACGTGCATGATACAATTATTTTACAAGGTAGCCGCGTAGACTGGCTTTTTTCTCACGAGCGGCGATGGGTAGTTGTCAAAATTAGCTGTTTATGCAATTAATCAAAGAAAAGTGAAAAAATAAGCGACGAATTAAGCATAGGTAGTCAACCGCAACAAACTAAAAACATTTCAATCAACTTCGCGAATAAATTTAATGAATCAAAGGTAAGTTAAAAATAAGCACATAGCTAGTCAACAGCAGCAAACTACATCATTCTTTAGCTGTTTTTGACAACTACCAATCGCCAAAAAGCTGTCACGGCTACCTTGTAAAATAATTGTATCATGGGTTACGTGAGGCAAGAATTTTAAAAATTTTTAAAATTTTGCGACTCATTTTGACGAACGTCAGAGTGCAAATTGTTATGTTGAAATTTTTGCTCTTTTTAGTTTGTTCTGGCGCGAATTAATTTTGTTTATTCCTGTTGTTCGCAAATATTCTTTTAATTGTAAGAACTTGGGCATTTAATAAATCAAAAGAAAACCAACGAAAAAAAAAACAATAAACGCCAAAATGATGCAGCCTCAAAGTGAGGCAATAGTTTGTGTGTGAACACCTGATAGCTTACTTATGTCAAAATGAGGCAAGTAAATCGCCTCATTTGAGGCAAGTGTGAACAGCCTCTAATATACATACTTCCAAGTGTTTTTCTTAATGGCATTTGATAATAAAATAAAATAATCTTCATGGCTATACATATTTTGGTGGAATTTCTGAGTCTTTCTGAAGTGGGATTCTAACACTTGCTCATAGGATTTTGAGCAAAATCAAAAACACATCACTGCTGCGGCTGCTCTCCGAATAGAGCGCTCAGTGAGTATGTGTGGTGAGAGAAATTTTTGACTTTGTTAAATTCTCGCTCATTCTTTTGCTCACCGCTTGAGTTAATTTTAATGTTGCCTTTGTGGCTGTTGTTGTTATTGTTGTAGTTGCCTGACTGCCGTTTTGAGCACATTCGGAAATTGATTTTATTTATTATTTTGTGTGTTTTTGAATTTGAATTTAAAATTTTTGAATTGCCCGCCCTTTAGTCAATGACTAAACGTGCAGCGAGCGGCAATAGTGACAGTTGGCTAAAGTGTCCGCGCGTATGTTTGTGTGTGTTTTGCGGCCGAAGAAAATAAAGAAAAAAAAAACAAAAATTGAAGAACTAAAACTTCTGATGTATTCAAAATAAATAAGAAAAGTCGAAAAGCTGCAGCTGACACTAAATGTTTACTTATTGATGGAAAATTAATTAAAGTTGAAGAAAAAAGTCAAAATAATATTTGTACATAGTGGTTGCTTTTAAAGCGGTCAAAACAACAAAAACAACATCAACTACAAAAAAGCTCACTGTCATTTCTTTTAAGCTGATATTTGCGGCAAAATAAAATTGTGAAAATTATGTTTTGGCAATTAATTGAAAGCAACTTTGTAGAATTAATTGCAAATAAATTAGTATATAACTTACTAAATAAATATTAGTGCAAATACAAAACAAACAAAAATAACAACAATAAAACTAGTGCTTTAAATTATGTAATTATTGTAAGAAACCAACAAAAAGTGCGCAAAAATACAAGCTGACGTACTATTTGTTAAACAAACTGAAGAGAGAATACTTTGACTGTGGATTACTTTTTGAATTTTATTTTGGATTAACACTATCACATTGGAGCAGGATACGCAGAGTGCCAATAGTTGCCTTAAAATGGTAAATAATTTTAATGCTAGTTATGACATGAAAACAATAAAATTTATATGCTTCAAAATTAATGCTTGCACAGTGGGCCATATTGCGAAATACATAGTAACTCGTTATATTTACTTGCTGATGACAGCGATGACAGCAGGCTTTACCTTATACCCTTGAAACTTTTCTGAGCCTTAAAATTGCTAAACTGTCGCAAGGTCATGAGTGAATGGGTTCAGCCTTGTATTTTTTCAATTTGTTCAGGCTGACATTTTCACCACATTACGCCTGAAATCCTCCCCTGGGATGTAAGTCAGCCTCCCGCAGTGTGAAACATGTTTACCATTTTAACAAGAAGGCGGTTTTGCCACCTCTTACTCCTTGTGGTTAGACAAATTTTTTTTAATTTTCAAATTTATTATAAGTTACCCTTTTAAAATAATTCATTTGTGTATTCAATTGATGCATTATTGATGATGCAGTGACCTCTATACTGACACAGAGTGTCGCCCTCACACATCTGTTGTTTAGTTTGTTTTTGAACACATTTTCTGGAATGCATACCTATATACTAGGGAAGTCAGTCCCGGGATCCTGGACGATTAAAGCTACTTTAAATCTCGGTATTTTCGAGATCTGAAAATACAATTGTCCCGAAATTCAAGAAATGTCTTTTTCTTTTTCCTGTTTTATTTTTTTTTTGCCAAAAAGTGCAACACATTCACTTCTATTATATTGCAGTACATATTCTGAACCAAATTGATATTACAAAGAAGTACAATTTGTACCAATTCAACAACAACAACAACAAAAAAACCAAACATAAAATTTGCCAATCATTTATCCTCGGTAATTTATAACATATTTTTTGTAATATATGTACAAATACATTTAACAGTAACTGACTGTTTAAAATTTTTTTAAATCACTGTTCAAACAACAATATTTTATTTATTTATTTATTTATTCATTCATTCATTCATTCATTCATTCATCAATAGCGTAAATACTCTGGCAGACTACTTTAATTTACTATTATATAACTTATTATAACAGGTTTGCTTAACTAACTTATTCTAAACAGGTTTTGCTTAACTTAACAGGATTTATGTTTTATTTTCCTTTCTCTCCTTTTCTTGTTTTGTTTTTTTACTTTTTGTGTTTACGTCATATTTCGGGCATATTCCGCCCACAGGATTGACAAAATTTCAAAAATCCTGTCAAAAAAGGAAAAGAGGAAAAAATATAGAGGGACTTATGTCTATAACTGAGATAAGGGTATTTCAGGTATTATTAAGTTGACTTTAAGGGCCAGTTTTTCGGTGCTGGTTTAAACTTTGTTTAACCTGAGATTAGTTAATCGTAGATTAAAATTGATCTGAGCTTAACTAAGCAATCAGTTTTTCAGTGCTGGTTTAATAACATGCAGATTAGGTATAAACAATATGGCAACACTTGCAAACGTGAAATAGTTACACGGGGGTTACACGAAACAGTACTGTTAAGACAGTCGCAACACATTCACAAATTTTTATCCACACACACTCACTTTTCCAGCTGTCTGCTACTGTCTGCTCTACTGTCTTAACTTTTTTGTAGACAGTTGGCGGGACAGTATCTAGGACAGTATCTAGGACAGCAGAATGATATTTAGCATATCAAATGATAGAAGATGATATAATTTAATAGAATTAATTGGAAATTTGCAGTACTTTGGCGTGCTCGTAGTTTTTACAAAAATTTCTTCATAAAATAGAAATTTTTTTACTATTTTCTCTACTGTCTTGCCAACTGTTTTACCAACTGTCTGGACTCTTATTCACAGATACAAAGTTTGACAACTAATACGTATTTTTCACTGTCTTAACAGTACTGTCTCGTGTAACCCCCGTGTTACTGAGAATTTCTAACAGCTGACAATGAAATTTGCCATAAAATAGGAGGCAAAATAGAAAAATTAAAAATGACAATGAAAAATGACTGGTATAATTGAATGCAAGCAGACGGATAGAACCAGCAGTGAAGAAAAAAACAAGGCCTGGAAGGAGATCGAAAAAATATTTAATTCACAGTTTGGTTCATCGTTCAGAAGTATATCATTGTTCATATGTCATATCAATCATATGTCAAAGAAAGTTAACTAGAGCTTAACTCACCAACATCGGTAGTTTAAATTTCGATTAATGCTCACTGAAAAACTAGATTCATGGTTTAAACTTAGTTTTAACTTCAAACAGAGTTAAACTAGCACTGAAAAACTGGCTAAAGGTATAACGAGAAATAAATTTGAAGATATCAATAGATGGCAAAATTAAATTTGTTTCTTTGATGCAACGAGCAATTAGTTCATTCTGGGCATAATTTGATCGGTGGTGGCTATCACGAAAATGAAATTGTTCTCGAAGATGTCGAGTAGGAGCATAGAAATTAAGCATAACGAGTAGTCTAGGGCAGTTTATGTAATTTTGTATAAAGTCCCTTACAAACTAGAGATGTGCAAGTCGAAGTCGAAATAAGTCGAAAGTCTACTTTTGCTTGATAATTTTCGACTTTTGGCAATTGACTTTGTGATATTGAAAAACTTTTGCTTTCGACTTTTACTTTCGACTTTTTTCATTTTATGCGAAACAAAAACCTTAACGCTAATCTGAGAACTGTCTTCTCTAAACTAATAAATTACGCTCAAGTGGATTAATTTTTTATTATAGAAAACAGAGGAATGTTCTGCTTTAAGTCAAATTGGCAAGAATTTAAAACGAGTGCTTGCCATTGAAATCACAAAAAAAATGTACAATATTGAACTGGTAAAACCATACGCTTCTTTAACACTTCTAGATCCTAGGTTCAAAAAGCACGCATTTCAAAATATCTGTGAGTGTTCTCAAGCAATCTTTCACCTTGGTAAGCAGCAGTACATAAATAATTACTGCAAATATTACCCCCCTCTATTTAGGTGACCTTGTGAATGCCGAGATGAGACAAACAAGAATTTCAAATGAAGAAATTGTGATAACGGCATCGACATCTAATAATCAAGAATCCGATAACAATAACATATTATGTTTTCTGGATTATTATGTTTTCTGGTTAAAACTAATATGGACTCTACAACTGATGAAATTGAAGGGATGCCCACTCAGCTGCACCTTTATCTGGCTCGTCCAGCTGTTGATCGAAAACTTAATAAAAATCAGCTTGTTGTCTGGAAATGCATGCAAACTGAATTTCCTTTTGTTTGAGCCGTTCCAAAAAAATATTTATCAATTGTTGCAACTTCGGAGCCATCCGAAAGGTTATTTTCTCATGCTGGTCTCATAGCGAACCAATTGCGAAACAGGCTTTCGCCAGAACATCTTAGCATGTTGGTCTTTTTACATTCTGTTGGTGAAGACATGTGGTTCCACGTAATTGTGCATTTACTTGTGCACAAATATATCGAGCACTAGCCGCTGAATTAACGTAAGAGCCTCTTTTCTGAAATTGATTTTTAAATGCAAACGATAGTTTGGGAAATCGGAAAAGGCAGTTTTCATTCATAAGATAGCAAATAGAGACATCAAATTTTTATTTTTACTTTCATAAAAATTGAACGTTGATGAAGAAATTGGCAATAAAAATTTTCAAAATTTTCTTAAACTTTTGAAAATTAACTCTCCTTCTTCCGATTACCCGGGCAAAATTATTCATAAGAAGTCTGATTATCTATATAAGAACTAAAATTGCAATATTTTGTTTTTTTGTATTTTATTTATCTACTGAAGTTCCATGTTTTAGTTTATTTTTTTACAATAAATCACATTTTTCATATTGAATCATTTGCTTCTTAACTGGCCTACAAAACCGATACAAAAATATTTTTAAAAAAGTCGAAAAAAGTTGAAAAGTCGACTTCTCAAAGTTGAAAAAGTCGATAAGTCGACTTTTACATTTTCAACGGTTGAAAAAGTCGAAGTCGACTTTTGCTGGCAGTTGCACATCCCTATTACAAACATAACAGAAAAAAGCTTTCGACGACATTCAAGGGATTGAGTATTTATTAACGCACATCTTGTTGTATAAGAAGGCATTTCAATGCGCCAATTTAATTGACAAACTACGTACCTTGTGAAGTTTTTTTGGACTCTTTCGATTCTGATAGAGTGCACCACATAAGAAGGATTCCAGATTATGCAACAGTATTCCAACTGAGACCTTACCAAAGCATTATATAGAGTTTTGAGTGCATAAGGGTCTGAAAAAGCAGAAAATTTCTTTTAAGGAAACCGAGCACAGACCAAGCTTTCGAAACAATGTAGTTAACGTGCTCTGTGAAACTTAGGCGACGATCCAAGATGATCCCGAGATTCTTTTTAGATGTGACACGTTCTAGGGCAGACAGTTTGATGGAATAACTGCTAATTAAAGGTATATTGGTTCTAAATAAAGAAAAAACACTCACATTTAGAAATATTTAAGGGCAGTCTATTATCATCGCACCAATTAGAGACGGAATCTATATCAGATTGCAAGAGCACACAATCATTATAAGATTTTATGGACCGATATATTTTTAAATCATCCGCAAATATTCACGCAAATATTCACAAACATTCACAGGAGACATTGTGAATGTTTGATGACTGAAGGTAAATTGTTTATGAATAACAAAAATAGTAGAGGTCCTAAGTGACTACCCTGCGGTACACCAGAGGTTACTTTTATGGGTTCTGATTCGATGTTATTAATTTTAACGATTTGATATCTGTTTTTTAAGTAAGATTCAATCCGATTTAGCAAGTTGGAATGAAAACCTAGGCTACGCAGCTTTTTCAGTAATTTGTTATGGTTTACTTTATCAAATGCCTTTGCAAAGTCTGTAAAAATAACATCGGTTTGCATATGATTTTCAAAGTTTTTTTATAACATAGTTACTAAAAAGGACCAAGTTTGTTGAAGTAGACCTACCGGCTCTAAAACCATGTTGTTGATCAGATAGCTCAGAGTTAAGTTGAGTCGCAATCTTGTCATAAATAACTTTTTCAAATAATTTAGGGATGGAAGAGATTTTGGGACCCGCTTTGTGGATTGGATCGATAAGAGACAATTTTCAACTTTCGAGGAAGGTGCCGCTGTCTAATGATTCTTTAAAGATTTTAAAAAGGGGAACAGATAAGGATGCAGCGCAGTTTGTAAGTATAATGGGTGCAATACCATCGGTACCTCCCGTCTTTTTACTTTTTAGATCATTAAGGGCTCTTTCTACATCAAGTTCATTGAAATGCAAATCTCCAATATCTAGATTAATGCATGGAGCAGATGATACTTCGTAAGTGGAAAAAATGTCACTGTTCGAGTAAACAGATGTAAAATAGTTAGCAAAGAGATTGCAGATGATTTGAGTGTCATCAGATGAGCAGTCCAAAAGAAACATAGTACTAGGTAGGCCATTCGTTTTTCTTTTAGTATTTATGTAAGCCCAAAAATGTTTACTGTAATTTTTAATTTTAGATTCAGTATTTAATAAGTATGAATTGTATAAAAATTTATTGAGTGTGTCGAATTGTCTTTAATGCTGAAGGTAATTTAATTTTAACTGAGGATCAGTTTTGGCTTCTCTAAAACGCTTATATGCTTTATTTTTTATGTTTTTCATGTTTGAAAGCCTTCTATTGAACCAAGTTGGATTCCTATTTGAATTTATAAATTTTTTTGGAACAAATAAGTTTATAGCTTCATTAAAAATTTTTACAAACTTCATCATACATTGATTTTAAGTCCATTCCAGATAGGACGTCGTTCCATGCGACAAGCTGAAGATAATTATTCATTGCATCAAAGATGGTTTTACTATAATCATTATAGTATATGATTCCTTGTACGGGATTTTGATAATGAAAAATTGAAAATTCAACCAATAAAGGAACATGGTGTAGTGTTTTCTTAAAAATAGGTACCATAGGTATTTCAATCTAAACGCTAAGTTCTTTATCGATAAAAATTAAGTCTAGTATTCTACCGAAATCATTAGGAATATTATTTATCTGTATTAGATCGTATTGATAGAAAAAGTCTACGAGGGAAGATTCAATATCACTGCTTATATTAGTAGGCATAAGATTCATTTCATCATAATCAAATTTCGATCTAATATTGCCAAGATTAAAATCACCAGTGAATGCAATATGTTGGGAAGGACTTAAGTAATCAAGCAAATTTATGCAATTTTCCACATGAATATTATACAGTTCCAAGGTACTCCTCGGTGGTATGTAGCTTACTATAACGAAAAGATCAAATTCTGATTTTCACAATTAATTGATCGATATCAAAATTAACAGGCCTTTTGAGGGTTAATAGATGGCAGAGTTATTTGATTAGTAGTTAGGTCATTACGAACTGCAATTAGAACCCCTCCACCACGAGTTAATCCTGTAAAGTTCAAGCAACGATCTTTGCGAAAAATACTATACGCAGTACCACTAAACAATTCAGATTATAAGTGACAGTCTGATAGCCAAGTTTCAGTAAAAACAATGATATCGAACTCAAGTGAAACAGACATTAAGAACAATTCTTGAAGCTTTGTTCTGATTCCACCAACATTTTGGTAATATAAAGAATATTTATTTTTAGAATTATGTTTTGTTTTAGGATTAGAGTTAGGAATAGTAATAGCTTTTGAAGCTAGAGCGGGATCTTTGTAGGTGCCAAAGCCGTTTTGAACTTGTGTGTGAGTCGAATGCAGAGTGGTCATTTTTAACTTCAGTTTGCGAGATGTTAAAGCTTTCGTGATATCGAATGAAGATTTTCTTCAGATCTAAAGGAATTCGTTGGAAGGCCTTCTGGCTCTATTGAAACCATGACGCTTGTTTTTGTTAGACCGTCAATGCAAACTGAATCTGCTTTATTGTGCAAGTATGCGAGGTACAGGCGTACATTATCATATAATCTACGGTCTCTAAGGCGAGACATGACAAAGCGGCCGTATCTGCATTCTCATTCATGAACTGCATGAAGTAGGAGAATATATCACTATAGTGGGAACTGTTACAGTTGAAGAAGGCGGTGACGGATTTTTTGAAAATTAAATTTTTTTAGATTGATTTTTGTTCAATTATTCTACAATAAATCAATTCCGCTTATAATACAGATTCTACAGCGCTTAAACCCTAGTGCGCCAGAGTAAATTTAACTAAGCAGAGTAACTTTAAACAAGTGATAAATTCATCAATCCGACGCTAATGCTTGGTTTTCACTATGTCATTTGCAGTGGTCAGTTGTTGTCAATCAAATTCAAAATAACAACATGTTGACTTTGCCAATCTTGGAAAATTAAAAACAATTAAATTATTGAATAGAGCTACGCAGAAAATGTTCTAGAGTTGTATTAAGGTGATATTTAAGGTGATAAACTTTTGTGTCGTCATAAAAATGACCTAGTGAAAACCAAGCATAACTTAGCGAAGACTCAAACCAATACTTTTGGGATGAAGTTAAATTCGTTCTTTTTGCACAGTACGAATTTAACTTTTGAGAGGAAATAAAATTTGTTGTATTTGCAAAGTACTAGGTTAACTTTTTATTCGAAATTAGCTTTTGACAAGAATTCAAAATTCGTACTATTGCAAAGAACGAATTTAACTTTTAGTATGAATTTAAGTCAATTGAAGCACTTTTTAAAAAAAGGTTTTGACAAATGTCTTAATTGTGCACTTTTAGGCCATATATCGTTGGAAAGGTGCTTTCAAACATTCATTTTTATAGGGGTTATTATCCCCTAAAAATGGCAAGAAAAAATTTGTGGAAAACTGGATGTTTGCCTATCTTTTCATAGATAATAAAAGATTAAAAGATTTTAATCTTAATAATATAACAGTTTTGTTAATAATTAAACAGTAAGATAATAAAAAATATAAAAAATTAAGGCTAAAGCAAAGAAAAATTATTATAAGATTAAAAAAGTATAATAAAAAATTCACAAAAAAAATATTATAAAAAAGAAAGCAAAAAAAATTGAAAACTAAAAAATAAAAAAGGATATCTGAAAACCTCCACGCAGTTAGCGCTGGGCAAATCAGAATGAATTCTGACTGGCAAAAAACTGAAGCATTTGGAATTAAGTACTTGATTCATTATTTTTGCAGTGTACATATACATAAGTTCGCTGTCGCGGAGTCTGCCAGCACACGTGTTATTGGCAATTCGTCATTGCATCCAGATTTAAAAATATTTTGATGTTTTTGTTTTGTGTTGTTGTTGTTTTTGCACTCTTCAAATAATTTTCGGGGGCATCGCTGGTCTAAAGCTTTAATAACAGAATCCTGAAGCTCTTGATAAGTATTTATGGATTCATACCAACCCATCTACTTGGAAGAAACCCAGCAGCGGATTTGCCAGTGGCTACCATAGAACTAATACGGAATAAATTACCAGGTAAGGAAGCATTACTTTTTTCAAAAAGTAATGCGTCTGCATATAGCAGAAGTAATTAATTCATACCTCATTACCTGTAATGTAGCATACAAGGAAAAGTAATGCAGTGATTTTTATAACTTAATACAAGTAGTATGTCTCCATAACTTCTAGGTAATGCTGAAGGGAGGCGATCACTTACCTCCTGTCTCATTCAATGTTAAATGTAAGGCCTTTTATGCATAGTAAGGTAATATAGTCGGAAGTAGTGGTCATTACAAGGTAATTTATGCTTCATATATTCGGAATATATTCCACCGCTACTGGGAATTTTTAATTTTTTTCTTAAATGGAGCAAGTATATCTTTTAACACATTGTGCAAGTATAAGCTGTCGTTTGGGAGTGTAGAACTATTTATCAATATTATTTTTAAGGTCCCAAAAATCGTTTCGAATACAGCTTAAATCGTATGAGTTTGATATAGGCAGGTTCAGTGAATGAGACGCGCAATGAACGTATGTGCCAAGATCACATTCTTCCGCTACATACGTTTGTGCTCCTTGCAGTGTATTATTCATTGCAGCCGCTCCATCGTAAACTACCTTCATTAATTTTTTTGCCTTTTTTCGAAGTTTTAATTTCTTAAAATATTAAAAAACAAAATTTTTACAAAATTCTAATCCGGGTGTCATAGAGGGATATACAAAAAAGGCCCACATCATAATTTAAGTAAATCGGTCCGTTAGAACTTGAGATATCATGTCAAACGTGTTGGAAAAAGTAGTTTCGAGAAAAACGCGTTTAGTTTAAAGTTATGCTTTTTTCCCGATGGGTACAGAGTCAGTCACATAGAAGACTAGGCAGACTGCTGGGAAGGAGCTACCCTTTTCATCTTCAGTAGTCTTCAGTGATTGAGCTGTGGCTAGCCCACTGCTTAAGTCTTATATGATTTGACACTTGTTCGAATAAACTCTTCGAAATCATAACTATGACGTCAAAGCAAAGGTTCTTATTTTAGGCCAAGCCTGTGATACTCTACCAAGGATGTTGTGTTTTCTAGTTGCCTTTTTCTTTTCACTATTATTCTTTAGATTTCAACGAATTTGCCGGAATGTACCAATGCATTTTTAAAGTTTTTTTTTTTAAAAAAGCATAATAAAAGCTTTTCCATTGCTTTTTCAATCAAATGGTTCATTATTTCCCGAGAGATATGAGAAATGAGAATTTAAGTTTGCTTAAAAAAGTTATTTCTTATAAACATACAGCTTGGTTTTTTAATAAAAATAAAAACGGTAGCACAATTTTTGCGCTAAATTTCATGCAATAATTGTAATATTTTAAACCTAAGCTGTTGTCATGTTCTCGGGCTAAATATTTTTATACAATATTGTGTGAACACAAATCTATTTATTTATTGCAATAACTATCCACATCATGGTGCAGCAATAATTTACTCGTTTGCCTTATTTTAGCTTGAGTTGCTCTCAAGTCGTGACATTAAATCAAACTGCTTACTTAACTGAATTTTAGTCATAAACTAATCACTAAATCCATACTAAGCAGCTAATTTTAATTCCTACTGAATAATAGTTAAACATTCTTCGATTGAGGCTGTAAAAATCTAGAAAAAATATTTTATTTAATAGAGCTATAAATTTTTAATGGCAACACAGTTAAGCGGTAAGCTTTTTAAAACAAGTATATGATATAAATGACATGAGGTGATTTATTAACTACGAATGATGAAAATGGCGTCAAAAGTATTGTGTTGTTGTATTTATTGTTAAAACAAATGATCTAGATACGTAATCAAATTATGATTGATTTTTGTATCCAAGTGTTTTTTGAAAAATTAAGCTGTAGTGGCATACATTTTTTTAAAGTTAATTGAAAGAAAAATAATTTAATGCTTCGCATAAATTAAACCTCTGCACGGTTACACTGGTTTCTGCCTCAACAATGTACATTCAGTGTCTAGTTCAGTAGTTTACATAGCTCACATATAACAGCGAGTCAGATCGTGTTCGAGATATTTGACGAAAGCAAACGATCACTGCCGGGCACTCGTCAGAAGCAAAACAAATCATGCATGTTTTGCTTTTGAGAAATATGATTTGATTTGCTTTTTTAAACTAAACACTCGAAAAAGAAGTGAATAAACCAAACGCACCAAATCATTTACAAATATCATTCTTGTGTTTCGTCAGAATTGTGCCGGGTCAGAATTTCAAAAATTTTATGTGAGTAGGGTAGACCATATAATTTTTTGTTTCGACTCTGAGGTCAGATCTTAAAAAAATTTTGTTTGACACTAGGGTGGCCCCGAAAAATGTGTTTTATTTTTTTATTTTATGCCTAAAAACGTGTTTTTTATACTCAGTGACCCATTTTTACCTAGTGTTTGCCCCAGCTTAGAAATTGCAAAAATTAAAATTTTAAGTTGGCAACCCTATTGTCAAGAAAATTTTGAAATAGTAAACTCTTTTGTAAATTCTGAATTGTTATTTTGGCATCAGCGACTCATTTTTACCAAGTGTTTGCCCTAGCTTCGAAATAACAAAATATTTTTAAGCGCATATACGAAGAGTATAAAAGAAAAAAGATACAGTTTCGATTGTATCGTAAGTAAAGACTTAGAATTCCTTTTTATACAGTAATAGAGAAAAATTCTGGTTATTTCATGTATTTTCTTCAAAACTTTTGACGTAGAATTACGTCTAACAGCGCGGTTTGTATGGGAGTCATTTTCACAAAATTTTTAAAAAGTGATATTTGACACTTTGGGGTATACCTGCAGCCTTTAATATTCATCGTACGAGGAAAAAAAAATGCTAAAATATCAGTTGGAGTGCGAATAAAACGAATATCTAATAAAATAGCAAAATCTAAGAAGATGAAAATTCATATCTTCGTATGAGAAATGCACAAGCTGCTTAGCTGCAGTAGGTGCTTATGCTGTTTTTAAGGTTGTTGTTGTTGTTGTGTTTGCTTGTTGTTGTTTTTTATTAATATGCATGTAAAACATGCATATATAAATACACATCAGTTGCTTTCATTTTTTTTTTTGTTTCCCAGGTAGCCAATCGGCTCGGTTGAAAACGGTGTGCCCTTTTAAAAGCACTGAAGCGGACCGTTTCGTTGTTAGCAAACTATGCATTGTGTGTTGTATATTAATGTTGATTTTCTATGATTTAAATACAAATTCTAAATGTTTGATAGTTTAAATCATTCTTGATTTTAAATACAAATTCTAGTTGTTGGATAGTTTAAAATCGTTTATTGAGCTTAAGGTCAGGTTAGAGCAATTAATTGCTCTAACGAATTTTTTTCAAAGAAGCAACAGCAACAACATTTTCAATATGAAAATAAAAAAAAACCATCACTAGCTGGTTAATTCGTTAGCTGATTGATTAACTAGTTAGAGCAATTAATTGTTCTAGCCTGACCTAAAGCTCAATAAACGATTTTAAACTATCAAACAACTAGAATTTGTATATAAAATCAAGAATGATTTAAACTATCAAGCAATTAGAATTTGTATTTAAATCATAGAAAATCAACACAATAAATAACAAGGTCATATAGAAAACTTTAAGTTGTATATTAATTTAATTTGTTGTTAAACAATTGTAACCTTTTCTTAAAATGGTTTTTATTAAGTTGCAACAACAAACTAAACAATAAACGGCAACTCAACTCCACTACCTTGATTTCAATACAAGATTCAATGCATATTTTAGAGTTTTTTGGCGAACGGGTGAAAAAGAGAGGGAAAAAAGACAAGAACAAACAACACATCAAGCGAATATGACATAAATTTCAATTCGATTCTTGATAAATATAAAAAAGGACTTTACAATTATATTGAGAAAGGTTTAAAGGTACAAAAACATGTCGTTTTCATACCAGCAAATCAGACGCTGCCGTTTTAAGTAACGTTTAGCTGGCACACATGGTATAATTATTTTTTAGCTGGCTGTGACAGTTTCTTGGCGATTGGTAGTTGTCAAAAACAGCTAAAGAATGTTGTAGTTTGCTGCTGTTGACTTATTTTTATCTTATCTTTGATTCATTAAATTTATTCGCGAAGTTGATTAAAGTGTTTTTAGTTTGTTCCGGTTGACTAGCTATGCTTAATTCGTCGCTTATTTTTTCACTTTTCTTTGATTAATTGCTTAAACAGCTAATTTTGACAACTACCCATCGCCGCTCGTGAGAAAAAAGCCAGTCTACGCTACTACCTTGTCAGTAATTGTGCCATGGCTGGCACAGTAGCATTCATGGCTTGTTGGGTTGTAATGCAATAGAGAATACAGATGCATGTAGCTAGAGAGCCAGTATGTGGCTACAAAAAAATGTACTTCTACTAGCCAAGATTGCCAGTTAAAATTTAAAACAATTCCGACAAAAAGTTACTTTTTTCACAGTAACATAAATTGAATACTACAAAAATTACCATGGTAAAGATAAACAAAAAGTTTCTACCGCAATAAAAAATCCCACGATCATTAACAACTACCACAAAAATACCACGCGTTTTAAAAATACCATTACAAATTCCATATGCATTTAAAATTTGCCACAAAAATCTCATTCGCATTAAAAAATACCACAATAAGTCCCATACGCACAAACAATTTAAAAAACATTTAGAAATACCACAAAGAAATTTTGCTTACAAAAAAGAAAAAAAAATTTTAAGAAGAATATTATCAAACTCCCACGGAAATTAAAAAAATATCTCGCTGAGCGCCAATTAAAAAATACCACGCTGAAATAAAATATTCAATAGGAATTCCCAAAAACAAAAATTCTTAAGGGCAATTAAAAATTACCACGAATGGGATTTTTCCAACATAACTGGCAACGTTGCTACAGCTCCTGATATTGTTGTTTTGGTTCTGCATGCGCTGGAAAAGGCCGTTTTAGTTCGTGGACTACTCGGGTTTAAAGGCGACTTTCGTAAACCACTCAGCAGAGGCAATTATTGCCGAGTGAAAAGCGGGACAAAGATATCTTGCTACCAGAGCAAGAGAATTATTGATGTCAGAGCAATAATTGCTTTCGCCGCAAGCTCGAGAATTTTCGTGTGTGACGGGTGAAAAGCGGGACATAGTAAGCAAAGTTCTGTTTATTTTTTGTGGACGATTCGGTTCATCCCCTCTAAGAGCCCAAACAGAACCAAAGCGGATGTCGGATGGCGGGCCTCTCTCGGCGAAATTCGCTGAGAACACGTCTAGAATTGGAGCGGTGGCGGTTGTCGGATCACGGTTGCATTTTATTTGGGAATGATACAAATTATTTTATATCTTGCTTTGAATTCACATGAATGCCACACAGGCACAAAAACAAAATGTCAGATCACAGTAAAAACTAAGAAAATAACACTGAACGTACCCAATCTTTAGCAAAAATATGGCAGCATTTAAGTTCCGAAAGAGATCCGCCACCCGACAGAGAGAAATTAGAATAGATTCTATTCTGGCGTTTTGCCGTCGCGAATTCTACGGCGGTTTCATTTTTGGCGGCCGCATGTATTTTCATATACTTTTTTGCACGTCGAATCCGACAACCAACATCCGCTTTGGTTCTGTTTGGGCTCTAAGGCTGCCCGCATAGTAAGCGCCGAAGCAGGTCGGCAGGCAGGCAGGCAGACAGGCGCAAGAAAACTATGTGAACAAGCGAGAAAAAAGTTATTTTTATCTCATTTCTTCGCAGGGCCTACCTGCTTGCCTGCCTGCCTCGGCGCTTACTCTGCGGGCAGCCTAACGCTGCTAAACCGCTGTGATCTTGCCTTCTCTGTGCGTCGTTGTTTTAGATTTGCTTGGTAATTGTTGTTGGTTCAGATAGCTGAAATTTTTTTAAAATGTTCTTAATTTTTACTCGACATGAACAGCTGATTTTGACAACTAGCTCACTTTTATCTGCTTTCTACTTCATTCCTCTCCGAATTGGCCCTACCTGGTTATTCTGCCATGAGTTGGAGTACGAATAAAACGAATATTTATTTTCAGCAAGATAAATACGATAGCAAATACAGATGCGTGTAAATACAGAGGCAGTATGTAAGTATACTATTACGCAAATTTGCGCAAGCGTTACTAAGCATGCGGTGTGCTTTAAAAACTCAAATTATTTTTTAAATACCACAATAAATTCGAATTATTTATATTAGGTGTTATATTCTTTCCATGTTAAAAATGTATTCTGTTAACTAAAATTAAAATATACATTTATGAATATGCTCTTTACTACAGGAAAAATAAATAATTAAAATTTACCCATATTTATTTCCATTAATTAAACATAACTTTGAATTACATTTAAAGGGTGTTTTTTATAGAGTGATACAACTTTGAGTTGGCATCACTGCTTTATTTGACCACCCATTTAACAGTTGATAGTTGCTTTTTGTTTGGTTTGCTTTGACATTTCATTATAGATCGACTTACACCAGAGCAACGCGTGCAAATTGTGGAAATTTTTAATCAAATTAATGGTTCTGTTCGTTAAACTTATCGTGCACTTCGTCCATTTTATGGCATACATAATCGGCCTTCATAGCTGCTAATTCGATAATGTGCATCCCGTGAGACACCGAACAGTGCGCACTAAAGAATCTGTAGCCGCTGTACAGGAAAGCATTGAAGATGATCCTAATCAATCAATTCGTCGCCGTTCTCAGCAACTGGGGTTGTGTCCTTCCACTTTATGGAAGATTTTACGAAAAAATCTTGGCTTAAAACCTTTCAAGATTCAACTTGTGCAGGAATTAAAGCCAAACGACCATCGTTGTGCCGCTAATTCGGCGAATGGGCTGAAGCACAAATTGATATTGATTTTGAATTTCCATGGAAAATTTTATTTTCCGATGAAGCCCATTTTTGGTTGAATGGGTACGTAAATAAACAGAATTGCCATATTTGGAGTGAGGAGAATCTACAGGCTTTTGTCGAAACACCATTGCATCCACAGAAAATTACTGTTTGGTGCGCTTTATGGGCTGGCGGAGTCATTGGCCCATATGTCTTCAAAAACGATGATGGTCAGAATGTTACTGTCAATGGTGAACGGTATACACGCAGAGAAAAGACATGGTTGAGACATGATTACTACAATAATATTTTTTTACTAAAATTATTGTATTATTTCTGCAAACACAAATTGTTGCCTTAATAAAGTCATTTTTAACTAATGGTGGTACCAAAAATGACATTATAGTTGAAATCATAACATCATTGAAATCGTCAACATACTATGATTGCCTCAACTATTAGTTGTAACAAAAATGTTGTAGTTCTGTCAATCATGATAAATGTGAATATTATTATTTTAGACAAACATATTAGAATTTTTTATGTTTTTTATGTAAAAACAGCACGCAGAAAAGTGATATTTTCGACTTTAATTGTAGCAAACATATTTCTTTTTACCGTAAGTATATATCGCAATTCTGACCATATTTTGTTTATCACAAATATTGCTATTTTTGTGACAATGAACTTAATGTACCATGTTTATGAATGGCATTAGTCAGGCGAGTGGTAGTAGCGGCTGTGGCTTACTGGAAGTGTGCGTGGCTCGTAAGCGAGAAAGCCGCGGTTCAAACCCCAGCTCGGACAGAAAGGTTTTATCAAAAAGATTTTTCAATTGAATTAATATTTCTGTTGAGCCCAGACAATGGCAAACCGCTGGAGATATCTTAATTTAATAGCTGTGGAAATTGGAGTGCATGAAAAAAAAAATAAAATTATTGTTTCAATAATATTCTGGATCCTAAAAATAAATTCATAATATAGTTGTTGCAATCATTCTATTTTCGGCCCAATAAGAGAATAAAGATTGTTTCAATAATATTTTGGTTCCTACAAAAAATTTCCTTTTCTAAATATGGTTGTTGTAATCATTTTATCATGATCAAAGAAAATATTATATGTTCAAGAACATGTTAGCAACAATCATAATCCGAATCAAACTATGATCCTCTTAAAACATGGTTGTTGCAACTATGTTTTTTCTCTGCGTGTAGGAACATGATTCCAAGTTTTTTTGTATCTCAGTTAGCTGGCATTAATCTTGCTGATATGTGGTTCCAACAGGACGGAGCCACATGCCACACAGCGGGCGCTACAATTTATTTACTCAAGGAAATTTTTGACGAAAAAATAATTTCACGAAATGGCCCAATTAATTGGCCCCCAAGATCGTGTGATTTAACCCCATTGGATTATTTTCTTTGGGGTTAGGTAAAGTCACTTGTCTACGTCGATAAGCCACAAACAATTGAACACCTGGAAATCAACATTCGTAGAGTTATCGGTGAGATACGGCCGCAAATGCTGCGAAAAGTTTGTGAAAATTGGTGTTCCAGATGGCGCATTGTACGCGTCAGCCGTGGCGGCTACATGGTCGAAATCATATTTAAACATTAATGTCATAAAATTTTCTATCCAATAAAAACCGTTTCATTGATATTAAAAATATATTACTATGTTTTATTATGATTTAAACTTGTATCACTCTATAAAAAACACCCTTTAGTTTTAACTAACAAAACTAATGAACAAGAACAACAAATTCATCACCAAAAATATCAAACAAAAGCTTTCTATAAAACAAAACAAATTTTTACATGCATTTAATTGTGAGTTTTTTAGATCAGCTAAGTTTGAAGAAGGACAACAACAACAAATTTGTTTTCCAATAATTTTTATTTAGTAAATGAAAGCTTTAAAATAGTTTTGAAAAATATAAATAAAAAACCAGAATTTTTCTCTATTACTGTATAAAAAGGAATTCTACGTCCGTCTATACTTACGATACTATCGAAACTGTTTCTTTTTTTACCATAATTGGAAACCACAATTATGAGCACCCTTGTTAATGTTAATGTTGTATGGTGGAGATGCGTACTGCGACTTAAATGAGATCTATTGTACCTCCTTCTCCAAGCTCCGCTGGGTTTTCGGATTACACAATTTCATCCAGCCCTATTTATACCCCCACGTTTTAAAAACGTAATGGGGGTATATTAATTTTGTCACTCCGTTTGTAACGCCGTTAAGGAGGCGTGGCCGGTATAGAGAAGTATATATATTCCTGATGAGCATCACCTCCTGAGTCGATTTAGCCATGTCCGTCTGTCCGTCTGTGTCCACGATAACAGCCGTAATTTTTGAGCTATCATAACGAAATTCGAAATATAAGCTTTTTATACAAAAATGGAGGTCAAGTTCGAATCTGAGCAAAATGGAATGCAAACCACGCCTACCTCCCATACAAAGTGACTTAACCAAAACGGTAAGATCTCTTTAAATTCCACAAAAATAAATTTAATGACTTTAAATTTCGCACAGAGTCTTAAATATTTAATATTTATTTTGAGTATTAAATTTGTAAAAATGAGATGAAAAACACACCTACCTCCCATACAAAGTGACTTAACTAAAACGGGAAAATCTCTTTAAATATATTTAACAGTTTGCTTAAGACTTTATATATACTCTAATTCGGCCGTGGGGGTATTTTAACTTCGGCCCAGTCGAAGATAATTCCTTACTAGTTCTCTAATGAATTTGAGAATATTCTTTGGTTCAAGGGATGAAACCTGCTCCAGACTCAGCTCATAGTTTCCCAGAGCTAGTTTACGTCTGCGAGCCACGGCGTCGCAGTTTGTGAGTAGGTGTATTGGAGTCTCCTCTGCTTCTTCACAGAAACAGCAGTTACTATCGGTTCCTATGCCCAATTTCATCAGGTGGTATTTGAGTTTACAGTGTCCTGTAAGGAACCCCGTTAGAATTCTAAGATTCGGTTTGCCTAAGCTTATGCACAATTTTACTCTCCGAGTGTTAAAATCTCTGAGGAGCAATTTAGATTGTCTTAGCTTTGGGGGGCTTTTCCAAAGGTTTGAACGTTTGTGCCTCTCCTGCCTTCTTAGTTCTTCTCTTATAGAATGTGTGCCCAATCCGCAGAATGGTTCTGGTCCTATAAATTTTGTGGCTGCACCTGTCGCGCTAGACCGTCGGCTTCTTCGTTACCCTGTATTCCTTTGTGTCCTGGGACCCAAAGTATAGTAACAGTGTTATTCTTGCCTAGTTCGTTGAGTTTTGTTAGGCATTCCCATGTTTTCTCGATGATATCTCACAGGAGACTAATGCTTTGATTGCTGCTTGGCTGTCTGACATCACAACTATATCCTGACCTTTGTATTTCCGGTCCAGATTGAATTGTGCACACAGCTGTATTGCTAGGATTTCTGCTTGGAAGATAATGGGTGTTGTCCCCATAGGTTCAAAGTGCTTGGTTCTTGGCCCGTACACCCCTGCGCCTATACCTTCCAATGTCTTGGACCCATCTGTATACCATGCTATACTGTGTGGTTTCTTGACTTGCGATATCATCTCGCTGTCCCACTCTTTCTTGGTACTAAGCTTAATTCCGAAGTGTTTTTCGAAGTTGTACCATTTTACTATATCGTCTCTTGGTAGATCGATGTAGGGAGTGTGCTTTGCAATATCCTCCTTCTCTGTATTGCTGATAGTTTAACCTAAACCTGTCCCCTCTTTTGCAATGCACAACAGAGTTCGCTTAGCTACTCCCTTTATGACAAGGTGTAAGGGTGTTAGGTCCAGAATTACTTTTAGTGCTGCTGTAGGGCAGGTCCTCATGGCCCCTGTGATGCATACACAGGCCAGTCTCTGCACCTTTGTTAGCATATTCCTCATTGTGGTTAGCTTGGTTCTCTCAGCCCATGCTATTGCACCATAGGTGAGGATGGGTCTCACCATCATGGTATACATCCAGCGGAGAATTGTTGGTTTACAACCCCAGCTTTTCCCCACCAGGCTCCTACATACCATGATTGCGCGCGTTGCTTTGTTTATAGTTACCTCTGCTTATTTCTCCAGAGAAGCTTTGAATCTAGTGTAAGTCCCAGGTACTTTACTTCTCCTTTGAAGGGAATTTCCGTGCCATCCATTCTCATTGTTCGGAGGTTTGGCAGGCTTCTTTTGTTAGTAAAAGGTACTATGGTAGTTTTCGCTGGGTTGATAATTAATTCCACTGTGCTGCACCATTCTTTTGTTACTGACTGTCCTCTCTGTAACTTCCCTCTCGCTATTAAGGCGATGTCGTCTGCGTAACTCTGACATTTTATGCCATTCTCGGTTAGCATCGTTAATAAATCGTCCACAACAAGACTCCACAGCAGTGGAGAAAGGACTTCGCCTTGTGGACAGCCTTTTGTTGTTTTGATTCTTATAGTGGTGTTGCCCACTTTTGTTTCTGCAGTTCTAGTGCTAAGCATTTGGCATATCCATCTGCTGAGCATATCATTTACTCCTTTTTTGTGCAAAGACTTCTTCACAGCCTCGTGAGAAGTATTATCAAAGGCTCCCTCTTTGTCTAGAAAGGCACAGAGTACGGTTTCTTTGTTTTTGAAAGCAGACTGGATGTTACTAGCCAACTGGTATAGAGCAGATTCTGTAGGGTACATGGGTGCATTGGCGCCTTCTCCAGAATCTCAGTTCTTACATAGTTATCTATTGCCTTTTCCATTGTTTTAAGTACAAATGAGGTAAGGCTAATGGATCTAAACGACTTTGACTTTGGTAGCGTGTAGTCTATTTTACCTACTTTTGGTTTGAAGTTGACTGTGGCCCTTCTCCACCTTTAAATTTTTTTTTGATTTGGCGGATATGAGATTTCTTATTTCCACGTAGGTCCTTAGGTTGGACAATGGCCGCAAACCAGTTAAATCGAGTTTAGTGTTTTGGATTGTTTTTGAAATCAGGATTATTTTTCGGGTACCTTAAATTAATAATCACTATAATTTAATTCGATGTTGCTTATTTATATAGAATCAAGTTTATTTAAATACGCGTTTTATATATATTCAATTTTTAAACTCCGCTGAAAAGCCAATTAATGTGCTTAGTGGAAAATCCTAATTGCCAATAGGGGGTATGTTTTAGTACGTAGGTACATTCTGTCTGTCCCGGCTGATTCGGGCAGGATCTAGAATGAAATCGTGCATGCGTATAGGACGGGTATACGTATCTTTGGAAGATTTCATACCTCCGGGCGAATCCAAAAAAAAAAAAATAAAAAAATAGAGCACTCTTTAAAATAAAGTTTTTGGTTAGGAAGCTCCCGCTTTTACTTTTTGTTACTATGCAAATAAATTAACTTTCCAATTTGTAATATTTTATTAAAATATGGCTTAAAGAAATTTAACTTACATTTTGAGTTTCTTCCATTTTTGCAATTAGAAAATATCTGGCTACCATTCAGCTGTTTATGGAACTTAAAAAACCACGTTCGTGAAACATATCATTGGGCTATTTAAAATTGCCACACTTTTGGTTTTTAGAGCTTTCATGTGAAACAACAACATATGTATATAAAAACCGCTTTGTAAAGTGTGTTATTAATACCATGGGGTTTTTTAACCGCACAGAAAACCACGCAATTGTGAATACCCTTAATATGTAACTGGAAATATACTATTTTTTTTTTAACTAATGCTATGTTCACACTGAGAGCTTAATGCACATTTATGAAATACACTTTTACGAACGTCCCTTTGCTCGATGTAGGAGTAATAAGGAAAAATATATGTAGTAACTGCTCTAAATAAGCATTTAGCTCTCAGTGTGAACATAGCATTAATTACAAATGCAGTCAAATCTTATTATACTGGAAGAAAGCCTAGAAAACTTAATTAACTACTAAAATGGTTTAAAAAGACCAGAGTTTAGACCAGATATTAAGAAGATAATATATCTTAATTTAGTTCTTTTTTTTATTTGTTTTTGGTATTATAAAAATATGCCAAATGTTTTTCTATGACAGAATATTAAATTGAAGAAAATGGCTTACTTATGAAGATTTCACTCAGCAACTACAACAAAAATAATCTAATATTTCGATTATGTGGCATAAATAAATTAATTGATCAAAGTTGTTTTTTTTTTCCCCTCTATAAATAATGCATTATTTTCATTTTTATAGCACTTAACAATTAAGTTAGATGCCATAAAATTTTAACATATACATATTTATGTGATTTTGTGTGTGTATAAATATGTATTTGTGTCTGCATGACCCAGTGGGCAAAAGCAGGTCTTTGAAGCGCTTCTAGCAGGCCATCATATGGATTTCTTAGCCCTTCCGTGCTCGTTTGCAAGCCCATAAGCTTTTTTATATGAAACGAGAAAATTTTCTAGGCCTTCCGCTCCCGCGACTCTAAAGAAGCCTGCTAGAAGCCCTTCTTTAGAATGTACATTAGAAAGAAAAGCAATATAAATATCAACTTGAAATATAAAAACTTTTGACGAATTCCAGATTTGAACCAGTGTCCTCTCAGCTGGCGGCCTGGCATCTTACCCACTCGTCCACCTCAGTTGTTAACAAACCTCTGCTTATTTTGCATCATTACAAATGACAGTAAGTTTTCGGGAGAGCGGGTTCGCAACCCAGCTCGGCCCAAAAAAAAAATTTTTTTTGTATTTTTTTACAATCTAAATTTTTTTACAAATTTTTCTGTCCATTTAAAAATTTTTTTTGGAATTTTTTTGTAAATTTCTTCATACAAAAATAAAAGAAAAGACTTTTTCCATATACAAGTTTTCATATAATGTGATATGCAATGTGTTAGATTTCGGAGACCTGAGTTCGCGTCCCAACTCGGCCAAAAAAAAAATAATTTATTTTTGTTTTTTCTTTAAGATTTGATTTTTTTTTTAATTGATCTGATCATTTATAATTTTTTAAAAATTTTTTTATACAAAATAACAGGAAAAGACTCCAAACCTTCAAATGGTAGGCCTTACAGAAGCACTCATCCATGCAGCGATCATGGAAGGTGTATTGACGCCAATAACAGCACTACCAGCATGCATTCTTTTGCGTATCGCTAGCTAAAATGCCCACTGGGGAGTTTCTTATGAATTTGTATGTGTCTCTCATTTTGGCAAATGTGCTTAATATTGCCAATTTTTATGAGTATTGTCTCTGTGCGTATGTGTGTTTGTATGTGTGCATTTGATTGTGCTATAAATTAATCATTGTATTAATTAAATAATTTATTAGTTGCTTTTCTTGCTGATTTGATTTTTAGTTATAGGCAAAAATTGTACAAATCTCCCATTTCGGAAAATCTGAACTTGCTTAACGAGGGTTAATATTTTTCGGTCTCTCTTCCCCTTTTTCTCAACCTTACTATGTTTCACGATAATTTTTCTCAGTACTACTTCATCCTTCTCTTCTTTTTCCCTGACAGCAACTCCAGAATTATTAAATTTATTTTAAGTTCAACATTTCTTGAAATCCTGCTCAAAATGCTGCATCATCTCAACTTTCGCCAAACTCATCGAAATCATTATCATCAGCATCACTATTATCATCATCATCATCATCGTCATCATCATCATCATCATCATCATCATCATCATCATTAACATCAACATCACCTTCCAGTGGCGTCGACCAAAAAATACTAATTTTCGTTAAATTTTGCTCTCTTTATTTTACTCTCCTTACTTGTTTGCTGCCCCTTAAAAACGTTAACCTCGAAATTGCCCACCTCTGTGCGCTCATCATAAATAAATTACATATTTATGAAATTCCGTGGCAAATGCTGTTTAAAAATAGCATTTCTTTTCGCGAATCATATTTATTAAACCAATGTTTTAGTCGCCTATAATTAGTCCCCTATAATTATGAATTTTTTTTTTCCTCCCGTAATCTTAACGCATAACAGTCTTAAATCTTCTATAGAAAGATTTTGCATACCTAGCTACAGACATACTCACATACATACAATGTTATTATGTAAACTATATAATTGGTGTCTTTAGAAATGCATTGGATTTTGAGATTTTGACAAATTGGGAGCATGTTCTTCGCAATACTTACTTCTGTTATCTGCGAGTACATTTGGTGGCTTTGAGATTTCGTGCTGCTTCTTCTTAATTTTCTTCGGCATTCGTTATTAATTCGCATATTTTATCTCATCTGAAATAAAAACTAATTAGGTTCAATTAAATTCATTCTGACTAATAGTTTGTTGGCTCTTCTGTTGCATAGTTTTCAAAAATTTTCAATTTCTTTTCTTTGGCAGTTTTTTTTTTAGAGTTGCCTACTTGCCATTCCGATTCTCATTAAAATGGCAGCTGTATTGATTTTATCCGGAAAACATTTAGTTTATGCCTAATTTAAGAATCTTATTTGAAATTCTGTTAAAGTATTTCCAAATTTGCAATACTTATTTGGCTAAAAAAAGTTTTAAAATTTATTACTATACAATTTCGAGTTTTGAAAGTTTTCAGTATATTTTTAAATTTATTAAAATCTGGCAACAGTTTAAAACCTAAAATTCTTAAAACTAAGTCGTAAGTTTTTTAGACCTTTGGTCTTAAGTTTAATACAGCAAATTGTTTGTATATCTATTCTTTGATTGACCCATATTTTTCAGTTTAAACAAAATTTGACAACAGTTTTGAAACCTTAAAATCAAGCCGATGAGTTTTTTGACTTATATTCATGCCAACTATTTTGGATTTTTAATTAAATATTTAAATAAATACATATATCATAAGCTTTTATTCTGATGAATCAAAATCTAAAAATTTTAATATTCATATATCTTTCCTTCAGGAAAGAGGATTTTTATATAGCATGTCATTAAAGGGAAACATTCCTCTACGCTGTCTTAAAAATTTATACGGAAACATTCCTCTCCCTTGTTATGAAAATGCCCGGCCAGGATTCGAACCCGGGACCCTTAAGTGACAGTCAGGCGCGCTACCACTACACTATCGAATTCTATAATAAACGGCTAGGAAACAATGATATTAATATATTCTGTTGTCATTGCTTGACAATAAGTAAAAGTTTCCATAAGCATTCTTAAAGAAGCGGTTTGGAAACAACATAAATACAAAACTACCTTTACGCTTCCGAAAGATACGGTGGGCAATGTTCCTTTATCACTTTCAGATGGATGCCTTCCGATTTTTCCTGGAGGGTTGGAATAAATTAAAATTTTTATTATATACCAGCTCGTCCGGTAAACGTTATTCTCCTTTCAGGTAGTTAGCTTTTTGAAAGAGCAAGTCTCATTTCATTGGTCAGTTTCGGCGAGTCTATATTTCAAAGAAGTATTATCTGTGAACCAATTTTCACAGTCAATATGTGAGATAACATTCATAACTGTTTCATCAGTTCTTACAGCTCCTTTTAATGTTCAAAATATATCAAAATAGATAAAGTCAAAGCAATCCCCGTACCTGTAAACACTTGCCGTATCCGAAAACACCTCTTTGATTGAAATTGATGAAACCGTGATTTAGGATTCATACATAATCTTATGAAAAGTTATCATAAGATTATGAATCCTAAATCACGGTTTGCGCGTGAAGTATTTCGCCAAGCATTCGACTGACTTCGACGACCTATGTTATGGAACTGTATGGAACAATAACTCAAATCTGTCGAACTTATCTTGATAACTTCACAATATGGAAATCTTCAAATTGAGTCCTTGAGTCTCGCTGGAAGCCATTTGAATAAATTTGTTCATTTGACATTTATGCCTAAGCCTGCTTAAATCAAATCTATTCTCTAAATTTAATATCTTTTTTTAGAAAAAAATTATTTTAAATGTGAAATATAAAGCAGTTTTACTGATTACATTTTATGGGCGTTTGATAAGAGGGCGTGGCACCTCCCAAACAACCCTATTTGCGATATCGAATAGCTTTGGAGTTATAGGTCGCTCAGCAGTGGCGGATCTAGAAATTGGTCGTTCATTGTGTTTATTGATGTATTTCATAGTAAACTTATTTTTATAAATTATATTTACGTTTTAAATATCGTGAGTATATAATTCAAAAGCATATCAATAGTTTAAAATTTATATAATTTGTAAGAATTGAAAGAAAAGAAGTAGCTAATGATTATATTCAACTTAAAATTCTTAAAGTGCATGAAGAGAAATTCGTCAATCCGACGGTAACTTAGCGAAGACTCAAACCAATACTTTTGATCCGCAAAAAGTTAAATTCGTACTTTTTGTTAAGTACGAATTTAATTTTCGGAGGAAATTTCCTCACAAAACTAAATTCATTCTTTTTGCACAGTATGAATTTAACTTTTTGGAGGAAATTAAGGTCGTTATTTTTGAAAAGTACGAATTTAACTTTTGGGAGGAACTTAAATTTGTTTTATATGCAAAGTACGAGTTTAACTTTTGAATCAAGTTTAGCTTTTGGCACAATTTTGAGTGCACAATTAAGACTTTTGCCATATATATTTATTAAAAAGTAGTGAAACTGGCGTTCATGCTACTAAGTTTCAATGCGAAAATTCTCAAAATCTGAGCGAAGAATGTTTTTGAAATGCATATCATTGGACAGGTGATTAAACCACCTTTATAACCAAAAGCTAAACTCGATTCAAAAGTTAAACTCGTACTTTGCATAAAACGAATTTAAGTTCCTCCCAAAAGTTAAATTCGTACTTTTCAAAAAGAACGAATTTAATTTCTCCCAAAAGTTAAATGCGTACTGTGCAAAAAGAACGAATTTAATTTTGGGAGGAAATTTTGCGGATCAAAAGTATTGGTTTGAGTCTTCGCTAAGTTAGCGTCGGATTGGCGAATTTATCTTCACGCACTTAAGTGCTTATTTTCTATTTTTTTTATTACTTTCTTTATTTAGCTATTTGCTATTTGTTTAAAATTAAGTTATTATATGGAAGCTTATGGATCTTCAACATCCCAATTCGCGTTGCTCATGCGTTGATTTTTTAATTTACAAAAAATTTCAGCGATTTCCTCTGGGTTAATATTAATTTCTTTGTGAATGTTTGATAGCGCTAAACCATTTTAACTTATAAAATAACTAATTAATAACTAATTAATAACAAATCAATAGAAATTAGTGTCAATAATCTATGATTTTTTATAACTTTATCGCGTAGGAATTAGTGCATCGATCACATTGAAAGAAGGATTCACGTTGGTTATTTGGAAACACCGACTACATGAGCTGAATGACTGTAGATTAGATGAGTTTTTTTTTGTACTGAATTGTAAAAGTTTTTGCAATCCGTGCACTAGGGGGCAAATATGAAGGAAAGTATTAAGAAGATCAGAAATGTAAAATTTTCAGTTCAATATCTTTTAAACCGAGAGCGCTCAAGGCAAAAAACCATTTTTACTGCTTGCTTTTATAGAATTTTTCTAAAGTATTATTTTAAGGTATTAAATTCCCGTAAAAAATAAAAAGACAAACCGATTCCTACATAAAATTAATCGCTTTATCGAATGCCATCCTCAGTATTTGCGAAAATTTAGTTCTTATATCTCCTACACTCTGTCAAAGTTAAAATTTTTTTTTTTTTTTATTTTTGATTTTGACCGATGCAACGAACTTGATGGCACTTGTGTATGTGAAACAAAATACCATAGGCTGATGCATATTTTTGTGCAGATAGTCTGCAAATAAGAAAATATTTAAAAAATCATTTATTTAACAAAAAAATTAAACTTTATTCATTCGTGTTTTTGTTAAAAATATTCATTTAAATACAAATTTCTCATTATAAATTTATATTTATTACTTGAGCTCTTCGAATACAATTTTGACTATTTTATCGTTTTACCGTGGCACAGAACGTACTGGCTTTGACAGCAGGTTGGAAAAATTTTCAAGTGCTCTGTCAGGGTACACTTAGACCAAGGTACAGGCAGCCCTGTAAATTTTCTCTATTCACTTAACCAGAATTGTCAAATCAGTGTGCTACGAAGTTATCTTACAATTCTGGTAACACCTCTCTGGGCAGCCAGTACCTGGCTAAAGTGTACCCTGGGCCTTGTGTTTTAATATATATTCAATTTAAAATAGCAGCAAGGAAACCTAAAAAATAGCATTCGTAAATAAACGGCAAAAAATGGATAATTATTATATACTAGGTAAATTTAAAAATTCTGTAAAATATTTAGAGTAATCAGTTGTAAATTTCAAATTTCGACATACTGCAAATAAAGGTCACGGCTTACGTGTTTTTCCAAAAAGAACGTTGCCCACTAAAAACGATGTTCTTCGAAGGATTCTATATATCCGATCTAATGGCAATCTCATAACACAAAAAAGCATTGACCGTGTCGTGATGGAACTGATGGAAATTTGGAAAAAATTTTCTGTTATAACAAAAGCAAAACCCCGAGTCAAAATTGCAGTGCAAAATTTATATACCAACTACGAAAAGATTAAAAAAAACAAGGCTCGACGCGATGCTGTCCAAATAAATAAGGAAATTAATTTTAAAATTGAAATTAAGGAGATGTTGGACATCGCTCACGAAGGTAATTTTTTGTTCTTTATGTAAAAGTTGTGTTTTAACAAGAGTGCACTGCTCAATTTTTTAAATAAGATGCAATAAAAAATATCAAAAACGAAGATGTGAAAGCTTTTTTCCAGCTCCATAGGTCCAACATAAACGACCTCAAGTGCTTAAGAAATTTGTCCAAAAAAATGTTATTGCTAAAATTAGAAACAAAATCTAGTCCAGTTAAAAAACGTTCAAAATTTATAGATTTTGTTCCAAATTGTTTGCCAGCCAAAAGAGTTAAGACTGCATCAACAAATTATCAGCAAGTTGAAGCTGATTCCTCAAATTCTGAAAAAGAATCAGAATCGTCTTCAGATTTTGAATATGAGCTTGCAAAACAAGGAAAACGTAGTGTGCGTAGTACTAAAAAAGATGTTGTCTCACCTGACGTCGTTAGAGCACTCGATCGGTGTCAAATAAGCAGCCAGCAAGCAATGATGCTGATAGCTCCAAGCTTGAAAGCCGCCGGAGTCGACATAATGAATGCTAAACTATCAAGATCGACAATCAATAAACGTAGAGCAGAACATCGTGTCGTAATAGCAGAAAATATAAAAAAAAATTATTCTTCTGGTGGCACGCTGGTGACTGTACATTACGATGAAAAAAAATGAAAGATCACTCTGCTAGTGCTGTTGGGCGAAACGCAATGGTAAACAGATTAGCCATTACTGTAACATCGATGCAAGGATGCAAGTTGATCGCCATTCCAAAAACTACGAATGGCTTGGGCAAAACTATCGCAAATGAGGTCTTAAGTGCACTTGGCGAGTGGAACTTAATCAATGACGTGCGAGCATTGTGTTTCGACACCACAAGTTCGAACACAGGCATTCACTCTGGCAGCGCAAGGATTCTCGAGTCATCTCTGCCGAACTCGGTCCTTTTCTGCGCTTGTCGTCACCACGTGGAAGAGCTGCTGCTCTTTAATGCGTGGCCTAAGATGACAATAACTTTTTTTAAAATTAAAAATAATAGTGCGATTAACGATACAGCAATATGCCAACATTTTCCGCCAAATGTTCGCAATGAACTTATCGAGTACGCTCACAAACAATTCAGAGCCAATCATGATCGTGCTGACTATAAGGAACTCGCCCAAGTTGTGCTTCTTTTTCTTGGCGAAACACCAAAAACTTTAAAGAAGCAACCACAAAAAATTAAAGCTCCAGGTGCGGTTTCTCGAGCGAGGTTCATGGCGAAAGCAATTTACTCCATAAAAATTTATTTATTTCGGGATCAGTTTGAACTTACTGGTAAATTTCAAAATATGTTTATAAGACTAACGGTAATAATATTTTTTGTTTTAGATAAAGAGCTAATGGACCTTCGAAATGTGAATATATTTATAGTTTTGATTTACATCAACTTCTGGTTCCAATGCACAGTACCAGCTACTGCACCGAAAAACGATCTTAATTTAATGAAAAATCTCATTAACTATCGCATTGTTAATAATGTCATGGCAAATGAACTACTGCGCGACTCGGACGTCACCTGTGGTATTTGTCGGAAACACTGGTTGGCTTAGCCTTCTTCGACCGATCAATTAACACGCAAACTAAGGAGTTAATGATTGCTGCCTTACAAAAAATTGGTGACAAAAGAAGAGAAAAACAAGCGTATATAAATATGGACACAATAGAAATTGCGGATTTGAAAATTGAAAATTTTATAACTTCAAACACCAATAAGTTTTTCGACGCACTATTTTTACCAACACCACACGAGACCGATATGATGGATTTTTTGAAAACCGATCCCAGTCGTTGGGTTAACAACGCGAATTATATTCGCGCTGAAGAAGTAGTCAACAATATGAAAATTGTTAATGACGTTGCAGAGAGAGCAGTTGGCCTAATGTCACGATTTAATGGAAAAATTACAAATAAGGAAAAAGAACAGCAAATGGTATTACAAATTGCTGAAGAACATCAAAAAATGTTTCCTTATCTTACAACAACAAAGAAATATTTTTAAGCGTGTTATTTTATAATAATACTTTCTTAAAATCTATGTTTTTTAAAAATGTTGTTTAGTTTGTGTTTCTATAAAATTAAAATTATTCGGTCAAAAACGTAAGTTTCGATGAAAAAAAATAAAAAGAATTATCTGCATAAAATTATGCATCAGCCTATGCTATTTAATTTCACATAAACAAGTGCCATCAAGTTCGTTGCATCAATTAAAATCAAAAATTAAAAAAAAAAAAAAAAATTTTAACTTTGACAGAGTGTAGGAGATATAAGAACTAAATTTTCGCAAAATACTGAGGATGGCATTCGATAAAGCGATTAATTTTATGTAGGAATCGGTTTGTCTTTTTATTTTTTACGGGAATTTAATACCTTAAAAGAATACTTTTGAAAAGTTCTATAAAAGCAAGCAGTAAAAATGGTTTTTTGCTTTGAGCGCTCTCGGTTTAAAAGATATTGAAAAAAAACTCATCTACTGTAGATATTTAATATTTTTTTCTTCAATTCAATTAAAGAAAAATGCCAACAACCGAATATAGGCAGGCATACTCAACGTTATCGAAATTTAAGAGCCAACCGAGAAAATCAAACACCTTCATAACATTTTAAAAAGAAAGACCTTCAAAAATAATTTGCTTATTTATATTTTAATATTTTATAGTACACACTTATTTATGAGCTATTAATATTTTTACAATTTTGAGCTTTTCGTTCGTTCTTGCTCCTTTCCAAAAATATAAATGCTGAAATGACTCGAACCTGCTGAGGACAAAGCCGCAGGTAACTGCTAGTATTCATTTAAAAAATTAAATAAGACGTCTGAGGGTCTTCAGCCCCCATAGCCCCCTGGATCCGCTCCTGTCGCACAGCCTTGGAATTCAGTATTCGCCCACAATTTACAAGTGCCGTTTTACTGATAAAATATTATGGGAGTTTGACAAGGGGCGTATCTCCTCCCACTGCACCCAAATTTGCGATATCGAACAGCTTTGCAGTTATAGGTCGCACACCCTCGGAATTCAGTATTCGCCTACAATTTACAATTGCTGTTTTACTGTTAAAGTTTTATGGACGTCGGACAAGGGGGCGTGTCACCTCCCACTCCACCCAAATTTGCGATATCGAATAGCTTTAGAGTTATAGGTCGCACAGCCTCAGAATTCAGTATTCGACCTCAATTTAGACATACAGTTTCACTGATAACACTTTATGGGCCTTGGACATGTATGTGGGATGTGTGTATATCACGTATAGACTCCGAAACCTCTGAACCGATCTTTATAAAAATATCTGGGAAACTGAAGCATTATCTTGAGAGTGTTCCTATGAGTGTTTGGTGTCGATTGGATAATGGGGCGTGGTACCTCCCATACAACCCAAATTTGCGCAATCTCCCACAAACCAAAAAACGATTCTGATCGAAAAAAACTAAAATTTAGAAATTTTTTCAGATGACTACTGTTGGCAACGTTACAAAAATGGGCGTGGTCGGACTATATCTACGCCCACTTTTTTGCTCGTGCTAATTTCTGAGTTGTTCACGTTTTGATCGTGAAAATTGGTATGTAGATGCTCCAAGTGGCAGTCACGATGTATATAAATGTTGCCACGCCCACTTTAACCGTCCACAAATCAATATTACTTCTCTATATCAGACTGTTTTGATAGAATAGTACTAAAATTGGGAAACAGGTTCATATGTTTACTCTAGACAACTTTGCAAAAAATGGGCGTGGTCGTACTATATCTGCACCTACTTCGCAGAAATCATTTCAATTCCTGAGATGTTTACGTTTTGATAGTGAAACTTAATATGTAGGTGCTAGGGGTCGAAGTAGCGGTAATTACATATAAACATGTTACCACGCCCACTTTTACCGTCCAGAAATCAGTAAAAATGCCATATGACAGACGATTTTTATTGAGATGACTAAAATTTTGTAACTAAGTTCATATGGTTACTAAACACATACTAAGGATGGTTTTTGCATTGGAAAAGGGGGTGTGGCACTTCCCATACAACCCAAAGTTGCGATATCGAATAGCTTTGGAAATATTGGTCGCACAGCCTCGGGATTCGGTATTCGACCCCGATTTACATATGCAGTTTTACTGCTAGCATTTTATGAAAGTTGGACTAGGAGGCGTGGCAGAAACGCACTTGGTTTTAGCTAGTTATAAATAAAAATTTAATATCTACATATTAAATTTTGTTTTTACAATGGAATCCATTGAGAGCAGTGATTTATAGTAATACCTACCTAAGCTTAACCCTTTCAATGGCTGGGTTAAACTAAGAACAAAATACTTTTTTGAGGTAATATTCCTATCATTTGGGTCATAAAAAGATGAAAAAAAACATGCCTTTGATTTTTACCTGCGCTACTTACGTTTTGCAAGCTTGTACAAAGAAATAATTGTTTTGCTCCTGTTCGGCACAAAATATTTTTTTAATCCCTTGAAGGCTTTTCAAGCCTTTAGATATTTGTTTTTTAAACTTTCTTAATATTCTTCTCATTAAAGCCATAAAAAGATAAAAAAAATTAAATTTGATGCTTTAAAGATTAAATTAGGTTGATTTTTTCTTACAAAATAGGCCAGCAAATTATTTTTTTGCTTCTCTTCTGCACAAAATCGAAAATTCAACTAACTTTGATGTCAAATATCTCTCTAAATTTATTTTTATCATGTTGGTTAATATTTTTTTCATAGAACCAAACGATTTGATTGAAAAAAAAAGTGTTGCAAAATAAATTTAAAAATTACTTTCTGACGCGTCCAATATATTGGGCAAATCCACTGAAAGGATAACAAAAGAAAAATATTTTTACCCCACATAAAAATTTCGATATTCGAAAATCCAAATATATTCTCTACCATACCCAGGAAGCCCACTAGGTCTCATGCTAACTTTTTGTTTTTTTTATGCATTTCTTTACATAGGTTATTTTTACGGCTTTATAAGAAATAGTCAGAAATGTTGTAAGGCATGAAAATCTTAAAAATTTTGAAAATATTAAGGAATTAACCCTTTAAAAACTACACTTCAAAATAATCAAACTAGCAGTACATCTGGTCGCAGGGACGGACCACAACAACTTAAAATGCTCAAAATACACAAATTAAGTTAGAAATGCATGTAGTATTTTTAAGAACGCCTTAAATAATTTTTTTTTCTATTTAGCAAGAATTTCGTGAATTATTTTGAATTGAATTTAATTGCATTTTGAATTGAATAATAATATAATATACTCTTTTGTTATTTTGTTCTACTCCCACAGACCAGGTGTACCAGTTAAGGGTTAAATTCGCTGGGCCGAAGAAAAAGTACTCGCTCGGCCGCGTTTTAGTTTTTAATGCAATTTTTTAAGGCAAGTAGGTGTGGTTATCATCCAATTTTTCTTTCCAAATTGTCAACTTTTCAAATAAAGTAAGTTTCAAAAAGCAAAGCTTATGTGTAAAATATCATGTTAATTCATGATTTTTTTTTTTGAGTTTATGAAGTATTTGCTATTTCAATGAAGTCACTTTGTTTGGGAAATTGGCATAGTTTTCATTCAATTTTGAAAAATTTTACTTACAGAATATAGATTGAAAACTTTAGCACTATGAGCAAAATTTAAAATCATTAAATTAATTTTTGTCGAATTTGAAGTAATGTTATCGTTTTTATGACTACACTTTGTATGGGAGGCGCAAAATGGGGTGTTGTATGGGCTTTTAGGTTTATAATTAAAAAATTTTTTTTGAGGCACCAACTTCTTTTTAATACCGGCTTAAAGACAACAAAATTCTACGTCACTAACAACAAAAATTATTGACCTGACATTTATAGATAAAAAGTTATACGCTCTTTAAAATTAACATTTTTGCTTTAGCTGGTGCGCATTGAAAAATTTGAATTTTTTTGCTTTTTTCAGTATATTTTTGTTAAAAAAAAAGTTATTTTGTGGAAAGTTTTTTCAATGGAACCATCAACTTCAGGTAATTGTGGTTTTTACGACACACAAACTTTTTTGAGCAACTGCTTGAAAAAAATATTTATTTTTATTTAAAACTGTGCTAAAAAATTAAGGCTTTTTGTTATTTAAGCGGAGTTAAAGTGTTTTCTTTTGTGCAGTTTTGGCATCTAATTGTAATTTGCTTTATATATAGACTGTCCATAATAAGCGCTTCAAATTTGGTTGAGCCATTTTCTGCCTTTTCGGAATTATTAAACTTTTCGTAAGAGAACTGCAGTCACTATAATCAAAACAAATCTATCATTTCCTTGAGAAAAATAAAAACAAACAAAAAGTATGAAATAAATTTTGTTGTTTACTTAGAATGCATATTAAAAATCAAAACATATGTGCAGAATTTCAAGTTCATATATTAAGTTTTGTGGAATTTAAGGAGATTTTAGAGTTTTAATAAAGTCCCTTTGTATTGGAGGTAGGCTTGGTTTTCATTCGATTTGGTTGAATTTCATACATAAAGCGGATAATAAATATCAAAGCTCATATACAAAATGTCAAGTTTATATATTTAGTTTTGTGGAATTTAAATAGATTTTAATAGAGTCGTTCTGATAAAGCCATTTTGTATGGGAGGTAGGCGTGGTTTTCATCCGATTTGGTTAATTTTCGGTTTTGATCTTTACATTTTAGATAAAAGCTTAAATACCAAATTTTGTTACGATTTTTTCAAAATTACGACTGTAATCGTGTTGACAGACTGACACAGATATTTTTTCTTATTTAGACCCATTCGAACTTAAAAAAAAAGTTAAAAGTTCTCTCCTCCTTCTAAAAGCCAATTTTTTAGTGCAAGTTTAAACTCTAGTCAAATTAAACCGAGCTTAACTCACCAAAATTGGACGTTTAAACTCGGTTTAAATCGATTTTTTAGCATTCGTTGAAGTTAAAATTTCTTAAACTGTTGACTTTATATGATTTAAATACAAATTCTAAATGTTTGATAGTTTAAATCATACTTGATTTTAAATACAAATTCTAGTTGTTTGACAGTTTAAAATCGTTTATCGAGCTTAAGGTCAAAGTTAGAAACAATTAATTGTTCTAACGAATTTTTCTAAAGAAACAACAACAACAACAAAGTTTTTACAATATGAAAGGAAAAAAAAACCACTAGCAAATTGATTTTATTGTACAATTTCTGCGTGCTAAACGCGTCATCAGAAATCTTTGTGATTGCCCGTGCAAGCGCGTAGACGCACTGCACCATCGGGGCGATGAGATTTTGAAGCTTCAATTTCTCATTTTTTTCCCTTAATTTCATAATGCCACATTTGTTGTTGTATTTCTGTTTTACTTTAGTTTCTATGCCTATATTATATGTAGTCCAACAGCCTGCTGGAATTCTGCACTAACAAAGCATGTTTACTGAAGTTGTTTTTAGAATTTTTGCTGATTTTGTTTTTCAGCTGTTTCCGTTTGGTCGAGCTCTACCATTTGATTAAAGTTTTTTCCTAAATGACCTCTATGTTTATTATGTTGACTTTATATGATTTAAATACAAATTCTAAATGTTTGATAGTTTAAATCATACTTGATTTTAAATACAAATTCTAGTTGTTTGACAGTTTAAAATCGTTTATCGAGCTTAAGGTCAAAGTTAGAAACAATTAATTGTTCTAACGAATTTTTCTAAAGAAACAACAACAACAACAAAGTTTTTACAATATGAAAGGAAAAAAAAACCACTAGCAAATTGATTTTATTGTACAATTTCTGCGTGCTAAACGCGTCATCAGAAATCTTTGTGATTGCCCGTGCAAGCGCGTAGACGCACTGCACCATCGGGGCGATGAGATTTTGAAGCTTCAATTTCTCATTTTTTTCCCTTAATTTCATAATGCCACATTTGTTGTTGTATTTCTGTTTTACTTTAGTTTCTATGCCTATATTATATGTAGTCCAACAGCCTGCTGGAATTCTGCACTAACAAAGCATGTTTACTGAAGTTGTTTTTAGAATTTTTGCTGATTTTGTTTTTCAGCTGTTTCCGTTTGGTCGAGCTCTACCATTTGATTAAAGTTTTTTCCTAAATGACCTCTATGTTTATTATGTTGACTTTATATGATTTAAATACAAATTCTAAATGTTTGATAGTTTAAATCATACTTGATTTTAAATACAAATTCTAGTTGTTTGACAGTTTAAAATCGTTTATCGAGCTTAAGGTCAAAGTTAGAAACAATTAATTGTTCTAACGAATTTTTCTAAAGAAACAACAACAACAACAAAGTTTTTACAATATGAAAGGAAAAAAAACCACTAGCAAATTGATTTTATTGTACAATTTCTGCGTGCTAAACGCGTCATCAGAAATCTTTGTGATTGCCCGTGCAAGCGCGTAGACGCACTGCACCATCGGGGCGATGAGATTTTGAAGCTTCAATTTCTCATTTTTTTCCCTTAATTTCATAATGCCACATTTGTTGTTGTATTTCTGTTTTACTTTAGTTTCTATGCCTATATTATATGTAGTCCAACAGCCTGCTGGAATTCTGCACTAACAAAGCATGTTTACTGAAGTTGTTTTTAGAATTTTTGCTGATTTTGTTTTTCAGCTGTTTCCGTTTGGTCGAGCTCTACCATTTGATTAAAGTTTTTTCCTAAATGACCTCTATGTTTATTATGTTGACTTTATATGATTTAAATACAAATTCTAAATGTTTGATAGTTTAAATCATACTTGATTTTAAATACAAATTCTAGTTGTTTGACAGTTTAAAATCGTTTATCGAGCTTAAGGTCAAAGTTAGAAACAATTAATTGTTCTAACGAATTTTTCTAAAGAAACAACAACAACAACAAAGTTTTTACAATATGAAAGGAAAAAAAACCACTAGCAAATTGATTTTATTGTACAATTTCTGCGTGCTAAACGCGTCATCAGAAATCTTTGTGATTGCCCGTGCAAGCGCGTAGACGCACTGCACCATCGGGGCGATGAGATTTTGAAGCTTCAATTTCTCATTTTTTTCCCTTAATTTCATAATGCCACATTTGTTGTTGTATTTCTGTTTTACTTTAGTTTCTATGCCTATATTATATGTAGTCCAACAGCCTGCTGGAATTCTGCACTAACAAAGCATGTTTACTGAAGTTGTTTTTAGAATTTTTGCTGATTTTGTTTTTCAGCTGTTTCCGTTTGGTCGAGCTCTACCATTTGATTAAAGTTTTTTCCTAAATGACCTCTATGTTTATTATGTTGACTTTATATGATTTAAATACAAATTCTAAATGTTTGATAGTTTAAATCATACTTGATTTTAAATACAAATTCTAGTTGTTTGACAGTTTAAAATCGTTTATCGAGCTTAAGGTCAAAGTTAGAAACAATTAATTGTTCTAACGAATTTTTCTAAAGAAACAACAACAACAACAAAGTTTTTACAATATGAAAGGAAAAAAAAACCACTAGCAAATTGATTTTATTGTACAATTTCTGCGTGCTAAACGCGTCATCAGAAATCTTTGTGATTGCCCGTGCAAGCGCGTAGACGCACTGCACCATCGGGGCGATGAGATTTTGAAGCTTCAATTTCTCATTTTTTTCCCTTAATTTATATAACCAAACGGACCAAACGGAAACAGCTGAAAAACAAAATCAGCAAAAATTCTAAAAACAACTTCAGTAAACATGCTTTGTTAGTGCAGAATTCCAGCAGGCTGTTGGACTACATATAATATAGGCATAGAAACTAAAGTAAAACAGAAATACAACAACAAATGTGGCATTATGAAATTAAGGGAAAAAAATGAGAAATTGAAGCTTCAAAATCTCATCGCCCCGATGGTGCAGTGCGTCTACGCGCTTGCACGGGCAATCACAAAGATTTCTGATGACGCGTTTAGCACGCAGAAATTGTACAAGAAAATCAATTTGCTAGTGGTTTTTTTTTCCTTTCATATTGTAAAAACTTTGTTGTTGTTGTTGTTTCTTTAGAAAAATTCGTTAGAACAATTAATTGTTTCTAACTTTGACCTTAAGCTCGATAAACGATTTTAAACTGTCAAACAACTAGAATTTGTATTTAAAATCAAGTATGATTTAAACTATCAAACATTTAGAATTTGTATTTAAATCATATAAAGTCAACATAATAAACATAGAGGTCATTTAGGAAAAAACTTTAATCAAATGGTAGAGCTCGACCAAACGGAAACAGCTGAAAAACAAAATCAGCAAAAATTCTAAAAACAACTTCAGTAAACATGCTTTGTTAGTGCAGAATTCCAGCAGGCTGTTGGACTACATATAATATAGGCATAGAAACTAAAGTAAAACAGAAATACAACAACAAATGTGGCATTATGAAATTAAGGGAAAAAAATGAGAAATTGAAGCTTCAAAATCTCATCGCCCCGATGGTGCAGTGCGTCTACGCGCTTGCACGGGCAATCACAAAGATTTCTGATGACGCGTTTAGCACGCAGAAATTGTACAATAAAATCAATTTGCTAGTGGTTTTTTTTCCTTTCATATTGTAAAAACTTTGTTGTTGTTGTTGTTTCTTTAGAAAAATTCGTTAGAACAATTAATTGTTTCTAACTTTGACCTTAAGCTCGATAAACGATTTTAAACTGTCAAACAACTAGAATTTGTATTTAAAATCAAGTATGATTTAAACTATCAAACATTTAGAATTTGTATTTAAATCATATAAAGTCAACATAATAAACATAGAGGTCATTTAGGAAAAAACTTTAATCAAATGGTAGAGCTCGACCAAACGGAAACAGCTGAAAAACAAAATCAGCAAAAATTCTAAAAACAACTTCAGTAAACATGCTTTGTTAGTGCAGAATTCCAGCAGGCTGTTGGACTACATATAATATAGGCATAGAAACTAAAGTAAAACAGAAATACAACAACAAATGTGGCATTATGAAATTAAGGGAAAAAAATGAGAAATTGAAGCTTCAAAATCTCATCGCCCCGATGGTGCAGTGCGTCTACGCGCTTGCACGGGCAATCACAAAGATTTCTGATGACGCGTTTAGCACGCAGAAATTGTACAATAAAATCAATTTGCTAGTGGTTTTTTTTTCCTTTCATATTGTAAAAACTTTGTTGTTGTTGTTGTTTCTTTAGAAAAATTCGTTAGAACAATTAATTGTTTCTAACTTTGACCTTAAGCTCGATAAACGATTTTAAACTGTCAAACAACTAGAATTTGTATTTAAAATCAAGTATGATTTAAACTATCAAACATTTAGAATTTGTATTTAAATCATATAAAGTCAACATAATAAACATAGAGGTCATTTAGGAAAAAAAAAAAAAACTTTAATTTCTTAAACTATCATATAATGTGTTTCTTTTCTGCATAAACCGTGCTTAAACGTCCAATTGGGGTGCGTTAAGCTCGGTTTAATTTGACTAGAGCTTAAACTCGCACTGAAAAATTGGCCCTAAGTGAATTGATAACCATTTTAGAATTTTAGGGATTCAGTACCCTCCCCCCAAACTGTGAGGCGTAGGCGGGGTTTTTGTTTAATTGCACCAAATTTCGTAAATTTTTGTGGAATTAACAGGACTTTACCGCTTTGATAAAGTCACTTTGTATGGGGGGGAAGTCATTCGATTTGACTCATCTTTGAACTTGAACTTTACACTTTTAAAATAAAAGCTCATATATCAACTTTCATGACGATAGCTTCAATCGTATCCACAGCAAGATCACTGATGCTCGAACGCGCACAAATGTGCAGATAAGCTTTTGTGCTTTCACACTTATATAAAGCTCATGGCAGAATAACCTGGTAGGGTAAAGAGATTCACCACACCGACAGCTAATGTCAAAATCATGTCAAAATCACAAAATACAGTGCTGCCGTATCTTCAAAGAAAAATCCATGATTGTATCATTAAGGGTATTCACAGTTGCGTGGTTTTCAGTGTGGCTAAAAAATCCCTTAGTATTAATACCACACTTTACCAACCTGTTTTTATATACTTATGTTGTTGTTTTACATGAAAGCTCTACAAACCAAAACTGTGGTAGTTTTAAGTAGCCCAATAATATGTTTGATGAATGTGGTTTTTAAAGTTCCATAAGCAGGTGTTGCTTTATGTGTTTTTACAGCACCCTATAGGAACAAATTAACTTGTTTTTAAAAACAACTAATTAAAAAACGAATTTAAAATAAACTAGTTTCTGAACTACTTTGAAATGTATTACGGTGGCATCCACTTCAATTTTGAATAGTTTTTATGGCATTATATATGAAGTAATTGAAAAACTACTTCAAAACAAGTGGTTTAAAAACTACTTTGAATTATATTAAGGCGGCAACTACTCTGATTTTGACATGTTTTTATTGCAAATTTTTATTAGATTACAAGTTTATATATATTTAACCATGCTATGTCATCAAATATTATTAAATTTAGGCTTTAACTAATATGAATTTATGTATTATTTTTCAAAACAATAAAATAAATGATCTCTTTGATGTATAGAAATTTAAAATTTTTATGCTTTTATTTTCATCTTCAGTAAGTGGAATATTAACTAGTTTTCATTCGATTTATTTTAAAGTAATTAAAAAAAATTATTTAAATTTAACTAATTTAACACGTAGTTGAAAATATATGCAGTTTTCCATTGGTTTATTTTAAAGTAGTTAAAAAATAATTTAAATTCAACTAATTTAACAAGTAGTTGACATCACCATACAAAATATGTTAGTTCGTTCTATGAAAAAAATTCAGAATTTCAACTAGTTGTGGTTTAAAAAAAAAACTACTTTTTCAACTACTTTTAAACTAGTTGATTTTCCTACAGGGCAGTTTGACTGTTTCTTTGTATTTCGTTTGTTTTCCAATAAGCCAATTAGATTCGTTTGATTAGTTTCGTTTGTTGTGTATGTGTTTTTTGTGTGCATGTATTTTCACATGTGATGTAGGCTGCACATTTATGCGCACTGAGAGCGGAATCTGTTAAATATTATTCTTTGTACTAAACTGGAAAACGGGGAAGTACAAGTTTTTATTTTTAATCAAAATTTGAAGCAGCGTCTTAGAACTAGCTGATGTAATAAGGTTGATTGAGACATAAGGTATAAGGTATTTATATTGAAATTAAGAATTAAAAAAAATAAACAAAAAATAATGGGCAATAATCAATTAGTGAAAATAAAATATTAAAATCACATAAAAACTTATTTGTTTCATTATATACACATTTTTTCTTACTTTATCCCATTTACCCTAGTATAAATTCTCCTCAAAGCATTTGTCTCACAATAATCAACAATACTGAAAAGTGGCACCGCTAAAATTAATTTTGACATTAGCTGTCGGTGTGGTGAATCTCTTTACCCTACCTGGTTATTCTGCCATGATAAAGCTCACGCATACAAAAAATCACCCCAGTTTGCTATGGCATTTCAAGCGGTGAGGACTGCGTCACTTAATAGTTTCTTTAAGGCATAAGGCCACTCTGGACGCCTGAAAAATATGCATACTTTGAATTTTTTTTCAGAAATACTATGCATTAAATCAAGATTCCAAAAATATGTGTTTATTAAACATATCAGTGACTGTATACAATAATTTTTTTAAAACGTTAAATTTCAAAATGGCAGCTGTGCAGCGTTTTTGGTATGACGTCTTCGTTTTTTAAGGGGTCCACGGGCGAATAAATAACTCCTGCAATTTTTGAGTTTTTTTTTTAGTATACAATATATCGGCTATAGAAGTACATACCCAGTGAGCATTTTAGCTAGCGATACGCAAAAGAATGCATGCTAGTAGTGCTCTTATTGGCGTCAATATACCTTCCATGATCGAGTGCTTCTGTAAGGCCTACCTTTTGGAGGTTTGGAGTCTTTTCCTGTTAATTTATATAAAAAAAATTTAAAAAAATTTCTAAAAAATTATAAATGATCAGATCAATTAAAAAAAAAAAAATCAAATCTTAAAGGAAAAACAAAAAAAAAAATTTTTTTTTGTCCGAGTTGGGACGCGAACCCAGGTCTCCGAAATCTAACACATTGCATATCACATTATATGAAAACTTTTATATGAAAAAATTCTAAGTCTTTTCTATTATTTTTGTATGAAAAAATTTACGAAAAAATTCCAAAAAAATTTTTTAAATGGACAGAAAAATTTGTAAAAGAAATTAAGATTTTAAAAAAATACAAAAAAAAATTTTTTTTGGGCCGAGCTGGGTTGCGAACCCGCGCTCCCGAAAACTTACTTTCATTTGTAATGATGCAAAATAAGCAGAGGTTTGTTAACAACTGAGGTAGACGAGTGGGTAAGATGCCAGGCCGCCAGCTGAGAGGACACTGGTTCAAATCTGGAATTCGTCAAAAGTTTTTATATTTCAAGTTGATATTTATATTGCTTTTCTTTCTAATGTACATTCTAAAGAAGGGCTTCTAGCAGGCTTCTTTAGAGTCGCGGGAGCGGAAGGCCTAGAAAATTTTCTCGTTTCATATAAAAAAGCTTATGGGCTTGCAAACGAGCACGGAAGGGCTAAGAAATCCATATGATGGCCTGCTAGAAGCGCTTCAAAGACCTGCTTTTGCCCACTGGGTAGGATATTTTTGATACATTGATTTTCGGCCAAATGGCGCACTTCTAATGTGGAAACTGAAAAAATTTGCCTAAAAAGCATCAGATTATTGTTAATTACAAATAAACTATTCAATTTAAAAAAAAATCCTACGTACTTCCTTCCATACACAATATATTTTTCAAGATATATTCCAAGTTTCAAGTGAATCGGTTGAAAATTGTCTGAGTTATGTGTTCGGCAAACTTAAAAAATGCAGTTTTGAGATAAACGCGTTTGAAGTTTTGCGTAGTAGAAAATTAGGAATAATAATAAGTAGTGTGTTGTGAGAGAACAGAGAAAACGAATAGGCAGTTATTCTCATGCGCAGATTTTCTCTTCACTACATGATCTGTTGTTTACATTTATTCGCTTGCAGTGTACTCTTACAGCAGTGAAAGCAGTAGGGGTATTCACGATGTGGTGTATTTGTAATAAATTTTTACAAAATTTACAACTTGTTGTGAACGAACCTTCACTAAAGCATTGTATTTTTTAAAATCAGCTTCTCTTTTATGTTCTTTTGTGTGGAAACATTAATTAAAAATTGAAATCATCATTTAGCTAAAGGAAATCATACAAAAATTGAAACGAAATACTAAATGATATTGATTTTTATTAAATAAACTCACAGCGTTGCCGGTAGCTTCATCCATGCTGAGTAGAAATTCTTTTGCGATCAGCTGCTGTAATACACAACGAAATTTATAAAAAATACAATAGGGTTCCATCGTTGTATATTTGCCATAGGGTTTTATTTCGAATACTGTACGTCTTGTTTTTGTAATTTTTCAAAATTTACTACAAACATCATAGATATCAAAAATACACAATACAAGGGCAAATGCACCACATTGTGAATACCCCTAGTGTATATTCATTTAGCGAATATATTCATGCAGGGCTCAAGTGCCGACCAGGCGGTCTTCAAAAACCAATTACTTAGAAATTTTTCCCGGCCATCATCTTTTGAGACATCATTGCTGAGATCATAAGGGACCATTTAAAAAAATTTATTGATGTTTCGAAAGTTCTAGAGTGGCCTAACGCCTTAATACGCGGAAGAAAATGTATGCATGAACTATAAAAAACGTTCTCAATTAAGACAATAAATATATTTTTCGAGTAGGTTATTTTATTCAAAATAAGTTCTGCTACACTCAGAAAAATACACCTATCTTTTTGTGATTCTCTTTATTCGATAGTAGAAATTTTCTTTACTTCAAATAAAATTTACTTCAATTATAATAAATTTTCACATATTCAAAGAAATATTTCTTTTCTTGTGGGAAATGAATATATATCATGTCTCTAATAATGATAAGTATTTTTCTCTCACTGAAAAAATCTCATTTATAGAAAATGAAAAATGTTCTTTATTGTTGATAAATTTGTTGATAATTCACTATGCAAAATATTTTCTTCAATAACAATAAATCCTTTCTCAAAAATTAAAAAGACTTCTTCTCAAAAATCGATATATTTTTCTTATATTGAATGAGGTACAAAAAAAATTGAAAGCGTGAGAGCAATTAACTAACGTTGTAAAAAGCCAGTGTTGCATATTCTGCATATTATGACGATTGTTGCTTCAAAAGGTTTTTTTTTACTTAACATAGCTACACAAAGTGATTTTGTTTATTACTACTGTTTCTTTGGATGCATTTACAAAATCGTTTTTCAGAATAAATTTCTGGAATATTTATAAAGAGTCCCGAAAAACAATGCCACAACAATAATTCTACCTCTTAACACATTTTTAACAAATATTTTTAAACCGAATCACAATTTGATATTAATACTTCGACTTTGCGTAGATCTGAGTTAAAATAAATGTTTGACAAAAATAATTTTTTAATCGTAATTGCGGATATACTTCTGTGTTTTAAAGAAAAATGTACGCAGTAAAAAATATGTTGTATCAATGTTAAGAAAATATATCGTTTTTTTAGAGAAAGTGTTATTTTTTGTGAGAAACTATAAACGCAACTTAAAGAAAACATTTATTAAAATTAAATAAATATTTCTCTGTTTTCGGGAAAAATTTACACAGTAAAGAAAACGGTTGAATACGGTATTGGTATTATAAACAAACATTTTTCTATTAAAGAGAAGGTGTCTTTTATTAATGAGAAAATATTTCTCTTTTTCATGGAAGCTTTTTGCCATTTTTGGGGAATTTTTGGGATCACATTTAGAGAAAAGCATTTTCTGGAGCAAAGTCAATACCATTTTCCACTTAATATGGTTCCTTTTTTTCTCATATTCTGATAAACGTTTTTCTGAGTGTAGTGATCAAATAAAATATTTAGTGAAGAAGCTTAAAGCTCTCTAACACACACGCAAAAATTTCTATGTTGTAGAATGAGCACCACTGATTTAAATCGACCCAGGATGTGATGCTAATTAAGAATATATATAGGTTTCCATACTGCCACGCCTTCTTATGGGCAAACGGTGTGACAAAGTTAATATGCCCCATACGCAGTACGCGTGGGTGTTTGAAAAAGCTCAATATCAATAATAGTCTGATAAATGTCTTGATGGTCGGTTTTTTCATTGTCTTTAAAAATGAAACAAAGAAGTGCTGCAGCATCGCGCACATTTGGTTGAATGAGCTCACAGTGAAAATTCATGGAAAACTTGGTATAATCTTATGTGAACACCCCTTTTTTGAAAAGGCTTATTTTAACATGTTTTCATGTGAACAGCCCCCCTTTTTTTAACAGACTTATTTGAACATTTTTTTCATCTGCTGTAAATAAAAGAACAAAATAATTTTTATATTTTTGCAGTGCAATTTATTTACTAGTTACCGCCCATATCTGTGATCAAGTGTGAGCTGAAAAGAGAAAAATCATTGTTATGCAAAAAAAAAAACCTGTAACAAATCAGAATTCGTTGTCTTAGAATACTTAACAGCTTGCATTCTATATTATTATTTTTTTTATCTGTTGCAGAAGCACAAGTTAAACAAGTTCAGTTGTGGTTTTCCCCCCTACCACCCCCCCCCCCCTTTAATTAATAACAAAGTAAAGCTGGAATTTTTGTTTTAGCTACGAAATAAATTTTGAACACTTGGCCAATAACGACACATAAACGACTCCCTCATTTTGCTTTTACGCACGTATACGCAACAAAACTTTCAATCGGTTGTCTGTCCATTGAACCGACGACCAGCATCAGGAATGTGACGAAACCCCTTTTGATGTGGTGCTGGTGGGAGCTGGTAGGCAGAACAACAAACAATTGCTAGAACGCTGCTATAAAGCTTAAATAATAATACTCGTAAAATCATAAAAAATAAGTATCTATGTTACAATTAGAAATACTTGATTTCTTGTTGTAAAGCTATGTGCGTGAAAGTGTATAGTTTGTGTGTGTGTGTGAGTGTGTGTGTGTTGGTATTGCTGACTTGAAGGGTGGAAAACAGGATTAATGCCCGTTCTAATGGCTTTTATATTTGTTTTTTTTTTTTTGATATTGCGTTCGTTCCCATGCCTGCGTACAAAACCAACAAAGTGTCAGCTGTATCCTAAAATATTCGAAAAAAAATCCCAGTTATTATAATTGTATCTGCGCATACAAACAACGATCTAGATTTTTATAACATTCATCATTTATTATTAGGCTACAGCTTAACATATTTCCATTGGTTTGGTTTTGCTTCAAAATGTATCCGCTAGATACGCACCGAGAGCACAGATTTACTCTACTCTACTGTGTACTGTACTTTAGATACGCGCCAAAGAAATTTGAAAATTTGAAAACTGTCAAAGTTGTTTTTTCTTCTTCTTCTTCTTCTGCGGTGTGGCTTAATGATTTACTTGCTTTAATTTTATTTTTTTTTTAAATTCGGTTTTGTTCATATCTGCTCTGCTGATGACTGATTGTCTTAATACTTTAGTAACGCCTTAAAGATACATTCAAGCAAATAATGTATTTCATAAATACATTTTGGTAGCATAACTTTTTTTTCTCATTTTTGTGGGTTTTTGTGTGTGCGTTGTTTTTTGCTGTGGTAACGAAAGTGTCGTTTTTGGGTGTGTTCTGTTTTTTGATTTGAAGATTTGGGCTTTGTGAGCCTCGCTTTAACACTCACTCCATCAAACTCAGGCGACAAATAAATGTATCTTGGAGATACATGCATTTCAATTTAAGTTGTTTTCTTCGTGCTTATTAATTGATTGATTTTTGTGTTTTTTTTTTTTGTTCTCTGACTGATGACTGATTTTCTTAATAATTTCAATTAAATTTTTTTCTCTTATTCACATGCATTTTGTTTGTATACGTAACAAGTTTCTTTATGAATTTGTTTTTGTATCCTAATCTGTAGCCGTTTTTTTCAATTTATTTTTACTCTACCTTTAATTGCCTTCGTTTTAATCTTTTGAGTAGACTGCTTTATTTTAGAAATTTTTTTAACAAAGCATTATTTTAACTGATCTATGGATTGGTTGAGTTTGAGTGTGTGTGTGTGTATGCTTGTCTCTGTTGGTACAGATTGTTTTCTTAGTTAAAGCTTCAATTTTAGGATTAAAGATGTCGTCAGCTTTACTAGAAGGAGTTTTTTTTTTTTGTTTCAGTTTTTGTGTGGTTGTCAAACATTTCGTCTTTAATACTACACACCCTATTAAATAACTGCTTTTGTGGGTTTCGACAGCTTTGATTTGGGTTTGGATTCAGTTCAAGTTGTTTTATCTTTAATTAAGATTTAATATGATACAAAAAAGTTAAAGATTTCTTCCCAACTCAACTTAATAATTCTCAAGAATGCGCTTAAATTTTAGTGCATTTTAAAAAAGTTAGTTTTCAGGGTTGCAAATTATTAAAAGTTTTGCAGGTAAATTCAAATTAAATATATGATACCAGCTAACCCTGCTGTTAATTCCGACTACCTCGTTTTTTTTGTAAATAATTTAAATTAATAAAATAACCGAAATATTTATTTATTTATTTATTTATTTATTTATTTATTTATTTATTTATTTATTTATTTATTTATTTATTTATTTATTTATTTATTTATTTATTCATCAAAGGAACAGGTACCTTACTGACTACAAAATATTTGGCTAAGCGACTTAAAATATATAAACTACAAAATTTTTGGGAAAACCACTTTTATAAAATTAAGATTAACAATTTTTGATAATAATTTAAGATAAGAAAATAATATTCTATGTATAATATATTATAGTACAGTATATTCATCTATAGAAACTATCTATTAGGATTTTTAACCCCTGCTTCGTCATGGCAAAATCAATAGCAATATTGTTAGAGAGCATATTATATTCTATGAGAGTCCTATTCAAAGGAGCATTAATCGCATAGTTTGTTCTGAGCATTTTAATAAAAAAAAGATCATAATTTCTGAGACTTCTTGTTGGAATACTAAAAGTTATCATTTCCAATAATCGAGGGCAGTCAACTGTCCCTTTAATTACATCTGATATAAATAATAGTGATATTATAGTTCTTCTACTTTGTAGCGATTTCAAACCAATATATAAGCACCGAGCACTATATGAGGGGGCTGGATCAAAATTTAAGGACTTAAGAGCGTAAAGAGAGTAAATGATTTTTGAATACGTTCAATACGATTAATATGAGAGCTATAGTAAGGGCTCCAAATAAACGATGCATATTCAAGCTTAGATCTCACAAAAGCAGAAAAGAGTGCTTTATGCGTATATGGATCAATAAAAGCTGAACTATTGCGACGAACAAAAGCATAAATCGCATATGCTTTAGGTATAATAAAATTAATATGGCTAACAAAAGAAAACTTAATATCGAAAATCACACCCAAATCAGATATTTCATCGACAGATTTTAAAATGTGGCTATCAATAGAATATGAGGTGTTAATGGGATTTTGAGTTTTTGAAAACGAGATATGAAAACACTTTTTTATATTTAATGAAAGGCGGTTTTTAGAACACCATGCAGATATATTTGACAATTGTTGTTGTAGATCATGTGCATCAGATATATTTTCAATAGTAGAATACAGTTTTAGATCATTCGCATATAGTAGGTAGCTGGCATTTGAAAAATAGCTACCAATATCATTGATGAATAAAATGAAAAGTAAAGGGCCAAGAATGCTGCCTTGTGGAACACCAGAAGAGGCAACAAAAGGGGCAGATCTTACATTGTCAATTACAACATAGCTAACTCTTCCAATTAAATAAGACCTTAACCATTTCAAAAAAATGGAGTGAAAACCCATGTTTGATAGTTTTGAAACCAAAAATTTATGAGATACCTTATCAAAGGCCTTAGAAAAATCAGTATAAATAGCATCCACCTGATATCCCCTGCTGAAAGCAGAAATGCAATCTTCAGTGAATACTGCAAGGTTAGATACTGTTGAGCGTCCCGATACAAAACCATGTTGGTTAGGAGAAATTAACCTCTTAACTTGAAAATACATTTTGTTTTTTATTATACTCTCAAAGAGTTTCGAAATAGAAGAAAGTTTTGAAATTGGTCTATATGTTGCAGCGAATGTCTTTCTCAATAAATAAAGAAAAATCCCCCTTTCAATCCTGGAAATGCATATTGAATAAATTGTCCAGACAAATATTCTGTTATCAATAAGCAAACACAAAGCAAAGACGTGTGCGTATAAAATCTAAAAAAGTAGCTAACAAAGTGTCAGTGCGCAGCTAAGGTAATAATAAATATTTTAGTTAAATTATGAGTTCAAACGAATTAAATATTGATAATATATTAAAAAATTAAAGTAAATTAGAAGTTTAATTGTGATTTGCAGTATATGTAGTTATTTTAAAAAACATTTTTATTAACGATCGGTATAAGGTTCATGTAAATTTTGCATGTACGAAATACCGACTATTTAGTCGATATTATCAACATAAAATGTTTAAAGATAAATCAAATTAACAGATTTAATTTTAAAAATTTATCAACTTTTATTTTTGATATTTCTTAAAAGAACTCGTAATAATGTTGCGAGAAAATTCCGAACACTAAAATATTGTTCGTACTTTTTGCTAAAATCATAAAACTTGTTGCTATTTTATATGTATTTTCATGCTCTTAGATAATCTTGAAAAGGATAAATAGAGTAGACTAAGATAAAAATACCCTCGAGAATGCTTTACATGAAATAAGGAAGGGAATGAGCTACACAAAGGCCTCAAAACAATTTAATATTCCAAAAACAACTCTTATCGATAAAATAAATAAAAAATATAAAAAAATGGACAATGGCACCAGGAGCGCCAACAATTCTACAGAAAAATGAAGAGGAACGAGTCATGGAATGGATCATAAGCTTAGGTAACGCAGGTTTTCCAGTAACTAAAATTCAACTTTTGGAGAGCTCATTTAAAAACGGAATTCCTGGCCGACACTGGTACGCTTGACTTATGTCCAGACATCCTAATCTTTCACAACGAATACCACAACATCTTACACAGGCTCGTACTCAAGTTTCCGAAGAATCCCCAAGACGTAACAAAGTTATTGTTCGAAAAGGATCTAAAAAAAAATTACTAACTGAATTGCTAACGACGAAAAAGAGTGCCTTGCAGTTTTGTTCACAATAAGAGCGGATGGAGAAATACCAAGTCCATTAGTTCTTTTTCCATATAAGCGTATGCCAATAGGTATACCTCATAAAATGCCTCCAAGGTGGGGATTAGGCCGTTCAGACTGAGGCTGGATGACAAGTGAAGCTTTTTTTCGAATTTATAACCAACGTGTTTTTCAAATGGCTAAAAGAATATGAAGTTACTTTGCCAATTGTTTTATTTCTTGATGGCCATAGCTCTTATTTGAGTTTACCACTTGTTGAGAAAGACTCCAACAGTTGTAATAAGTGACGATTATGTTGATTATCTTTGAATACAATAAAATGAAAAAATAAAGAAAGCTGAAGAGCAAAAAGCAAGGATCGACAAAAGAAAATGTTTGACTAAATCGGTTGGCACAAAGAAGATTAAATCAATTAATTTATGCGGAGCAGATAATATTTTGGCAAGTACCTCAAAGGGAACTCAAGAAGACAGTCTTTTTAAAAAAATAGACAAAAAAATTAGACTATCATGTGATTAGACGTCATGTGATTATTCTATTGGAGATTTTGTTCTAGTGTCATACGAAGAACAACTATTTCCGGTAAATATAGTTGAGCAAACTGATAAAGGCTATAAAATTAAAACAATGGTAATGTGTGGATGTTACTGGAAGTGGCCAGAAAAAGACGACATTTTGGTTTACCGGCATAACGATATTAAAGGAAAAATTTCGCATCCAATGTTAATTAATAGCAGAGGACAGTATAAAGTACCGGAAATTTATTTGCTTAAGCTTAGTATGCTGTAGAAACGAAAATTTTTGGACGTATAGCGCTCTACATGCGAAATTTTGGTGTAGAATCAAAATTTTTGTGTGGAGAAAAAGCACTTGCTGTTCTGTTTGACAGATTCATATTTTTATTGCTGCAATTTCAATAAAAAATTCAACACTTAAACATACTTACTGCTTATTTTTTATTGTTGAATAGTAAATTTCCGCGCCAATTAAATGTACGGGCGATATAATCGACAGCGAAATTTTGATATTTCAACTCTCCACCACGAATGAAAATTTCGCAACATAGAAATAATTTTCGCTTCTACAGCGTACTAGCTGGCGAAAAAAAAATAGCGCTGCCTGTTTGTGGTCAAAAATCTCAATGTATTTCTTATTGAATTTTTTTTTCGATCCTACAGCATACTAAGCTTTAAGACCAAAAATGTTACTTAAAATGTATTAAAGTAATTAATGAAAAATAAATTTCTTGCAAAAAATGTAAATTAAATTACAATTAAATGATCGAATTTCTTATATGTTGAAAAAAATGTAACAAATATAATTTGTAACTTTGTCTTATTTAATATGGTTTTCCAAACACTGAATTAAAATTTTTTGTTACATAAGTCTCTATTCTTAATGAATAATGTTTAGAAAAACGTCGTTTTTTATAATTAATTCATAAATTAATTTCATAAATTAATAAATTAAATTAATTTCTTATATAAAAATTAAATTGAAATTCAACCAACTGAATTTCTTAAATGTTGAAAAAATGTTACAAATATAATTTGTAACTTTCCACTATTTATTGTGGTTTTTCCACACACTGAATTAAAATTTTGTTGTTATATTGTTCTATCCTTAATAAATATTTTTTAAAAAACGTATTTTTTTATAAATACACAAATGTACTAACTTTGATTTTAATCGTTTTTATAATTAAAAAAAATATAATTTCATCATTAAAAAAGTGTTCAAAACATCACTATTTATTGCTTTTAGTGTTCGAAGTCGGAATTATGTGCAAGAACGGTCACAATTAGCTCTTCCATAGATTTTTGGTCGGAATATGGGTCACTTATAAAAACATAAAGATCGAATTATTTATTTATGTTTTTCAAATAGTAAGCAACGCATTTCAATATAACTTTTTAATATTAAGGTTTAAAAATAAGAAGGCTTTCATTAAAAAATCAAATTTACTAGTAAAGCTAATGCATTTCTTATTATTTACATTGAAAGTTTGATTTTGCTTAAGGAGTCGGAATTCGGTACATTTACGTTACTAAATGGTTCCCGATGTTGCCCGGGTGTTTTATGTTAAAGAAAAGTTAAAAATGTAGTTTGTTATTCATTTGTATTTTATGTTTTTTTAGATAGTTTTTGAAAAGGCTACTTCTAATACGGAGTTAAGGTGGACCAAGGCAAAGCAGAAAGAGTTTTGGTATTTCAATCTAGTGCACTAAACATCTGAAACTATGTGGACACGCTAATTTTTGCAATTTTCCACAAAAATGCTAAATTGCAGCTTGAACCTTCACTAACAATGTTGACCTTTGGTTTTCCTCGCCCGATGATTGCTTTGTATACTTTATTGCCAGAATGTAGTCACTAAAACTCTCGGCGCTGGGGACATATTAATATTGCCCAAAGAAAAATCGCAAAAAATAAAATTAAAAATTACCCAACTATTTTTGCTATATGAAAAGAATTGGGTGATTTTGCATTTTTGTTGGGCGAAATTTCGTTTTTTGTTTTTGGATGATTTTTTTCGTTGTCAATATTTGACCAAAAACGTGAGTCAGTTCTTAGAGATAACGGTATTTAAAAAAAAAAACCAGCGATTCTTCTTTTGTTTTTTATTTTTTGTTATATCTTGTAATATTGAAGTGATTCCAATTGGTATTGTTATTAAACGCCATTCAGTTTCGCTTAACCCATTAATGCTCACTGGCAGAACCCGTTGAGTTAAGCTTTTGAAATTTACAGTATAAATTTGTATTAATATTAAACCAAAACTCCGAAGTTTTTAAAAAAAAAATTGAAAGGATTTGGGTGTGACGAAGCGTAGGATCATTAATTCAAAAGGGGGTTAACTGTAAGTAGAGAAATAAAAAAAAAATAAAAAAAATTTGAAAAATTATAAATTTTAATATTTTCATTGTGTAGCGTAGTCGTTCAACTTTAACCTAATGCCATTTCTTAATTATGTTTTCCTTTTTTCTTGATGTTTATAAAACAAAATAATTCACCTAAGTGGCATTATTCACTTTTTTAAATACTGCACAAACTGGAGCCAAAAAAGTAAATGAAAAGGCTTCAAATGTCAATTTTTTTATGGAAAAAGCATACTTTCTCACACTGTTGGAAGCAAAAGCTTTACAATGGCTGCGGATTTTTGAGGGATTTTTTAAAAATGCTTGTATCGCGTATGATGTATCATACGTTGTCATTAATGGGTTAAATTATTAAAGAGTTAGTCTGTTTTAATCTTAAAATAAAGAAATCGTTCTTTTCGGTCCTTGATTATAACCATATTTAATAAAATTATACGATAAATATTAATTTATTAAAAAAAAAAATATAAATCAATATAAATAAAAATCAATTTTCTTGCTAAATCTCGAAAATGTCTTGACCGATTTGAATAACACGGGTCAACACAAAATCGGACCTGAACACCAAAGTATAAAATTTCGGTAGATTGGATGATAATTGAGCTGTTCAGAGCACAAGTGGCGTAAGTCCATTTCTGGTAGTATTGAGAAAATTGAACATTTAGAAAAATTCTTATAATAAATTCCAAGTATAAAGAACTCAGTTTTGCTTATAAGCTAGGTCAAGAGCATAAATGGAGCTTTCCATATCGTACAAAATAAACTAAATAGAACATAAAAATGGTGCAGAATATTGCATATTAGTAAAAAAATTTGGAATTGCGCTACTGAAAATTATTTTAAATTTCTCGTTTCCACTGTAGAAATCTAATAGGAGATATTTTTCAATAACTTTTTGATGAGGAATAACAGCATTTTTACATAGAAGTTAAACAAAACTACCCACTAGCGGTTATCTTCATTATTAAGGGAGATATGAAATGAATGGACTTACGCCACTTGTCCTCTGAAAATTTTTTAAAATTCCTCCTTTCCGCTGTAAAAATGTAATGGACAATATTTTTAAGAATTTTTTGATGAAGAATGACAGCATTTTTTCATAGAAGTTAGACAAAACTACCCATTAGCGATTATCTTTATTATTAAGGGAGATATAAAATGAATGGACTTACGCCACTTGTCCTCTGAAAATTTTTTAAAATTCCTCCTTTCCGCTGTAAAAATGTAATGGAAAATATTTTTAAGAATTTTTTGATGAGGAATCACAGCATTTTTACATAGAAGTTGGACAAAACTACCCATTAGCGATTATCTTTATTATTAAGGGAGATATAAAATGAATGGACTTACGCCACTTGTCCTTATACACTTGTCGTTATTTGGAGCAATGGTAAATTTTCGAAAAGGTATATATCAAAACTCCCTTTATAATGAAGATAATCGCTAAGGGATGATTTTGTCCAACTTCTATGTAAAAATTCTTAAAAATATTTTCCATTACATTTTTACAGCGGAAAGGAGGAATTTTAAAAAATTTTCAGAGGACAAGTGGCGTAAGTCCATTCATTTTATATCTCCCTTAATAATGCAAATAATCGCTAAGGGGTGGTTTCTTCCAACTTCTAGGTAAAAATGCTGCCATTCGTCATCAAAAAGTTTTTGAAAAATATCTCCTATTAGATTTCTACAGCGGAAACGAGAAATTTAAAATAATTTTCAGTGGCGCAATTCCAAATGTTTTTACTAATATGCAATATTCTGCATCGTTTTTGTGTATTATTTAGTTTATTTTTTACGATATGGATAGCTCCAATTATGCTCTTGACCAAGCTTATAAGCAAAACTGAGTTCTTCATACTTAGAATTCATTTAAGAATTTTTCTAAACGTTCTATTCTCTCAAAACTACCAAAAATGGACTTACGCCACTTGTGCTCTGAAAAAATAATGGTATTTGTCAGAGCAATAACAAAGTATTGCATTTTGTTCAGAGATTACGCGAGCTAGGAGTTTCTAGCCCGTACTCATAAATAGGTTACATTTTCCTCTTCACTTCTACGTACTTAACTCAATTTCCCTAAAAAATGGACTTACGCCACTTGTGCTCTGAACAGCTCAATTGCTGAACGAAAAAAATTATATGGCAAGAAAAAGTTTTGTTTTTTAGTATCCAAAAGAAAGTTTAAATGATATTTTCAAAAATCTGTGATTTTAATTTTTTTTTTTATACAAATATATATGTACTAGCACGCCACGAACGTTTTTTTTATCAATCTCCTTGAGACAATACATGTCAATGAAACACAAATGTCTTCTTTTCTTTTGTTTTAGAGCGTGTATTTTTCGCTTTGTTTGAGGCTCATCGATTTTTTTGTTGTTGTGCTGTGCTTTTCAAACAGAAAAGAGAGGAGAGCAACATGCAGTTAATTGAAACTCTCTCAACACGAAGCGTGAAAATAAAACGATTAAGGAATTTGTTGCAGCCGGGATGATTTCTTAAAAACTTAATACTTCGAAAAATTTCGAAAGAAAAATACCTTTAAATGGAACTGTAGCACACATATGATTTTTTAAAACTTTTTTCATAAAAATCGGCCCAGTTCTTTTGGAGTAAAGTGGTAACATTAAATTTGCACTTCAATTTTATATAATAGTATAGATATTAGGCCGGGACGGTTTGTGAGGAGGCAAAAAATCGCCCATTGCTCAGTGAAAATCGTATTCTAGGGATCAAAATAAGAAACTTTGCCCGAGGAACTATACCTCTAAAACGAATTCTAATGCCCCAACTTTTCCGTAGGGTCAAATTTTGAAAAATCCCTCTTTGACCCATTTAGAGTGCCCCAATCGAGTTCAAATGTATGACCGACCCCTTCTAACTTTGGAGGGCCTATCCACCCATGCCAGTGGAGACCCGTGCATTTTCGGACATGGTCCTAGTGGACTTTTCTTCAAGAAATGAGCCAAGGAATACGCTGGAAAAAATTGTTCAGAACTTCCTGAAACACCCTGTATATAGCGACCGCCACTTGTACCCATAACATATACATACAAGTTTCATTATCAATGCGTGAACATCTAAGAAATTAAATCGACTTTTGAAAAATCTGATATTGCGCAGATATAGTGCGACCACGCCCATTTTTTGTGAAGTTTTCGAGAGTAAACATGAATTAAATGACCTAATTTAAGTATTATACAACCAAAAGTGTCATATATAGAAGTTATATTATTTTGTTGGTGGTTAAAGTAGGCGTGGCAACATTTATATATATAGTGTTTGCCAATTGGAAAACCTTTATACCAAGTTTCACTATAAAAACGTGTGCAAATCTGGAATCAGCATGATATCGAAAAAGTATACGTAGATATAGTGCGACCACACCCATTTTTGTACACTTTCCAACATTAACCATCTGAACAAAATTACTTAATTTTAGTTTTTTACAATCAAAACCGTTTGTGGGCGATTGCGCAAATCTGGGTGGTATGGGAGGTACCACGCGCCCTTGTGCAATCGACACCAAATTTCACAGGAACACTCTCAAGATGTTGCTTCCCTGATATTTTTATAAAGATTGGTTCAGTGGTTTTGGAGTCTATACGTTATATACACACGTACTTACATACCCACATAAATACATAAATACAAAGTATATACTGTCAGCGTCAAAAGAAATTGTACACGTTAATATGTTATGTTTTTGCCTTTATTTTACTAGTTTGCTTTATCATTTTATACAACATATTATGTTTTTTGAAAAATATATTGTATATTCTTTCATTTTATAAAAAAAAAAATAACAAAAATTTAACAATAAAAAAAATTATAGAACAACAACTTAAAATACTTCAAATTCACAGCGTCAAAAGAAATTGTACAGTAAGTATAAAAAATTTATTTCAAAGAATTTTAAAGAGGTTAGTATTTTGTTTGCTTTCCATTTGCGTTGATTACAGCTTGCAATCTTCTGGGCATCGATTCCACTAGGTTTCGGGTTACATCGGAAGAGATTTTTCGCCATTCCTCCATTATCACTGATTTTAGAGAGTCTTTGCTGGTAATCGTTCTTTTTCTAATTTGACGGTCCAGATTCTCCCACAAATGCTCGATAGGGTTAAGGTCGGGTGACTGGGCGGGATGATCCAGCTGTTTTGGGGTATGATATAGCAGCCATTCCTTTACTATTTTAGCAGTGTGCTTAGGATCATTGTCTTGTTGAAAGACCCAAGTTTGATCCAAGCCCAATTTGTCGACACTAGGTTGCAAATTATCTTTCAAAATGGTGAGGTAATCTGTTTTATTCATAGTGGTCTCTATGAAAACCAAGTTACCTACACCACTAACTGCCATACACCCCCATACCATGACCGAACCACCACCATGCTTGACGGTAGATATTACATTTTGTTGGGCAAATGCTGAATTTTTGCATCTCCAAATTTTAGTTGGTGTTTTCTTACCAAAAATTTCAAATTTGCTCTCGTCAGTAAAGACCACATTATTCCAGAATGAATTTGGTTTATTTTGATACTTTTTGGCAAAATTCAGACGTCGCTGCTGATTGATTTTTGATATGAAAGGTTTGCTTCTTGGAACTCGTCCACGTAGTCCATTTGCATGTAGTGCTCTACGTATAGTACTGGAGCTAACGTTAACACCTGAGCGTTCTGAAATATTCTCGGATATTTTAACAGCACTTTCAGTTGGATTTTGCTTCACTCGTCGCAGAATGGATCGTATTTGAGTCGCATTTAGTTTACGGGGTCTTCCAGATTTGGGACGATTTTGCAAATTTCCGAACTTTTTGTAATTATCAATTACATGTTTTATAGTATTATGGCTTCTATCAATCATCGAACCAATTTCACGCAATGTGTTTCCTTTTTTATAATATTTTAGCACAAGTTCGCGAACATCCAGGGAGATTTGTTTACCCATTTTGAAAATAAATTTCGTTACTCAAAAATCTTCAGATTTGAACTGATCCTCACGACCTCAACTCAATTACTAATTATTATAATTAGTTAATATTGCCTACAACATGATAAAAAGTCAAATCACTAAAAATAACGGTAATTTTTTACCGTTAAAATTCTTTAAAATATTTGGTGCACGTGTTGAACAATTTCTTTTGACGCTATTAATATGAAGATGTTTTTGTTTTTGTTCTATGAATTTTTGTTATTGTAATATTGTTGTTGTTTTTATTATGTACATTAAGAAAGGAGAAAATATATTATTAAAAAAACAAAAAATGTAAAACAAAAGGGAATTGCAAAAGAGTATAATTTAACTGCAAACATAGAGGAACAACGTGTACAACTTCTTTTGACGCTGACAGTATATATATATAGATAGATACCCTGTAGGAAAATCAACTAATTTAAAATTAAATGAAAAAGTAGTTTTTTGTCAACCACAACTAGTTGAAATTCTGACTTTTTTCAATAGAACGAACTAACATATTTCGTAAGGTGATGTCCGCTAAATAAGTCAATTGATTTTCGTCTGCATATGTTTTCAATTACTTGTTAAATTAGTTTATTTATTAGTTTAATTTAACATATAAAAATATATGTTAAATTAAATTATTTTTTAACTACTTTAAAATAAATCAATTGAAAACCGCATATATTTTCAACTACTTGTTAAATTAGTTAAGTATAAATTATTTTTTTAATAACTTTAAAATAAATCAATTGAAAACTAGTTCATATTCCACTTACTGTACATAAATTTTAAAGCATAAAAATTTTAAATTTCCATGCATCAAAGAGATCATTTATTGAATTAAAATTGTGAGCTTTAGATCAAATAAGTTTTTAAGAAGGCAACAACAACAACTCTGTATAGAGTCAATCACTTAGCTGACTAGACAGTCTGTTTCGGAAATCGCTACATTTTCAATAGTCTTTGAGTGATTAAGCTGTGATCAACTTACTGTTTAAACTAGCATATGAATGTGCAGATCCTCGAATTCATTCTTATGAATTGTATGGCTGCTAATCATATGACACTTCAAAGCAGTAGGCCATTTTAGATCACCGCCATCAACTCTACCAAGGTTGCCATCTGTTCTAGTTGCTTCTTAATTTATTTCAATATTCATTGGTGTTCGATAGTTTGTCGAAATGCACCATAGAAATGAAACGAGTTTTTGCTTCGCCAGAAGCTAGTGTTCTAACTGAGATCATGTATTGTTTTTTAAAAAAAAAAATACATAAATTTATATAAGTGAAAGCCTAAAGTTAATAATATTTTATGAAATAGCATGGTTAAATATATATAAACTTGTAATCTAATAAAAATTTGCAAAAAAACAGGTCAAAATCAGAGTAGTCGCCGCCTTAATATAATGCAAAGAAGTTTTTAATCTTTTAGTTTTTCAATTACTTCATATATAATGCAATAAAAACTATACAAAATGTAAGTGGATGCCTTAATATAATTCAAAGTAGTTCATAAACTAGTTTATTTTAAACTAGTTTTTAAATTAGTTGTTTTTAAAAACAAGTTAGTTTGTTCCTCTAGGGTATGTAGCCAGTGATTTGATACATATACATGGGCGTAGTTAGGTTTTTATTCAGGGGGGCCGGCCAGTTATTGTTTCATAAAGCTGATCAATAAAAGTATTTTTATTAAATACTAGCTGATATACCCGGTGTTGCTCGAGAGTCATTCATATAAACATTTTAACATGCACTTCTCGATTAAATGTTTTTAAATTCTGGAATAATAAAAAACAAGTTGAATTTTATTTGTAAGTTGTCGTTAGAAAGGTAATTGAACGAACATTAATCCAAAAAAGTTTTGGAAAACTTTTGTTGTTGGTGGTTCCATATCTTGCAGTGAGCTAATTGAATTCAAAGAAGGGTTACGAAAAACATATTTTAAAAATTAAAAATAATTTTACCATAAGGAAGTGGGGAAAAAAGTGGGTTACTATAAGGAAGATTTTATATAAACCAAAATGTTCGCAATTACTCTAGACACACAACTGCATTCTTAGAGATAAATGGGGACGTTCAAGTTATATAGAGAATTTTAAAACAAAACTCAGTTTTATTAATAGGCTGGTATGAAAAAATAGATTTTTAGCCATAACTTTTGATTGGAAAGAGATATTGGGGTAACTTTTCACATAAATTATTTTTGAGACTTGACTTTTTTGTAAAAAAAATATAAAAACAACATTTTGGAAAAAATAAATTTCGCGAAAAAAATCAAAGGGGGTAGGTACCCTTGTTGTTTTGATGAAAAAACAGTAAAATAATTTTTGCGCTTAGCTAGAAGAATTTTTGCAAATAAATGCTATGTCATATGAAAGGTAGCGAGATGTGCAATTTTTAATTTAACAATTTTTGAGTCATTTTTTGAGTAAAAAGTTAATATTTTGGACCTTTTTTGACAAAATCATAAAACATATATACACTGACTTAACACTACAATTCAACCTATTTTTGTAAAGTGATTTTATTGAACTTTTGAACAAAAAAAATTGAATGAAATATATTAATGGACAGCGGAGATATTTGCATCGAAAGACCAAACTTTGATTTTCATGTCGTTTTTTTTTATTCTTAGGTGATGTTTTATAAAAAAGTCGTTGTACTGAAAATTTCTACTATTTGAATATATGTAAGTGTTTTTGAAGTCAAAATAACAGAAATTTTTTAAAATTAAATACACAAAAAACTCCGATGGTAAAAAGTATTATAATAACAAAATTACCGTTAGTTGAAAAATTTCGGAGTGGGCGTGGCGAAAACTAAGTATGTAACATTTTAAGTTAGAATGCACTTAATATGTATACCTAGTTTGAGCGAAACCCGTTGAGCTGTTTAGATTTGTATAAAGGCCGAACAAACAAACAGAAAATTAGTTTTATTACTATAGATCAGTGTCGGGCACAGTGTTGCCATGAAAAATAATTTTACAGCGTTACTTTTGCACTATGCTCGTCGGATTTCTCGTCGTATTTGTGAAACTGAAAACAAGAACTAAGAAATTTTCAGTCGCATTTTACAACAAAGAAGACAAATAAAATATTGCATTTTATTAGATGTATGACGAATATTTAAGGTTTATTTATTTAAATAAAGCATATTTTTTAAAAGTCAATTCAATAATCATTATAAATATAGAAAATATATTATAATAAATTACATTTTGAAAATATTTTTGAACACACAAACGAAGAGTAAAAATCAAATTAAATACATTTGCAACACAGTTTGGTTTAATGTAGATCTCTTAAATCGGTAAAAATGAAATACATAGAGCTATAATACATAATTTTTCAATTTTAACTCTTTAAATGTAAAGTTTTTGCTACAAGTAAATTAACGAAAAAATGTTGTTGTTTTAAGTCACCAAAAACTACAAAAAAATTAGATTTTATTGAAAAAAAATATAATTTTTTCGAAATATATATATACATTGCTTTATTAAATTTGTTTATCAATTCTTTATCAATTTCAAGACTAAAACAGTTAAAAGATTTCATATGCACATAATCTTTCATATGCAGAGTTCCTTCCATTATGTCTAACTCTAAACTATTGCGAACTTTAGTTTTATTAATATTTATTTGACCTAAAGTTCGCTCAACGTTAGCTGACTCAAAAATAAATTTTCCCATTATTGGAAATGCAGAAGTACCATCGCATCTTTTTATTTTAAAGTTGCCATCAATTTTATTATACTAATTTTGTTCTTTTCATATATATATATATATATGTAAAGGGTGTTTTTTACTGTTTTGTTTGACCATCCATTTAACAGCAGATAGTTGCTTTTTGTTTAGTTTGCTTTGACATTTTATTATGGATCGACTTACACCAGAGCAACGCGTGCAAATTGTGGAAATTTTTAATCGAAATAATAGTTCTGTTCGTGAAACTTATCGTGCACATCGTCCATTTTATGGCGTACATAATCGTCCTTCAGAGCTGCTAATTCGAAGAACAATAGATCGTTTGTAGAAAACATTTACTGTTACTGATAATGTGCATCCCGTGAGACGCCGAACAGTGCGCACTGAAGAATCTGTAGCCGATGTACAGGAAAGCATTGAAGATGATCCTAATCAATCAATTCGTCGCCGTTCTCAGCAACTGGGTTGTGTCCTTCCATTTTATGGAAGATTTTACGAAGAGATCTTGGCTTAAAGCCTTTCAAGATTCAACTTGTGCAGAAATTACAGCCAAACGACCATCGTATGCGTCGCCAATTCGGCGAATGGGCTGAAGCACAAATTGATATAGATTTTGAATATCCATGGAATTTGGAGTGAGGAGAATCCACAAGCTTTTGTCGAAACACCAGTGCATCCACAGAAAAATAATGTTTGGTGCGTTTTATGGGCTGGTGGAGTCATTGGCCCATACGTCTTCAAAAACGATGATGGTCCGAATGTTACTGTCAATGGTGAACGGTATAGGAACATGATTCGAAGTTTTTTCGTACCTCAATTAGCTGGCATTAATCTTGCTGATATGTGGTTCCAACAGGACGGAGCTACATGCCACACAGCGGGCGCTACAATTGATTTACTCAAGGAAACTTTTGACGAAAAAATAACCTCACGAAATGGCCCAATTAATTGGCCCCCAAGATCATGTGATTTAACCCCATTGGATTATTTTCTTTGGGGTTATGTAGAGTCACTTGTCTACGTCGATAAACCACAAACAATTGAATACCTGGAAATCAACATGTCATAAAATTTTCTATCCAATAAAGATCGTTTCATTGATTTTGAAAATATATTACTATGTTTTATTATGATTTAAACTTGTATTACTCTATAAAAAACACCCTTTATATAAAAATATATGCAAAATCGGACGTCGGATCTCCTTTTTCTGAAATCGTAACATTTTGAAGAATTTTGGTCAAATATCGGAACGTCGGATTCAAGTATTAAAATCGTAACATATCCGATATATCGGACGATATGGCAACGCTGGTCGGGCAGCTTTGCACACTTGAGATTGTGTTTGTGCAGTAAAATATGTATTAATCTCACCTACAGAACGATCAAAGCTTCAGTGTTCAAGCGAATGTCAAGCAGGTAAGATCTGCGCTTGCGTGTTACTTGAATATATTATATTACATCAGTGTCGATAAGCAATAATAGCTTAAGTCGATTTAAGACAGAACTGAGTTATTGATATAGTTGTATCCAACGTATTTATCAATATGAACACAAAAAATCTAGAACTTCTAGCATGACCTTAGCTAAAGATATGACGCAAACATAAAATAACCTTTCATATAACTTATATGGCGATTGAAAACTTTGAAGCAAGATTTCTGGAAACTTTGAAATAAGACTTAAGCTGTTATTGCGCATCGACACTGATATAACGTAAGATTACACTGTATAAAATTGTATGTATGCAAAATTTTTGGAAGTATGCATGAAAAATTATTTTATTTTTTTAAAAAAACGGAATGGTGCGGCAACAAAGAGGTAAAATTAAAAAATTATGCATAACAAGGCATTACGATAATTTGCATGGCCAATATAAGGTAATTTTGGGGCATGTAATGGAGAAATTAATTAATTATTTAAAAGCGGCATGTCCACATATCATATCATATAGTTACCAGTTCCAAATACGTATAATGAAAGCATCTTACGCTGTCAATTTAGCCTTGGCAAATCACAATAAGCAGCATAAGCACACAAAAAACATATTTGTTTTTACTATTAGCAGGGGCCTTACTCTGTAATGCGATTCAAAAAGCAAATGCGATTCGAAAGCAAAATCACACCATGTAAATTCATGAATTAAGACTACTTAATGGCAGTAACTTCTACCTTTCCTCTAAGATGCTGTTTTTGTCTGCATTGAATTCGAACCAATATGAAATTTGTCAAAAAACCATATAAATTCATAGTGTGATTTTGTTTTCGAATCATTACAGAGTAAGGCCCCAGGCCTTTTTACATTTCCGTCTGCTTATCTGTATCTCACATTATCCGTCTGTCTGTATGTTTCCTTTTGACATTCCGTCCACTACTTAATAATTTAATTTCGCAATAAGGCCGAGCAAAAAAATATTCCAAAATGCCTAGAAAAATTTCTGCAAAAAGCGCTTTAGCACTATTTTGTTTTCAGTGTGAGCTTTAAAGCGCTCATTAATACATACTCAAGATGAGAAAGTATAGGTGTGCAAAGTTGCCCGACACTGCTATAGATTAAGACAAAACCTGTCAAATTTGTTCCAGTAATATCTTGTGACCAGACATCAACAAACAGGTCGGTTATGAAGGCGTGAGCTGCTTCTGCTTTAATTTATATACTTTTTTTTAATTACTTTTTTAATAATAAGAAAAATTCTTTTGAATTTCTTACTATAATACTAAAAAATTTTTTTTCTTAAGTGCAAAGAGGCAATTGCCCTCCACCCTGCCCACCCTCACCATGCCCATGTAAATAGCTATATATAAACAAATTGTTACTTAAATTTGCTAACTTGACTAAATTTTGTCTTAACCCATTAACAGCCAAATAAAAAGTAAAAGTGAAAAGTTCAAAAAATGTTTATTTTACAATAGAAAACAAACTAAAATAGCAAAAAAAAATTTTTTTTTTTATTTTTTCTATTTTTTTTAAGAAAACATATTAAAAAAAAAGATGAGAAACAAATGGAATTGACCCGCTTAACAATTGGCAATCAACAAAAAAATTCACTAATGCTTAACAACAAAGAAAACTTTAAAAGTTAAAAATATTTTGCTGTACTCAAATGAGTACAGTGGCGCTTAATGGGTTAAAACCCGTTAAATAATTGAATGTTTTTATATTTTGTAACAAATACATTAAAAACTTTTGCAAATTGGTCAAAGTGGTTTTTGATTAATCCGCAGCTGCTCTATATTAAAAAAAAATTATGATTAATATATAGGAATTTGTAAATTTTAATTAATTTTTTAAATCGAATTCTTATTCTAATGAAATTCTTACTATTTTTGGCGACAGCCGCAGAAAAAAAATGGTCTCAGGCACACGTGTGCATAAACGAACACATACACATACAAATATTGGTCTGTACACGGTGAAAAAAGTGTAGGTATTAATAACAAGTACATATCTTGCAGTTTCTTTATGATATCTCGTATGCCAAAAAGTAAATACATACAAGTATGTGTATTTGTAGCTACATACAAACACATGTATGAATGTGCATAAGACGTGGTTTTTATTGTGACTAATTATTGCGATTGGTTGTCAATTGGTTTGCATGCTGCAGACTAATAAATTAATGGCTACGCGCGGTGCTTAATACAAGACAACAACAACAACAACAACAAAACAGCAGCCAGAATAACAATATGTACCAACAAAATAAAAATACCGCCGCCTTAAGTATTTCAATGTTTGTAGATATTTTTAGGTGTGTGAGTGTATGAGTGTATCTGTGAGTATTTTATTATTTAAAATTTGGGAACCCGCATTTAACAGTCGAAATATTTTAAATGCCCAATTCGATACGAATTTTATTTTTATTGAGTTTAATTAGTTTATTTTAGTTAGTTGCCAAAGCCAACAGAATGGGTTAATTTCGACATACATAACTACTAGGGCGAAAATGTAACTGTGTGAGTTTTCACAATTAAAATAATGACATTCGTCATGATGTGGGCACCGTTAAAAGATATCGAAATTTTAGTTAATGCCTGTTTGGGGTGGATTTAAAGCAACTGAACAAAACTCTGGCTGAACAAAAACATTTTTATTAGACACACACACATTCATACACAAACATTGTGTAAATATGATTTTTCAATTTAAGTAATGAAAACACGAGAGAGAAAAAAACAAATCCATTTATAGTAAAGTAAAGAATAATAAAAGCATTTAATTGAAAGACAGCTTAAAAAAGATTTAAATGATGAAATGCTGTGTGTTGTTGTAGTCGATCAACATGATTTGTCAAAAATATTTTGATCTATACATGCATTCCTTCACCTTTATCGCACATATGCGCGCACACACACACACACACACGCACACATTCACTCACTCACTCTTGTTGATTGATGGCCATTAATTCTTTTTCGGGTTTTCTTGACAACTTTGCAGCCAAGCGTAGTATGCTTGTCAGCGCATTAAACGTTTTTCTTCCAATTTTTATTTGAATTGCTTTTCTAATAAAGGATACCGAATGGTACACGTTTTTCCTATCTATTGTTTGTTGCTGCTCCTCCAGTGGTACGAAAATGAAAAAGACGCACGTAACAATGTGTTAAAACTGTGTTTTGTTAACTATCAAGATTTTCTTTTCTTTCAAATTAAAATCTTTGGAATGTTTTTTGGAAGGAAATCACATTGAATGATGTAACGAATTGGCGTTTGATGTGCGGTTAGTTTGAATAATGACTAATTTTTTATCTGTTGGCTAATGAAATGATTTTTTACAATTATTACTTTTTTACAACAAATTATGACTTTTGTTGGAGGACAGCAACATTAGTTTCGAATTATTATTATATCATATTTCGGTATTTATTTCAGGATTTTGCAAAATTTCTTATGTAATGGTTTAATAGGGCACTCATTTGACATCCAATTTTCGGGATTTGCTTTCCAAAATGAACCACTTTATTTACACAATTTGCAATTGTTATTCAGAAAAGATCAATTAAAATTCAGAAAAGATCAATAAAATTTAGAAAAAATAATGTATGTCAAAAAAATTTAATTAAATGAGTTATTGTGATTGTCAAGGCTGTTAATTTCGCTCACTTTTTGAGCAAAAGTGAGCGTGCTGCGAAATTGAGCGCGCTCAAAATGTGAGCTCAACTTTACAAAATAAATGAGCGCGCTCACTTTTGATGAAATTATTTTTAATTACACTTGGCATTCCTTCCTTGGAAAGATTCGTTAGAACAATTAATTGTTCTAACCTTGACCTAAAGCTCAATAAACGATTTTAAACTATCGAACAACTAGAATTTGTGTTTAATATTAACTATGATTTAAACTATCAAACATTTAGAATTTGTATTTAAATCATATAAAATCAACACAATAAATAACAAGGTCATTTAGAAAAAACTTTAATTATTTTTAATCCAAATGAAACATAATACTTAAACAAATGAAATGAAAACACAAGTTTTCAGTCTATGTTTTTTAACTTTTACCAACTTAAATACTTACTTACTTTACTTTTATAAGTCGCCGAAAAGGTCTTTAAGGTTCTCTGATATTGGAACAGAAGGCGATGGCCCAATTTTCGTTCACGAAAGTCTTACCATTGAAAATCGGGAGATAATTTACCATGCTACTTTGCTTAAAAAATTGTTAGCATCAGCTTTTTCATTAAGGGCGCGTTTATAGTGACAGCTGGTTGCTGGGCCGGACCGAGCTGGAAACGCGTCCTGCCAAAAGCAGCTGGAAGTGCGTATGGTGCGCGCTTGTCGCTGGTGACTTGTTTCAGCTGGCTTTTGACTATTTTGGGTTTGTTTGTATATATTAGTTTTTTTGTGTTGTTTTTTTTTTTTGCAACCGAAGCATCAAAAAGGAAACATGATGCAAGTTTATGTAAAAGCTTATTACAGTGCTCAAGCTACCGAGGTGAACAGCAAAGAGAACGTTGATGCAATTGCCAGTACAAACAAATCTACGCGTTTAGAGCGTATAAAAAGTATGCTTTTTTAAACAATAGAAAAGAGCAGAAATTATTCTTACAAATACTTCAATTTTTTTTCATGTATTATTTTTTACTAATGGGTCAGAATTCGTGAAATCGACACGAAAAAAATTTCTATCATTATTTTTTTTTTAATATTGATTTATTAGATACCTATGACCATAGTAAATTATTGGCAAACGAAAAATTAAAAAAAATTTTTTTTGGTAAAGTTATTGTAAAGTGAAATTTTTCGTCACTTTTTAAATAAAGTCTCGCCATTCGCAAAAAAACGAACCGATTAAAATGAAAGTTAGGTATATCATAGATAATGAATTAAAGGTCAGTAAATTGTTAAGAAATTTAAGAAAAAAAATTTTTGCACAATTTTGGCAACGATTTTTTGTAAACAATTAAGATTTTTTATTGTTCTGCGCTATTACAAGATCTTAAAATAATAAAAAATTAACAATAAATTCTTAAAGAATTCAAATCCGTCGAGAAAAGTCTAGAGCCGCAATTATTTTAGAAATTATGGCGAAATCAACGCTGCGCTAAATAGCAAATTTACACTGGACGTTTCATTTTCTATAAGAACCCTCATGAAATTTTTCTTTAAATCTGGGGAAATTGTTTGCGAAATAATAATTTGTTTGCAAATTAGTTATTACATTAATGTTTATTCGTCGAAACCTTTTACAATCATGTATTACAAAATTTATTTACAGAAGTTCATAAACAACAATATTGCTCGAATTTGAGATTTGCTTACATGCAATTTTATTACAATCGATAGGTTGAAAAGAATGGTACACTCGTTCCCTTAATAGTTTTAACATTAGAAAAATGATTTTGCAATTTTTCTTTTTCCTTTTCATGTTCAGTTTTAGAACAAAATTCAAAAACGATGTTATCAAAATTTTCTTCTGCCCACTGAAATAATTGAATTGGAGTGGTGATTTGATTATCGATTGGCCTTTGCAAGCTTGCACGAGATGCCAATCTTTTGACGGTCACACGCACCTTTTCCGTGCGAAGTTGCGAAAAAATGCCACTCAGTGTCAATATCGAAATCGGCCTTATAGTGCAGTACATTGATGAAATTGAATTTGTTTTTATATTGAGTTGCACACCCGTCAGAAAAAAATAGATTTTTTTAACATTGTCGTTTCCAAAAATGAGTTGCAAATAATTTATCATCTTTTTATTGAATAAATTAACAGCTACTGTATCATGCTTGTTTTTTTCGGAAATAGTAACGAAGCATTCGTGAAAAATATCCGTCTAATGCTTGTAATAAATAACATAAGGATGAAGTGTCGCTTGATCATTCGACCAATGATAGGAATGAACTGCGTCTTGAATCTTAAAACTGTAGTTTTCGGAAAAGTCTAGTGTGACTAAAAACTCTCTCGCTTTTAAATTTTGTTTCGGTACACTCATCGGATTGCAACATGCATTTGGTGAGGGCATTTTTGCTTAATCCTCTTAAAAACCAATTATAAACAAATATTAATTTTCTACTATTCAAAATACGCTGTTTGACAGGTGTGGTAATGACCACTGCTTTAAAATATAAATATGTGTAGTGACACATTGTTTTCGTAGTCTGTTCGAAATTTTTTTATGAGGAGCAGCGTTGATTTCGCCATAGTTTCTAAAATAATTGCTGCTCTATACTTTTTTCGACGGATTTGAATTCTTTAAGAATTTATTGTTAATTTTTTATTATTTTAAGATCTTGTAATAGCGCAGAACAATTAAAAATATTAATTGTTTACAAAAAATCGTTGCCAAAATTATGCAAAAATTTTTTTTCTTAAATTTCTTAACAATTTACTGACCTTTAATTCATTATCTATGACATACCTAAGTTTCATTTTAATTGGTTCGTTTTTTGCGAATGGCGAGACTTTATTTAAAAAGTGACGAAAAATTTTACTTTACAATAACTTTGCCAAAAAAATTTTTTTTTTAATTTTTCGTTTGCCAATAATTTATTATGGTCATAGGTATCTAATAAATGAATATTAAAAAAAAAATAATGATAGAAATTTTTTTCGTGTCGATTTCACGAATTCTGACCCTAATGTTTTGTATTCATTTTCATTATTTGTTTATATGATATTTTATATATTTTTCTTATCCCTATTTATGATAAATTTATTGAGCATTTCTTATTGATTTTTTATCTTTCTTGTAAGTTTTTTCTTCCTTAGCATACATTTTCTTCTTATTTATGACTGATTTACAATAGAGTCACAACATTGACGCAAAGACAATTTTAAAAATTATCAGAAACTATCATCGAGGATTTCAGCTATACCTTTGAAATGCGCGTAGTTTAAATTCATCAAAAATTAATTACCTTAATTATATTCTTGCCGGCTTTCAAATACACGGTTAGAAATCTTGGAATAAATTTTAAAACAAGCAAAGTATTATAGAGATTTTTAATACAAAAAGTATTCAATTTAAGACTTCTCAATTGATTACAACATTTTTAAATTTATTTTGTTATACATTTTTAATACAATTCAAATATTACAACGATATTTTATACCCTTGGAATCAATTCGATACTATGGTGAATACTGTATTTAATTTTTAAGACAGGTTGTATTATATTTGAATAAAATTTTGTAGTAAATTTCAATTCAATTCAAATATAAAAACGAAATTGTATACCCTTTAGAATTAATTTGATACTATGGTTAATATTATAATTAATTTTTAAGAAAAAATCAGTATTAAAAATTAACACGAACTGAGCATTCAATTTGAATACATATTTTTATTTAAAATAATTTTTAATATTTGGCTAGTATTTCATATTGGCATTTTTTACCTTTAGCTAAAATGAATTTTTTCACTTTTTTCGTGGAACATATGTATTAAGGCCTTCTAATTCCAAATCTGAAAAAAATTAATGGTCGCTTTCATCTAGTTTAGAAGTTATAGGGGTCGAAAGTTAAAAAATGGGCTAAAAAACTTGCTATATCTTTGCTATATATAAACAAAATTAAGCAAAATGGGTTATAAAACGTAAGGCTATTCTATTACCTATTCAATAAGCTATTAACCATAAAATTTCAATAATAACTTTCTAAGATATAACTCTTTTTATGTACCAACTATTGCATCAAAATTTTAGATGCATTTCAGATTCAAATAAAAACATCAAAAATTAATTCAATGAATTCGAATTCAAAAACGACAAAAATTAATTCCATGAATTTGAATGTAAAAATTTAAAGATAATTTAAAAGACAAGAAAAATTTTCTTTAACCATCTTTAATGTTACTATATAATTTACTATGTTAATATTACAAAAAAATCGCCGCGATTTTTAATAACAATTTTTCGCCTGCCACGCTTTATTTATTCACCGTTTATTGAACAGTTCCTAAATAATTCAAAAATTCTTAAAAAATAATATTTTATGGCTTTTAACTGTATAACTTACTCTGTAAATGTTTTAAAAAATTTCTCGAGTGTGGCTCTTTCTTCCTCAATCATTCATGTAACTATTTAACTTACTTCGTAAATATCCTCCATCATATATGTTACATCGTATATGTAATTAGTTCTACCTTAGTAACTTAAATTTCAATTATTCCTTTTTTATATAATTTGTACTTCCAGCTTAATAGTGTTTTGCCCTTGTACGGAATATTGTTTTTAACACTACAAAACGCGAATATTTGAGTATAAAAGAAGTTATATCTTAAAAAGGTATGCATGAATTTTAATGTTGAATAGGTGCTCGTATTACCTCTCTTTTGATACCCATAATGCTTACTTTTCTAGGAAAATTGAAAAAATTACAGCATGTTTTTAAGGCCATTTTTCCTAACTTTGGACCCCTTTAACTTTTAAACGTCTTGAGAGCGACCTCTAATTTTTTTCACTATTCGCTTTTTTAGCTCCAAATACACATTTTAAAAAAATTAAAAAAGTCAAGTTTAGCTAAAGGTAAAATGTTCATTCATTTTAATACAATTTTGCTGTGGTCAATGGTAAGTCAAAAACAATTTTTACTCTAAAATCTACTCTAAAATAGAAGTATTAAGGAAATTTTTTACCAAAATTATTTTGGCAGCTGTATTTTTTTATAAAAAAATATAAAAACTGCATTTAAAAAAAATAAAATTTCGCCAAAAAAATCCAGGACCCAATTGCCCATGATTTTTAATCACATGAACTGTTTATTGAGTTTTGTGTCAAAACGAAGTAATTTTTTTCTGAAAAATTATATGTCATATGAAAGAGTGTGAGAAATTAAAATTAAAAAAAAAAATAAAAATGAAACAAAAACAACTTTTGACCAATTTTTCGAGCAAACATTGCAAGAACAATATAAAGAAAATCACGTCTAAAGTGCGCAGAAATGGCAATCTACTGCGCATGTCTACGTCATAAGTGAAAATACATCCAAACAAAAATACCACATAAACAACAAACGAAACTAAGCAAATGAATCTGATTGGCTAATTCCCAGCTAGCATTTTCAATCATAGACGACTCTTCCGCGATCGGACCGGGCGATTAAATAAATCGTCGACGATGTTTTATTCCGATAGCGCAAGTTCAGTACAACGGGAGAAACTGTGTCAAGCCGGCGACTCTTCCATTTGAGTCGTCTACGATGCGCAGAAAAGAATCGCGTAAGGCGCTTTTCTTCCTACTTCAAACGATCCTTGAAACAATCGCCTAAAAAGAATCGCTGAAGAGTCTTGAAACTATTGCCAAGACCATCATTTATTGATCTTAAATGCTTCAAAATAAAGAGGATTGTTCTGTTTTGTTAATTTTTTTATTGTAATATTAAAAGTAGTAAGTAAAATATATAAAATAAAATAAAATAAAATAAAATAAAATGAATTCAATTATTAAATTAAAAAAGTAATTCAGTTTGATGTAAAAAAATAGAAAAAATAAATTATTTGGTAGTCAAATCCACCTTCTTTGTTCCGTCATCCTTCTTGGTCCGATCACCCTTCCCGAGTCGGTCACCAGCATGAACAAAATGTTGTTGTGCCACTTTATTAACTCCTGCATCGTCAGCCTTGAATTTTGAGTGACAGACATCTTAAAAAAGAAAAACAAATTAAGAAACTGTAAGAGCATGAAATAAAAAGTACTTAGTAGTTATAATTCTCGGAATACTAAATTCCTGAATACTGGGCTTATTATTTGTTTCACGCTAGCTCAATTTTGCAGCCACATCATCGCTCAGGATTTTTTTATTAAATTCCTCAGCAAAGAGTTGGTGCAGTCGGCACCCACTTTACCAAGGATGTATACAATGATGTAAATACATATAGATAGATAGACTTACCAATTGGAGAGCAATATCCTCGATCTCTTGTATCTGTTGATCCAACTCTTTTAACTGTTTTAGAGTTTTTACAGGTAATGGCGGATATATATAGAATTTTTAATAACATAATAAAATTACACTTTTTATATTAACCAGTCTCGACACGTGTTCACTAGCTAACAACGGAGTTGAAATGAAGCAAAAATCAGTTGTTGAAAGAAAATAGAAATCAATTAATTGTTTCTTGTAAACTTTTCTAAACATAATGGTTAAATTTGCCAAACGATCGCGATAATGCGCAAGCGGCGATTTTAGAGTAACACAAAATACACTGTCATTCACTCGCGAAACAATCGTCAAAAAGATTAGCAAATACATAATTTACAAACGTAAAATACGATTTTGGTGAAAAACAACCTTTCAATGGTCGTCAGAACGATTAAACGACGATTGTAGAGTAACAAAAAAACACTCGTCAATCAATCATCAGAATGAGTCGCATAAATACCATTTTCAAGAGTCATGCGATCTTTGACAACTAGCAATTTTTAAATGCTCACCAAAATGCGTGTACGACGATTCGCTCGCCCAGCAATCGTCCCAACGACTAGCAATAGCATCATTTGGACGAGCAAAATAAAATTCTACTTCAACAATCGTCTGGGCGACTAAAAAAAGAATCGCGAAATGATCGCGCTCGTCATACAATCTTCCTAATGCTAGCTGGGTTGGGAAACAAACGAAATACACACAAAGAAACAGTCAAACTGCTCTCAAAATAAATCTAGCAACATAGCTATTTTTTTGTGAAGGGGTCAACACGGAAGTTAACACGCTAATAATACATAAAATTTTTATCAAAAAAAATTAATGAAAAATATTAAAATTTTTTCTGTACAAGCGTTGTTTTTTGATTTAAAATTATTTCTTTTAAAAAACCAAGATTTTATAAGAAAATGAGGAGATTTTTAAATCGAATACCCCTATTAAAAATTTTTTACTACGTTTTTTTCAGTCAGTTTGACTCTCTTTTCTCTTGCACTTCTGACGTCGCATGCACGTGCTCACAAAGAGAGCGGACATGCGCAAAGCGGAATCTTAAATATATCATTCTTGCAAACATTGAATATTTTAGAGGCTTTTTAAAAACAATACATTGCTCTATAGGGATTTAATTGAACTATCAGTCAAAGAAAATTTGAGGGAAATCGATCAGAAAATAGCGAAGATATTTGCTAACAAAATAAAAAATTAAATTTTCAATAGTTTCTTCTCCTTCTGAGGCGAGATGTTGCCTCTAAAAAAATACGTTGTCCTAAGAAAATCTTTAGTTTCCAAGATATCGCAGTAGTTTAATCGCAACAAAATAACGGAAATTTTTAACATAATATTTGTAAAAAATACTACCCAAAATGTTTTCGTGTAGCGTATTTTTTTTTTTTTAGCAACAACTTTTCATACAAAAGTACGTTACATTGAGAACATTTATAGTTTTCTTATAGCTTAGTTTTTATTTAAGAAATGCACTTTTTACGCTAATATTCTAGGGACAATGTGCGCAATATGGTTAAAATTTTGTCCAAACAAAAAAAATGGCTTAAATATTTGCCATATTAATGCCCAAAGTCTGGTTAAAAAAATTTATGAATTCAGGTACATTTTTGAAAATAGCATGGTTGACATGGTTTGTGTCACTGAAACTTGGTTTAATGTCAGTATGAATGATGAATTGTTTACACTTCAAGGTTTTAGTATTTTTCGAGCGGATAGAGTAAGCCATGGGGGGTGGTGTTGCAATATTTGTGAAGGATGGTATCAAATGCAAGCTAGTATGTAAGTCATCTACGGACTGCATTATAGAATATATATTTATGGAAATTATGCGTGGGTCTGAAAAAGCTCTGATTGGCTGTGCCAATACGCCAAATAAAAATGTTGATTCTACTGATGTAACAGATATCATTGAGTAAATTTCAATACCTTACTCTGACATCGTGATTGCAGGTGATTTTAATAGTAATATCTTAAATGAAACTAGTTTAATTTTAAGCATGAAAAGTCTTGGACTATTGCCAGTCAATGATGATACACCAACGCACTTTTCAAATACGTGCAATACTCTTCTTGACTTATTCTTTGTCAAAGATATGGAAAAAAACGCTATTTTATAATCAGATTTCGGTCCCAGTTTTCTCAAAACACGACCTAATTTTCTTATCATTTGATTTTAAGCCAGATATTTGTCCTCAAAGCTTCAGTTATCGGAATTTTAAGCACATTGACTATGCTTGTTTGAATGCAGAAGTTGATTCTATCAATTGGTGCTGTATATACAACAAAGATTCTGTCGACAGCCAAGTTGAATTCTTACAAAATAACATTAGTTATCTTTTTGATAAGTTTGTTCCCATTAAAACTAAAACAATAATTAATCCTGCAAGACCTTGGTTTAATAGTAACATTAAAAAATTATTGCTGATCGTAACAGATCATATAATCGATGGAAACGCTACAAGACACCCGAACTGTATAATATGTACTATTTGTTAAAAAAGAAATCTATTGATGCTATAAAAAAAGCTAAGATCCAGCCGTTTCTCATCATTAAAGGATGGGAAAAAATTTGGAAGGAAATCCGAGGTATAGGAATCGGTAAAAGAACTACTCAAAGCTCCGTCTCTGTAGATAGTGTAGATGATCTCAATGAAAAATTTGCCACCAGTCACTGAAAACTTTTATAAAAATTTCACCAGTGTTACTAGAAGCAACGTTTCTTTTAAATTTAATCATGTTAGTGAGGCTGATGTTCTTCTAAGCTTTTTGTCAATAAAATCAAATGCTGCAGGAGCTGATAATATTCACCCGGTTTTCATGAAAGCATTATTTCCCAAACTGCTGTCTTATGTTACCTTTATTTATAATAATGTCTTAACCAGATGTGTTTTTCCTCAAAACTGGAAGCAAGCGAAAACATTGGCGTCGGAAGCGGGGGAAAGGTGGGCAGTTGCCCCCCACTTTTTTAGCTAGATAAACAATTTAAAAAGAAAACTTCAAAAGTTATTCAAAATGTCAGTTTTTTTTACAACGATAATATTTTTGTATTATATATTTTACTCTTCTTTCTCTCTTCTTCATAAGCATGCTTGCGGATAACCATTTTCTTTCTCTGTGTTTGCAAAAAGATAGAACAAAATGTAGAGTTTCTACTGCGAACCCACCACTTCAGTTTAAAAGCACCCTTAAGTATGTAGCTTAATACTGTAATATTGTAATCGAAGCCTTCAACGGAAAAGTGCCTTCTGAACAAAATCTAAAAACAAAACTAGATCTTTATGCAGATGACTTTGATGTGAGCGACCTCCACGCGCAACTTAAATTGCTGAAGCAATTGCCTGGCCAAACACCTTCAATTTGTAGTGGCATTGTATCCGAATTTGAAAAAATTCGGTACTGTAAAAAACCTATTAAATGAAGTTGAAAAACTTATTGCTTTGCTTTTGACTGTGCCTGCATCAGCAGCTTCATCTGAGCGTTTTTTAGTGCACTAAGACGACTTAAAACGTATCTTCGAGCAACTATGACACAGAAACGACTCACTCATGCGGCACTTATACACATTCACAAAGATAAAACCGAAGAATTGAATTCGATGGAGGTGGTGAAAGAGTTTGTTTCTCGCAAGGGCAGAAAAAAACATTTTGGAAGAATTTAAATTGATATAACTTTTTGTACCTTATTGCATTTAAACCATGTAAAGATATACCTAGTCTTGATTTATAAAAGCAACCATTATTTCTTATATTTTCATATTAACATATGAAAGATCCTTTAAAGAATGATCTCTAATATTGAAATTGGAAGAACTTTTAAAAATAATGAAATTTTAATATTTTTTATATATTTTTCTATTTTTTACTTTAAACAAAAATAAAAAATTTGCGATTCACATTCATGTTTCTTTGAAGATATTTTGGTGAACTTTTTTTGCACCACCATTTGTACTGCCCCCCCCCATTTGTACTGCCCCCCCAGATGAAATTCGCTTCCGACGCGCTTGGGCGAAAATCTTGCCAATACCAAAAACCGATAAAGAATACAGACCTATAGCAATTTTGTCTTATCTTGCGAAAGTCTTGGAACTATTCATTTTTAAACAAATTAATGCTTATCTCACAAAAAACTGTCTGATTTCGAAAAAGCAATCAGGATTCAGATCTAAATGTTAACAAGGTTACCATCCTAACTCAGCTAGATCATTCTAGAGCGTTTGATGTTGTAAACCATGAGATACTTGTCACAAAACTTTTGAAAATTTATAGTTTTGACTGAAAGATTGCAGGCAGTCAGCTGTGGTGATACGTTGTCGTCATACATTTGTCTAACCAGAGGTGTCCCTCAGGGCTCAGTTCTGGGACCTCTGCTTTTCTCCATTTATATCAATGATTTACCAGAGGGTAAACAAAATCTAAGTAACTGTGAGATACACATGTATGCAGATGACGTTCGACTGTACTCTTCTTGCACTTTAAGCGACCTAAACAAAACTATAAATGATACTAATGAAAGCCTAGAAAAAGTTAACGACTGGGCACAAAGAAATGGTCTGGCGCTGAACCCAAGAAAGTCACAATCTTTAGTGATTTCAAAAAAAAAATTATTGATACTGCTTACTTGCTAAAATTAATATTAAATAACACCAACATCGAATTTGTGTCCACTGCCAAAAATCTTGGTGTCGTTTTCAATCAAACTCTTACTTGGAACACGCATATAACTAGCGTTATTGGTAAGGTCTATGGAATGCTTCGAGGGCTCTGGCCTTCTCAGTACTTTACTCCGCATAAAATAAGAATGCTTATCGCGAAAACAAATCTCATTCCTACTCTTCTGTTTGGCTCCGAAATTTTTGGCAATTGTGACTCTATTAGTAAGCAAAAACTGAACATTGTCTACAACAACATCGTAAGATATGTCTTTGGCCTTAAACGCTATGCTCGTGTTTCTGAACATACGAAAAAAATATTTACGATTTCGTTTGACAATTTTTTACAAAATAAAACCTTAATCATGCTTCATTAAATCATTTATACAAAAGAACTTGAGTTTTTGTTTAATAAATTAGCCTTTTCTCGGTCCAGTAGGAATAATATGATAAATCCTATTAGACACTTCACTCTTGTATCTGAGCGTCAATTTTTTGTTTATGCCATTCGTCTCTGGAACTCTTTGCCTGTCAACTTACGGAAAATTAGCAATGCTTGTATCTTTAAAAAGCAACTAATGAATTATTATTTGTAATTGTATCTAAATCAATCCCAAATTGCTCTTAGGTTTTTTATATTTTTACTTATGTGTTATGTTTCCAATACTTCATGTATTTTTTAGTTATTTTTTTTTCTTATTTATATCAATATGTAACTATTCAAAAATGTATTTTAGTGTATTTTTCATAATTACTATTTAATTAAAAGTCTGTGACTGATGCTTTAAATGTTAAGATAATTTATAGTCTTGTAGCATTAGGATTTTAAATGTAATAAATAAATAAATATTTCAGGTCGAAGGTCACCAATCTAAAATTCAATCCTATTGTCCAATCCTCTTTACCCAGATCTTTCATCTGATACCTCCTCATTCACTATTCTACCACTGCCTAGCCCTGAGATTCCTTGCTAGAATTAATATAAAATTTCAACGTTAATATTTCGGGTCAGAGGTCATCAATTTAAAATCTATCATGATTCGGCACATCTATGGTGCAGTACCTTTCAATGATATACGTTTCATTGACCTAATTTTAAAATAAATATCAAAAAAGTGTACGACAACATTTGATGTGTGCGTATTAATATATATAAGATAATACTTTTGCTTCCAACATGTGGAAAATTGTCTCGTTATAAAGATACTTCTTCTTAAACCGCTGGAACCAACTTTTACTAATCAACAAATAGGGCCTGTTAGCTCTAGTTTGAAAATGTATCTTTATATGTAAGCACACATTGTAAATATAAACTAGAAGACTATCTAAATCTATATAAAAGGATCTTCACTAACAACGCTTATCTTCTCAATAATGAGTCTCCCTTTGCTATAATTCAAGAATTTATTACTATTATCTACAGACTGCTCCGCCTTTCGTTAACTTAATCATGATTTTTGTTTAACTATAATTTGTGTGCCTTAATCGGAAGTTAATGTTTATTTAGCAACGGCAACGCTATCGTCTTGAATTACAATATATAATTAAGAATAAAAAAAAATAAAAAAAAATTAAAAAAATAAAACTTGATAATGTTTGGGCTCCACGGTTTAAATTCAAAGCAACAAACGCATATTATTTATAAATTTGTGTATGACATTAAAAATGTTTACTAAAGTGCTTGTAAAAAATAAGCAAAAAAAAAATAACAATAAAACCAATAAAGCTTTACATATTAGGCCGATTGGTACACAGGGTGTGCTTATTTGCCAGGCGTAAAGCTACCCAGAGTTTAGTTAATTTAGTTGACAAGGCTTAAAATTTAATTAAAATGTTATTGAGAATTTTTTAAGTAAATTTATTTAAGCCCCAAAAAATAAATACAATTAGAAGTAATAAAAGACACAAACAACAAAGTGGCAAAGAAGAAGAACTAAAGAACTAAAGTCTTTGTCGTACACCTATTTGCTAGTATCTAGTATCGTATCTAGTAAGTATGTGATTGTGTATCTAAGAGATAATAGTGTGCTTTGAGCTGGTAAATATTAATTTGTAATTAAAGTCATGGGAGTGATTTTTTATAATTTCGTTTGTAGTTTGGTATGATTATTTTTTTTTACCCATTTTTGTTTTTATTACCTTCTTATTTTTGTTTGCGCTGTGGTTTTTATTAATACGAACAAATAATTGGTAAATAAGACGTTTAGTATGGGTTTGTTCTTTTTTTTTATTATTTGTATGTCACGGAAATATAGGCTGGGTATTATAATTTAAGCTATGGATGGCGTCTAATTTAATTCATATGAAGACACATGAATAAAAATAAAAATAGCTTTAGAATAATGATAAGACATCAAAGAATGGCGCTATCTATGCTAAAGAACTAAGTACCAATTTAAGGAAATTTATTTTAGCCCTTAATTTTATAACGTCTTTGGCAGATGAAGTTATTCAAGAATTTCCCATGGTTAAAATTGGATAACTGTGAATTTAAAGTTGTGATAACTTTGTTATGGGTTCCGTGAAAGAGAAAAACGTCACAGTTTCTGTCACAAGAACTGACTTATTTTAAAAGCTTAAGCTTCAATAACACATTAGGGGTATTCACACTGACTTGGGTAGTTAGGTATGGGTAGATTGAGTACTTTTGGTTATTGCGAGCACCCTAAATTGCAATTGAGTACTTTGTGTAATAGTTTTGGGCAGTGCTGCCAGTTTGTTTGATCTCCCCGGCTTATGTAGCTGACAAATGATGAGTGACAACTGTAAGAGGGTTGCCACCAAATCATTTTTTGTCATTTTATGTGCGAAAAATTTAGGCCATTAATTGGGCGTAAAAAAAGTGATTTTATGTACGAGTAATTTTTAATATGAACTTCGCAGCATCTTATTATTTACTAAAGGGTGTTTTTTACAGAGTGATACAACTTTGAGTTGGCATCACTGCTTTATTTGACCACCCATTTAACAGCTGATAGTTGCTTTTTGTTTGGTTTGCTTTGACATTTCATTATAGATCGACTTACACCAGAGCAACGCGTGTAAATTGTGGAAATTTTTAATCAAAATAATGGTTGTGTTCGTCAAATTTATTGTGCATTTCGTCCATTTTATGGCGTACATAATCGTCCTTCAGAGCTGCTAATTCGAAGAACAATAGATATAGATCGTTTCGGATATACTGTTACTGATAATGTGCATCCCGTGAGACGCCGAACAGTGCGCACTGAAGAATCTGTATCCTGTGTACAGGAAAGCATTGAAGATGATCCTAATCAATCAATTCGTCGCCGTTTTCAGCAACTGGGGTTGTGTCCTTCCACTTTATGCAAGATTTTACGAAAAGATCTTGGCTTAAAACCTTTCAAGATTCAACTTGTGCAGGAATTAAAGCCGAACGACCATCGTACGCGCCGCCAATTCGGCGAATGGGCTGAAGCACAAATTAGTATTGATTCTGAATTTCCATGGAAAATTTTATTTTCCGATGAAGCCCATTTTTGGTTGAATGGGTACGTAAATAAACAAAATTGTCGTATTTGGAGTGAAGAGAATCCATTTGGTCGAAACACCATTACATCCACAGAAAATTACTGTTTGGTGCGCTTTATGGGCTGGCGGAGTCATTGGCCCATATGTCTTCAAAAACGATGATGGTCAGAATGTCACTGTAGTTACTGCAGTCAGAATATGTGTTTCCAACAGGGTGGAGCCACATGCCACTCATTGGGCGCTACAATTGATTTACTCAAGGAAACTTTTGACGAAAAAATAATTTCACGAAATGGCCCAAATAATTGGCCCCCCAAGATCGTGTGATTTAACCCCATTGGATTATTTTCTTTAGGGTTATGTAAAGTCACTTATCTACGTCGATAAACCACAAACAATTGAACACCTGGAAATCAACATTCGAAGAGTTATCAGCGAGATACGGCCGCAAATGCTGCGAAAAGTTTGTGAAAATTGGTGTTCCAGATTGCGCCTTGTACGCGCCAGTCACATGACCAAAATCATATTTAAACATTAATGTCATAAAATTTTCTATCCAATAAAGCCCGTTTCATTGATATTAAAAATATATTACTATGTTTTATTATGATTTAAACTTGTATCACTCTATAAAAAACACTACTATGTATTTTTGATAACTTTTTCTGCTACTAATGGTTTTCTAGTTCGCATGGAATGATGGTATGGGGTATGATGGTGGCTAATGATATGATATCTTAATATTATTAATTACTTTGATTTTATATGATTTAAATAAAAATTCTAAATGTTTGATAGTTTAAATCATAGCTGTAAATCGCCTAGCTCGACTTGCTCGATTTGCTCAATTGCAACAACTTCGATATTTTCGTGTGTGTTGTAATTCCGAGAATTTACTTAATCGAAGCATTGTGCTGCTACAAAATAAAAAAATGTGTATGACATTGTTTTTATTTTGCTCGCTTCGTTGACCATCAACGGTGCTGTTATTCATTATTGTTATTTTCTTGCAGCACACACACATAAGGCCGCGTTCATAGTGGACGCTTTGGCTGAAGCTGATGCATAAAGCTGCTTTGTCGAGCTTTTTTTGATCATAGTGAACGCTTATTCAACGCTGCATAAAGTAGCTTATTGAGCTTATTGGTGTTCATAGAGCGCGCTTTATGCTTGTGGCTGAGATGCTTTGTTTTAATATGTCTCTTTGGAAAATAAAAGAAAACACAAAGCATAACAACGGTGGAAAGTTCAGCCCAAAAAGTACCCAAGAAGTAAGCAAGAACAACGAAAACTATGCAAACAAACGATATACAGGGTCCGCCATATAACGTTTTTTTTTCAACTAGTGCTTATTTCGTGAATGGTAACACTTAGCTCATGTCTGATTTGACAGATAATTAGTTTTATCCTTCCGCTAAACGAATATGGTTGTGTATACGCTTGAACAACGCTGAGAAGTGGGCCTGCGATCGACTTACAGAAGATGCCGATTTTGAGATTAAGCTCATTTTGATCTTGGCGGGTATGTAAACAAGCAAAATTGTCGCATTTGGGGCACAGAAAACCCGCACGCATACATTGAAAAGCCGCTGCACCCAAAACGAGTAACTGTTTGGTGCGGATTTTGGTCCAGAGGCATAATTGGGCCATTTTTCTTCGAAAATGAGCAAGGAGTGGCCGTTACAGTCAATGGCGATCGTTATCGGGCCATGTTGAACGAATTTTAGTTCACAAAAATTGAAGAGGAGGATATTGGTAACATTTGGTTTTAGCAGGACGGCGCTACGTGCCACACCGCCGAAGCTACCCTCGATGTTTTGCGCCCTGTTTTTGAAGATCGCATTATCAGCCGCAGAGCTGATTTCGTTTGGCCACCTCGGAGCTGCAATTTGACACCCTTGGACTATTATTTGTGGGGTGCCCTCAAAGATAAGTGTTACGTCGACAAGCCAGAGACAATTGACGCTTTAAAGGACAATATTCGTGAAGCAATTGGTGAAATACAGCTGCACACAATCGATAATGTGCTTAAAAATTGGACCTATCGTGTAGGCTACTGCATGGCCAGCCGAGGCAGCCATTTGAATAAAATTATTTTCCATTATTAACCGGAAGAACTGTACTTTCAAATAAAAAAAGAAATTTGAGAAAATATTCAGTAGTTTTTTTTTATAGAATTCTCCAAAAAAAAAGTTATATGGCGGACCCTGTAGAATACACAAGTGCATTCAACTGAAAAGCACCACAAAGGGACTACAACGCAACAACGACACAACAACACAACAACGGTTAAAACTTCAGCGCAAAAAATATCAACGAAAATATTGTTAACAGGCAAAATAGATAAACAAGTGCCGAATAGCATTTTAAAAATGATCTACAGCAAAGCATAAAAACAAAATTATTTTTTTGTGTGAGCAAGCGAGATGGAGATACAAGCGCTGAAAATCATTTCAAATTAAGCTTTATGCAAGCTTTTTCGTAACTTTGAGCTTTTTCCATATGATTATACACAAAGAGTTTTTCAGCTAAACCTCTCGGCTAAGCTAAAAGCGTTTACTATGAACGCGGCCTAAGTGTTGGCAAGTCTCTTGTTGGCATTTATTGACTGCGCATCACACTTAAAAAATCGAAGTGCAATCCTTAGATTTTATTTATATAACGTGTTTCATATTTAAAAAAGGGCAATATTCATTCTTCTTAATAATAATATGGCTAAGTTTCAGCTATAAAAAATTAAAAATCATAAAAAAATAATAAAACACATAAAAACAATAAAAAAATGTCTATAAAAATTAAACGAAGATTGTGGTTTATTTATTTGTTTTCAAGGACAAGATGCTAGATTCTCGTCAGATAGTAAAATGCAACTTGTAACTTTGGCATATTTTAAGGAGAGTAGAAATTAAATTTTCAATTTTTTTTAATGGAATATATGTATTTAAAGCCTTTAAGTCCAACTCTGGAAAAGTTAGAGGCCGCTTTAGTCTGGTTTTGAAAATATAGGGTTCCAAAGTTGAAAAAACTAGTAAATTTTTTTCTGATGTTATTAAAATTGAAATATTCTGATTCTCAATTCATTTGTAAAATTATCAATAAAGTTATTTATTTATAACTTATTTATAAATTTAATGGTTAAGAGCTTGAGGAATAGGCAATAGCATAACCTTTCTTTTAACACCCATAATCTTTAGTATTGTAGGAAAAAAATGACAAGGTTTTCAGGCCCATTTTTCCAACTTTGGGCTTCTTTAACTTCCAAATCACTTGAGAGTTGTCTTTTTCACCATTCACTTTCTTAGCTCCAAATACACATTTTAGAGAAAATAAGCCATATCCACTCTCCTTGAAATGTTCCGCAACTTTTTTCGACGACTTTATTTGCTCAGTGTGCACAAGTTGTTGTTTTGGTTTTTTTTCGCCATCGAAGTTTTTTATTTTTTTTTTATTTTTGCTCACTGCCACAACACCTATGGTTTAGATCATACTTGATTTTAAACACAAATTCTAGTTGTTTGATAGTTTAAAATCGTTTATTGAGCTTTAGGTCAAGGTTAGAACAATTAATTGGCTCATCACAAACATTTTTGATGAAGCCTTTAGCAGGGCCGAAATTGCAATAAAATCAGCTAGTGATGTTTTCCTTTTCATATTGAAAACGTTGTTGTTGTTGTTGTTGTTGTTGTTGTTGTTGTTTCTTTGAAAAGATTCGTTAGAACAATTAATTGTTCTAACCTTGACCTAAAGCTCAATAAACGATTTTAAACTATCAACCAACTAGAATTTGTATTTAAAATCAAGTATGATTTAAACTATCAAACATTTAGAATTTGTATTTAAATCATATAAAATCAACATAATAAATAACAAGGTCATTAAAAAAAACTAATAGGGCTGTTAATTTGCCAGAATAGGGCTGTTAGACTACACAGCAAGATATTTCTGCAAACTTCAATTTTCATCTTTTACTCAATTTGCGATCTTGATTTGAGCCCGTTTTATTGTTCTACTCTATTTATTTAAATGCTTTTATATGTTTTTTAAGAACAAAAATTAAGAAATGTAAATATTATTAAAGTGAAAAAAAAGAATCAATCTTAGATGAAAATTAGAATTTAAAAACAAGACACGCCAACCACGCTGTGGAATTGTGCAGCAAATATTTGACATACTAGCACACAAACAAAAACCTCGCTCTAACCCCCGCATCTATTCCAAACTCCTCTCTAATCCTTCTGCTCGATTCTTTTAAACTTCCGCGCACTCTAGCTATGGGCGGGTTACGCCAATTTTCTACAGTGTTCAAGCTCAAGTAAGTCTGACGGTTGACAGGCGGCCCCCGGTGCCCACACGTGAGCCAGCCTGCATGCCTCCAGTGTCGTTGGGAGCCCTCAACAGCGATTGCGCCGTGGCTACCGCGTGTGCTCAGTAGTTGTTGTTTAATTTAACACAGCTATGTATATAAATATATTGTTGAAGTTAACATTATGATTCATTCATTCATTCATTTACACGCGCTTGGTACCCACAACAACAATAGCAAAATTAAAATAACTAGACAAATATACAGACGGACAGATA